>OZ035834.1:32162333-32323557 GCA_964034765.1 Knipowitschia caucasica | reverse complement strand
AGAGAGAGAGGCCAGAGAGAGAGAGAGAGAGGCCAGAGAGAGAGAGACCAGAGAGAGAGCCCAGAGAGAGAGAGAGAGACCAGAGAGTCTCAAACACAGAAGTGAAATCAAAGCTGGAATGAAAATAAATGATAAAAAGCTGTTCTTTCAGACCAGAACAATCATGTATGTACGGTGTGCATCTGCTCTTGTTCTGTGACATCACCTGCTCAGGGACTACAGTTGTGAAGTCGCTGTTAGCACGTTAGCATTACGAGCTAGAGCTAATGACTGCATCAGACAAACTGTGCATCAACTTGCAATGAGTAACAAAACATCACAGATATTTGTAAACGTAAAATGCGTTTGACTAAAGTTTAAAAGCGAGACGTGTGACAGATCTGTAGATAAATGGCAGTCATGTGACCACTGCCGCAGATTCTCTCACTGTACCACACAACAGCGCAGTATTTAGACGCAGACTTCGCACACGTGTCTTCAAACCCTCCTCCGTCTGTCCGCGTCCAGGACATGTCACATCAATGCGTTTTTAAGTGTTTTTGTGTAGTATTTCTCTCACCATCTTGAATATTTTGCTAGCGCTGCAGATGCGGAAGTGGCGAAGACAAGCCAGCCAATCAGAAGGGCCTAATTTAGTTTTTTCCCCCCATCACATTTAGGTAGTCCCGGTAGCTACGTAACGATGCTAACACTTAACTACACCAGCACTGATGAACACTGGAATCAGAATAAAGACTGGTATATTTGGGTAAAGTTAATTTGTTATTTTAATTGATCCACAACGAGTCTGTGCGAGAGAGAGAGAGAGAGAGGGGGAGAGAGAGAGAGAGAGAGAGAGAGAGAGAGAGAGAGAGAGAGAGAGAGAGAGAGAGAGAGAGAGAGGGAGAGAGAGAGAGAGAGAGAGAGAGAGAGAGAGAGAGAGAGAGAGAGAGAGAGGGACCAGAGAAAAACAAGAGAGAGACTAGGGAGAAAGACCCACGCTCTTATTGTGTAGTCCCATTCCTTCACACCGGATGTAGGAGTGGAATTCATGCTTTTATTATGTAGTATCTTCGCCTCATGGACTGATGAACACTGGAATCAGAATAAAGACTTCTATATTTGGGTAAAGTTAATTTGTTATTTTAATTGATCCACAACGAGTCTGTGCGTTGAAATTCTAAAGGTTGATTTGCTTTTGGGGAAAAAGTGACGCGGGAGAATCTTCAGCTGAACGTAACCTTTCAGAATAAAAGTGACCAGGCGCGAGAGAGGAGAGAGAGAGAGAGAGAGAGAGAGAGAGAGGAGAGAGAGAGAGAGAGAGGAGAGAGAGAGAGGAGAGAGAGAGGAGGAGAGAGGAGAGAGAGAGAGAGAGAGAGAGAGAGAGAGAGAGAGAGAGAGAGAGGGTCCCATTCCTTCACACCGGATGTAGGAGTGGAATTCATGCTTTTATTGTGTAGTATCTTCGCCTCATACCGGAAGCGGCGCCTCGCCTCAGTCGCTTGACGTTCTTCGCCAAAACGACCCGAGCTTCTCTGCTTCTCCGGCAGAACATTCGAGAGGTAAAGGCCTAAATCCACCACACAGCTGCTTTCAAACACACTCACACGACACACATCACTCCAAACCGTCACAATCCACCGGAGGTTACTGAAGCTACTGAAGCTAGCAGCCCCGGGAGCTAGCGGCACCTGAAGCTAGCACTGTCCGCTGTTCTGTCGCAGCAGCTGGCTCCTCTGGCCTAACGCGGAGAGACACCATCAGGAGGAAATCTGACCCAAAACCACACGGAGCACGACGGACCGCGGCAGGAACACACCTAGCCCACGGTCCGTGCGGGTTTGGCTCCTCTGCAGTGGTTTGAACACAGCCTGGGCACTGGTTTTCACCCTTTGCGTCGTAAAAGTCTGACGCAATGTGATTGGAAGCCACGCTGCTGTCAGTGGCACATCCACGTCGATTATTGACCGTTTCGGGTAATGTGATGTGTCACTGGGGTTCAGCTCGTGACGTTGATTCTACACCAGACTATCTGAGATATGTTGTGTGTTTGTGCTTTGGTCCAGTCCATAATGTGTGTGTTTGTGCTTTTGTCCAGGTCTGCAGCGCGTAGGACTCCTGACTTTGGACTTTTCCTCCTGTCTCCTCCTGGACCTCCTTCGTCTCGTTCTGACGCATCGGGTGTTGTGCCTGTTGTAAAAGTGCCGTTGTTTAAGCAGAAAACGAGGCCAGCTCTCAGCAGCACGTTCACAGAGACGCGTGGAAGACCAGTGTTGGGTTTATGTCTTTGCTTTGTGAAAACGGTGAGTGCTGCGTGGTGCCCGCCGCGTCTCATTCTGACGTGTCTGGTTGTGTTTGTAAAGCCACAGTGGTCAGATGTTGGGCAATTCATCCCACACTTGAGTCCACCGGGAGCGTGTGTCTGCAGAGGCGGAGCCGCACTGTCACGCCCGCGCTCACGAGTCCCCAGAGAGAGAGAATAATACACATCTAAATCTTGTTTGTCAATTAGAACCACTTGCTAAACACACTGCGCTTCAGAGCACTTCCTGATCCAAAACTCAACAGACTAATTACTATTACATGGCTGTGTTATTCCAGTGGTATAAATGACATTCCTAGTCGTTTTCAGATATGGTGCTTGTTTGGAGCAGCAGTAGAGTAGTAGCTGTTCAATGCCCCCAATCAAACAAAATTCACTTGGCATGATATTTGGATCCCCAAGGATTCGGTTAATCGTCAATATTCAGATCACGAGTGAGATGTAAGAGTTGTGTGTGAGCGCTCGGGCCACTCACCGCGGGCCTCAGGCTGCAGCTCCGCCTCTGCCCCTTCTCCCTCTCGTCTCTTATGAATCAAAATGGCGCCTCCCAGTGCGCACTCGTGTTGCAGTGACGCAGTCTGCACCAGAGGACCAGGGCCCTCCGCTTCATATACTGTGTGTGGGAGAAGGAGGCAGGGTGAGGGGGCCCGCTGAGGCCCGGGGGGAGGGCGAACTACGAGCATTATATACAATATTAAAGACGTGACAGAAGGGATCACCAGAATCTCCTGAAACTTTAAAGCTGGGGGACGTAGCTTCTCAGCTAGGGTACACCACTCAACACTCAAATATAACTAATTTATGTTAATCTACTTCCTAGCTTTAAAACAGTTGGAGCGTCTTCCTAGCTCTGTCTCTTAAACACATGTTTAAAGCCATCTCTACCTCAGCTTTAAACATGTTATTTATTATTAATAATAATGCGTTGGTTTTATACAGCGGTTTTCTCACATCATTATGTGATAAACTAATACTGTAGCCACAGCTGCCCTGGGGCACACTGACAGAAGCGAGGCAACCAGTCTGTGCCATCGGCCCCTCCCACCACCACCAACCATTCACACACACACCAGACTCATTCTAATGTGGGGGAAGTGTCTTGCCTAAGGACACGTCCACAGTTTGGCACTTTACAGCGGCAGCCGCCCCACTGTGGCACCTGCTGTTCCCAGAAATTAAGTGTCTTACCCAAGGACACAACGACAGCAGACAGTGGGAGTCGGTGGAGAAAGTCTTGTGAAGGGCTCGAGTGACAGACCAGAGCACGTGAGCGACAGACCAGAGAAGGGATGTAAATCGGTGACCGTATAACCGGTGGTTGACCGTCACAGCGTTGACCGTCACAGCGTTGACCGTCACAGCGTTGACCGTCACAGCGTTGACCGTCACAGTGTTGACCGGTCAAAGCTGTCGGTTAAAAAAGAGAAAAGGGGAGGTCTCTTAATAACGCTATTTTAAGCCCTATTCGCCCGATGTGACGAGCGGGTCTGTACCTAGCTGTGTGCGACAATGTATCAGTAAACTCTGGGACCACTCTCACGCCGCACACGCCACATCCCCCTCTCCACACACAGCACTTTTAAACTTTAGTGGTGACCTGCGAGACGCGTCACTCGCTGCTCTGACCATGTGGACGTCACTCGCTGCTCTGACCATGTGGACGTCACTCGCTGCTCTGACCATGTGGACGTCACTCGCTGCTCTGACCATGTGGACGTCACTCGCTGCTCTGACCATGTGGACGTCCCTCGCTGCTCTGACCATGTGGACGTCCCTCGCTGCTCTGACCATGTGGACGTCACTCGCTGCTCTGACCATGTGGACGTCACTCGCTGCTCTGACCATGTGGACGTCACTCGCTGCTCTGACCATGTGGACGTCACTCGCTGCTCTGACCATGTGGACGTCACTCGCTGCTCTGACCATGTGGACGTCACTCGCTGCTCTGACCATGTGGACGTCCCTCGCTGCTCTGACCATGTGGACGTCCCTCGCTGCTCTGACCATGTGGACGTCACTCGCTGCTCTGACCATGTGGACGTCCCTCGCTGCTCTGACCATGTGGACGTCCCTCGCTGCTCTGACCATGTGGACGTCCCTCGCTGCTCTGACCATGTGGACGTCCCTCGCTGCTCTGACCATGTGGACGTCACTCGCTGCTCTGACCATGTGGACGTCACTCGCTGCTCTGACCATGTGGACGTCACTCGTTGCTGCTCTGACCATGTGGACGTCACCTGCAGCACAGCAGAATGGGAAGATTAAAAAGCAGTTCTCTGTGCTCAAAGGAGCTGAAGCTGTTGCTGGTTTTGGCACCGCTGTCTCGGTTCTGATCCAGTAGAACTCAGAGCTGCACTTATGGAAAGTACGCAGCTCGAAATGGCTGTTATTTCAAAGAACGTGGAATATTTTAAACCAAGCGGTTAATGAGGCTCGGTGGTCGGTCATGAAAATTCATAGTTTTTTACATCCCTAGACCAGAGCGAGCGAGTGAGTGAGTGACAAGACTAGACCAGATACCAGTTTGAGTTTGTTATAAAAGGTGTGTGGGTCACAGTAGTTTGAGAACAGAGCGTTTGGGCAGAAGGGGCGGGCTGAGGACAGTGGATATTGTCAGAGGCAGTGAATGTGAACAACAGAAATCCTGACGCTACAGAACTGTCCAGAATGCTGACTGTGAGGCTAAAGCCACAGACCCCAGCTTTACAGACCCCAGCTTTAAAGCCACCCTGTGTAATCTTTACAGCTGCTCCTTATGCAAAAACATGTTAACTAATAACAGATGTGACTTTTTAAGAATATTTACCTCCACCATGTTTTATGAATTGTTGTCATAGGCTCAGAATTGAACTTATAAGTGTCCGTGAGAGAGCAGTGCTCTCACTGAATATGCACCATCTTCACATGAGCCACTAATATCATTGATAAAGGAACCATGGAGGACCACAGTTATATAAAGGAACCATGGAGGACCACAGTTATATAAAGGAACCATGGAGGACCACAGTTATATAAAGGAACCATGGAGGACCACAGTTATATAAAGGAACCATGGAGGACCACAGTTATATAAAAGAACCATGGAGGACCACAGTGAACCATGGAGGACCACAGTTATATAAAAGAACCATGGAGGACCACAGTGAACCATGGAGGACCACAGTTATATAAAGTGTCAACACAAACCACACAAAGACAGCGTTAACACAACAGGTGGCACATTGTGTATTTTGTTCACAACAGACTCACACTGAACAATACGTCACTTTTTCACACTGACTATAATGAGAACGAGGCAGAATCTGCAACACAGTCTCAGGAGGTTCTGACCCGATCTGAGCCCAGTCCAACTACTATGTCACAAGTTTACACTAAACTTATTCAGGGACAAGCATCAAATAAAACACACAGAATCCCCACAAAACAATCACAGAATAATGTATCAGCAGCGAGAGTGAATGTTCTGTGTTTCTTACCTGGTGATGCAGACAGGGCGCTGTGGCTAACGCTAATGCTAACATGAGCTAATGCTAATGCTATGGCTAACGCTAATGCTAACATAAGCTAAAGCTAATGCTGTGGCTAACGCTAATGCTAACATGAGCTAATGCTGTGGCTGACGCTAATGCTAACATGAGCTAATGCTAATGCTGTGGCTAACGCTAATGCTAACATGAGCTAATGCTAATGCTGTGGCTAATGCTAATGCTAACATGAGCTTTGCCATGTTCTGCTGCTGCTGTGTATATCTCCTGCTTCTTTGATCACCACAGTTTTAACCTCACACAGACTTTATTCCTCCATGTGTCTCTTCTCTTCACACCACGTTTGTAAAACTATTTATTATAATAGATCCACATGGTAAAACTATATATTATAATAGATCCACATGGTAAAACTATATATTACAATAGATCCACATGGTATAACTATATATTATAATAGATCCATGGTCGCTGGGGCGACAGTAGCTCAGTTGGTAGAGCATTGGCCTTAAGGCCAGAAGGTCGTGGGTTCAATTCCCACCTCTGCACCTTCTCCACCGACTCCCACTGATGACTGCTGTCGTTGTGTCCTTGGGCAAGACACTTAACCCCACTTTGCCCAAAGCCCCCACTGAAAGATCAAGGCTATGCTCACACTCAGAGAGCAGCCGTCCTCCTGTGGACTCACCACCTGCAGAGGGTCAGTGAGGGGCTGGTGCTATGAGACTTGGGTGGCATCTCTGACTGCCACCCCCCTGACCCAGAAATGGATTAAAGGGAAGAAAATGGATGGATGGATAGATCCATGGTAAAACTCAGTAGAGCCTCTGTGTAGGGTGCTGCGTCTGAACAGGTCTTGTTTACATGTTGGCTCCACGCGTCTGTCAAGTGCCCGAGACATTTGGAGAGATCCGGTCATTTATCAAACTAAAGTATTCTTTCCTTGGCAGTCTGGAGAAAGACTGAGAGTCGAGGAGCTCTGTCTTTGACAGTGCTCCGTTCAGTAGACTGCAATATAAGATCTCAACACTAGATGGCACTAAATATTTGTGTGTCTCTTTACAGTCACAGACCCCAGCTTTAAAGCCACAGACCCCCCTCCTCACATGCCTCTAACCCTCTCTCCCCCTCTTCCACCTCTCTCCCAAGCCCTGGTGATCCAAGATGGCGCCCTGTTCAAATGAATGGCTTGTGCTCAGTAGTTCATGGGACTTCACAGGGAGATTAGCAGAACTCGCCCATATTTGGGCATCGTCTGGTCCTCCTGGTGCTGTGCAGTGGACAAGCTCCCATGATGCTTTGCACCAAATACGCGTGTGTGGCTTTCATGCAGACGCACAGAGGGGCTCGGCCGCACTCTGACCAATCAGAGCAGCAGGGCGGAGTCAGAGCGGGAAGGAGCAGAGTTTGTGGCAGTAAAGTGTGGATTTAACGAAAACCGAAGGATTTAAGAAGAAAAATTGTTCAGGACGACAAGAGACACTAACATCCCCACAGAATCTGATCTTTATGAAAGCTGTAGGCTCTCTGTCAGCTGAGGTCCAGTTGTTTTAGTTTACATTGAGTTCTATGAGACTTTTTTTCTGGATAGCCCCAGTGATTTTAGTCTGGTTTAGTCTGCAGTACCACAGCGCCCCCTGTGGCCATAGGTGGGACAGCTGTAAGTAGGGCTGGGCGATTTGGCTGAAAACTATATATCACGATATAACGATATATATTGAGTTTTTTTTTTTTTAACCTAAATAAATACATTTGTTGTGTGGGCTAACCAACCTTAGCAGCCTTGTTTACAGTCACGGGGGAATGAGGCTGGAGGAATATGTTCACACTGTGTCCCTCGTTGTTAGTCCTGGTTTAATCCTGTTTTTTTTTTTTATTCCTGGTTTAGCTCCTGGTTTAGCTGTTTGAGGGTCTTGTGTCCCCGTGACCGCTCCGTGCGGCTCTCTGTGCCGCACATGCTTCCCGAGGAAAAAGTTAATCTCTTGCTTTCGCCGAATACATCGGGTGTGTCCACTGCCTCTGCCGCCGCACATGTTATTCCGCGCACGTACGTGCATAACCGTTGACACGGCATTGAAACACGAGCTATAGATCCATGGACGCCACGCATGGTGCGGTTGTTGGTGTTTTTGCATTTCCCACAAAGTTTTGCGGTTCCTGCTCGGCTGTTATTGGTCGAGAAGCCTCTGCCTACATCCCCCACAATGCCATGCGCTTATGAGTCGGCTTTACTTCCGGTGTTTTCTTCCTGTTTTTCCTGACGGAGTTAAGTTAAACTATCGAACATTCTATCGACCCCATTCTCTATTGATATCGAACACATGTCTATCGCGATATATATCGTTATCGTTTTATCGCCCAGCCCTAGCTGTAAGCTAGTAATACTTTATCCTGTTATTATCAGGGCTTAAAGTTTTCCGGCACCGTGCCGGAAATCCGGCGTGAGAAAAAAAAAAAAAAAACATAACTTTTTTTTTTTTTTTTTTTTATATATATATAATATATAAATAAATAATGATTGCTGTAATTTGAAAAAAGGTTCAAGTGTGTTCTACCAATTGTATGAAAGGATTGCATGTGTATAGCGCAGGGATTAAAGAGTTCCGTCTAAGTGACGGATTTCCGTCAAATGAAATTGGTCTGAAAAAAAAACAAAATATATAATATAATACACACAATGAAATTGTTAATTATAACAAAATATATAGTAATACGTGTGAATCTGTTGTATATATCTAGATATATATTAATAATTTGAATATAATTGTATTTATATGTATATAGAAATAAAAAGTAACGAGTGGGCCTTGAACGTGCCGTGGCTAGCTACATGAGCGCTCCGCAAATGATTCAAGGCAATGGGACGTAGCCAAGTTAGCGATGGTAACACGGAGGTGAAAGTTTCTGAAAAGTGCACGGAGCTTTTGAAAAGGAGAAGAGGACAAGGAAAATGTAATCCCGAACGGAGCAATAACAGCCAGCAGCCCGCGGACCGGTAAACTGGGCGCGTTATCAGAGGAAAGGTAGGACATAATTAACGTTTACCAAACTTCCCACACTTCTTTACCTGGTGCATCAGATTCAGCGACAACTGAGACTAGGCTTGCTCTGGTGGACTGTGTCTGTGACCTAAAACTATCTGTGGCTTTATCGCAGAAAATAACCTGTCGTTCAGAACCATCACTACCGCTGGTAGATTTAATTATCATTAATCATTTGCAGTTGATAAAACTGCGCTGTGCACTAGCACCAAGTTGATAGAGTGTCCACAAACAAATGTGGACAGAATTTTGAATGTCCTTTTGCGATATTTTGACGAGGACAGAGCCAAAGGACAACGCCTCATCTCGCCTCAAGTGAAGCCAATGATACAGATGAACTACTCTCACTAATATTCTGTCAGAGTTGACAAGTTGCTTGATCCACTGGTTGTAATTTCACATCAAAATACACCAGTTTAAATGTATATCTTTGAAGAATTCGTTTGATCTGTAATTCATTATATTTCCATGAGAAAATTTTCAGTCAAATCTTTTTTTTTTTTGCTTTAACCCTGTTTATAATAAACATCAGTTGTTGGCATTAAATAGATATAAATTATATGTATGAGCGTATAAAGGCGCTTATAAAAAACGCTTATTAGTGATCATTCTATGATTCATATAGATGGTTCAGGCTCAGGAATTTTTTCAACTTTAACCCATGTATTATAGATCTCTGCTCTCTCCTCACATGCCTCTAACCCTCTCCCCATCTCTACCCTCTCCTCACATGCCTCTAACCCTCTCCCCATCTCTACCCTCTCCTCACATGCCTCTAACCCTCTCCCCATCTCTACCCCCCCTCTCCCCCTCTTTCCACACTCGCCTCTAACCTCTCCCTCTCTTTCCACACTCGCCTCTAACCTCTCCCTCTCTTTCCACACTTGCCTCTAACCTCTCCCTCTCTCTCCACACTCGCCTCTAACGTCTCCCTCTCTCTCCACACTCGCCTCTAACGTCTCCCTCTCTCTCCACACTTGCCTCTAACCTCTCCCTCTCTCTCTCTCCACACTTGCCTCTAACCTCTCCCTCTCTCTCTCTCCACACTTGCCTCTAACCTCTCCCTCTCTCTCTCTCCACACTTGCCTCTAACCTCTCCCTCTCTCTCTCCACACTCGCCTCTAACGTCTCCCTCTTTCCACACTTGCCTCTAACGTCTCCCTCTCTCTCTCCACACTCGCCTCGAACGTCTCCCTCTCTCTCTCCACACTCGCCTCTAACGTCTCCCTCTCTCTCCACACTCGCCTCTAACGTCTCCCTCTCTCTCTCTCCACACTTGCCTCTAACCTCTCCCTCTCTC
Organism: Knipowitschia caucasica; assembly: GCA_964034765.1. Taxonomy (NCBI): domain Eukaryota; kingdom Metazoa; phylum Chordata; class Actinopteri; order Gobiiformes; family Gobiidae; genus Knipowitschia; species Knipowitschia caucasica. The sequence goes on along the minus strand of OZ035834.1, from coordinate 32,313,429 downwards.
TCCACACTTGCCTCTAACCTCTCCCTCTCTCTCTCCACACTCGCCTCTAACGTCTCCCTCTTTCCACACTTGCCTCTAACGTCTCCCTCTCCCTCTCCACACTCGCCTCTAACCCCTCTCTCCCTCCACACTTGCCTCTAACGTCTCCCTCTCTCTCTCCACACTCGCCTCTAACCCCTCTCTCTCTCCACACTCGCCTCTAACCTCTCCCTCTCTCTCTCCACACTCGCCTCTAACGTCTCCCTCTCTCTCCACACTTGCCTCTAACGTCTCCCCCTCTCTCTCCACACTTGCCTCTAACCTCTCCCCCTCTCCCTCCACACTCGCCTCTAACGTCTCCCCCTCTCCCTCCACACTCGCCTCTAACGTCTCCCCCTCTCCCTCCACACTCACCTCTAACGTCTCCCCCTCTCTCTCCACACTTGCCTCTAACGTCTCCCCCTCTCTCTCCACACTTGCCTCTAACGTCTCCCCCTCTCTCTCCACACTTGCCTCTAACGTCTCCCCCTCTCTCTCCACACTTGCCTCTAACCTCTCCCCCTCTCTCTTCACACTCACCTCTCCCTCTCCCCCTCTCTCTCTCCACACTTGCCTCTAACGTCTCCCCATCTCTCTCCACACTTGCCTCTAACCTCTCCCCCTCTCTCTTCACACTCACCTCTCCCTCTCTCCCCCTCTCTCTCTCCACACTTGCCTCTAACCTCTCCCCCTCTCTCCACACTCGCCTCTAACCTCTCCCCCTCTCCCTCCACACTCGCCTCTAACCTCTTCCCCTCTCTCTCTCCACACTTGCCTCTAACCTCTCCCCCTCTCTCCACACTCGCCTCTAACCTCTCCCCCTCTCCCTCTACACTTGCCTCTAACCTCTCCCCCTCTCCCTCCACACTCGCCTCTAACCTCTTCCCCTCTCTCCCTCCACACTTGCCTCTAACGTCTCCCCCTCTCTCTCCACAGAGCTGTTGCGCAGCCGTTGGAACCTGTCTGGTGGAACCGTCCTCTTGAAGCCTTCAGCTCGCGGCCACAGCGGCACAGCGTTTTTCATGTCAGAGACCGAGCTCGCTTGTACTCGTTTATGTCATCCCCTCTTTTCCAGACAGAAGATCCCGAAAAGTCCCCAAAGATCCTCTCGCCTCGCTGATAGTGCCGATAGTACTGGTAGTGCTGATAGTGCCCAGGGCCAGCTGCCACCATGTCTGTCAACGTCAACCGCAGCGTGTCGGACCAGTTCTACCGCTACAAGATGCCCCGTCTGATTGCCAAGGTGAGCGAGAGAGACCCTATGGACCCGACATCCACACTGCAGGGCACGGATAGTGGTCTTTAAGGTTGACAGTGCGCCTCATAATCCTGTGCCCTGGGTATACAGTTCTGGTTGTTTACAGAACAAGCTATAGCTTGTTATATCCCAGAATGTAGAAGTCCGAGCCACACGCTCGCATCACTGTGAATGAATGAAGCGCCAGTACGACACTCAAGCATCGCGCCAAACTACTCAATAAAAGTTTCAGGTCTGAGGCCTGGACTCCACCGGGCGCGTCTCCGTTGACGCGCGTTGGCTGCTGTCCGTCAGACGTCCGTAAAACGGACTAGTGGTCAAACCGGCTGCAGCAGCGCGCAACTCTGGCTGTGCGTTTATCAGCCTGCTTTGTTTTTGTAGGAGACACGTTTGGGCATTGTGTGAATGAATGAATGTTTGGCTGATGGAGGAGTTATGTATTGTCGGCGTGGGCGTGTGCGTGAGAGCGCCCGTGTGTGTGTGTTTGTGTGTGGTGGGAGGCGTGTGCGTGCATGTGTGTTTGGGTCTGTGACTGCAGCGTTTATTATGATCCACCTCTTCGTTTGTTTTCTATACTTATTTAGCGCGTCATACACTTTTATCGGACCCAACTCGCCTCTCCGCGGCTTTAGGCAACAGGCAGAGCTATAGTTTTAAATAGAAGAAGCGGTGTGTGATGTGCATGAGCTGTGGCTATGATCAGTGCAAAGCACGACATATTGAAGCATTGAGGACGTCGCGATGGATGAGGCAAAACTTATTGAAAGCAATTGGAAAAAGGGGAGAGAAAAGAACTCCAACATATCCAGTGTTGTGAGATCTGTCTCTCATAAGTGCAGCTCTGTGTGTGAGTGTGTGTGTGTGTGGGAGCGCGCGGCGGTGAGGAGAGAGCGCCTCGCAGGTAGACGGGACAGAGCGAGAGAAAAAAGAGCGAGGTGTATGTAAAGATTAGCGTATTAACATTACGCGAAAAACAAATGGTAGATGTACGATCAGGAAAAAATTATTAAAGTAATACATGAAAAACATTACACACGTTTGTTAATAATCATTGTCATTAACAAATACTTATAACCAAGGACTACAGCATATATCAATACATGTTTAATAATGTGGTAAATATATTATTCCATTGTATTTTCTATGGAAAACGGACCCGACACGCGTGGACGGACGTAACAAATAGGATTGTTTCTATTTTGTCCGTCCGCGTCCGTTGCACCCTCCGTTAACGGAATACGCATGCGGAGGCAGTGGAGCCACTTCCATTCACCCTCATGGAGATAACGGAGACGGAGATGAAACGGACATGTTTGGACGGATCCGTCGTCCGTCTTACGCACCCGGTGGAGTCGGGGTCTGAGTCTGTGAACTAACCTCTCTCAGATCTGTCGCTAAAGCTACAAACATTACTGTTACATTTACCTAATATTAGTGCTAGTCAAATGGACGTCAAAATGGCTGCTATGAAGAGAAATGCTTACAAAACAGATTTTAAGTCAAGCTATCAGTGACGCAGTTGAACTTGGTAAAATCTGCTGCTAATGGCGTCACTGTGATTTATTATTCTTCATAACCAGGTTGTTTGTTTAAATCAGGTGTCTCCAACCTTTTTCACCCAGAGAGCTACATTCCAAGGACGATAAAGGTAGAGAGCTACTCCTTTAAGCGGCCCTGGTAAAAATGCGGTGATATATTGGTGTCAACAAGCCTGATGTTGGGCACAGTCATTATTTATCACTGCATATTTGTTACTAGTCCCCAAAGTGCATTTACAATAATAGACAATGATAATGAATAATACAATCTGAAATACTAAGTATTTGATTTGCTCATTTCTAAATCATTTGGCGAGCTACCTGGAAGGAGGTGGCGAGCTACAGGTTGGAGACCCCTGGTTTAAATGTTCCAACTGAAACATGTCATTTTAATTAAGTTTATACTGGTAAACAATGTGATGTCACATGTGATGTCACGTGTTAAAGCTGCTGTCTGATTCAGGTGGAAGGCAAAGGGAATGGAATCAAGACGGTCATAGTCAACATGGTTGATGTTGCCAAGGCTCTGAACAGGCCTCCCACATGTGAGTCTATACCGGAGACCGGGGAGGAGACCGGGGAGGAGACCGGGGAGGAGACCGGGGAGGAGACCGGGGAGGAGACCGGGGAGGAGACCGGGGAGGAGACCGGGGAGGAGACCGGGGAGGAGACCGGGGAGGAGACCGGGGAGGAGACCGGGGAGGAGACCGGGGAGGAGACCGGGGAGGAGACCGGGGAGGAGACCGGGGAGGAGACCGGGGAGGAGACCGGGGAGGAGACCGGGGAGGAGACCGGGGAGGAGACCGGAGTGTGCTGATGAGTCCTGTCTCTTTCAGACCCGACCAAGTTTTTTGGTTGTGAACTGGGCGCTCAGACTCAGTTCGATTCCAAAAACGACCGCTACATCGTGAACGGTTCCCACGAGGCCAACAAGCTGCAGGACATGCTGGACGGCTTCATCCGCAAGTTTGTGCTGTGCTCAGAGTGCGACAACCCAGAGACCGATCTGGTAACTACTCTCTCTGTGGTCTCTCTCTCTCTCGTGTCTGTCTCTCTATATCTATATATATAAAACCATGCGTCTCCTGCAGCATGTTAATCCCAAGAAGCAAACGATCGGTGCGTTGTGTAAAGCGTGTGGACATCGCGGCATGTTGGACCTGAGACACAAGCTCTGCACCTTCATCCTGAAGAACCCACCAGGTGAGAGACCAACCAGGTGGAGAGGGAGACCAGGTGGAGACACTGTTCTAACCCATTCTAACCTGTTCTGTTCCAGAGGCCACAGAACCCGGCTCGGCTTCAGTAAAAAAAGAAAAGGAGAAAAAGAACAGAAAGAAAGACAAAGAAAACGGATCAGGGAGTGGAGAAGCCGGCAGCGAGCACATCGACGCTCCAGACGCAGTGGTAACTCCTGCTTCAGCCTGCTTCACTCTGCTTCAGCCTGCTTCACTCTGCTTCAGCCTGCTTCACTCTGCTTCAGCCTGCTTCACTCTGCTTCAGCCTGCTTCACTCTGCTTCAGCCTGCTTCACTCTGTTTCAGTCTGTTTCAGTCTGTTTCAGTCTGTTTCAGTCTGCTTCACTCTGCTTCACTCTGTTTCAGTCTGTTTCAGTCTGCTTCACTCTGCTTCACTCTGCTTCAGTCTGCTTCAGTCTGCTTCACTCTGCTTCAGTCTGCTTCACTCTGCTTCAGTCTGCTGTGGTGTTTCAGGATGGAGATGATGATGATGAGGACTGGGCGGAGGAGACCACGGAGGAGGCGCAGAGACGCAGAATGGAGGAGATCAGTGACCACGCCAAGGTCCTGACGCTGAGTGAGGACCTGGAGAAGCCGCTGGAGGAGAGGGTCAACCTCTTTTACAACTTTGTCAAGGTGTGTGTGTCAGGGTGGGTCAGGGTGGGGGTGTGTGTGTGGGTCAGGGTGGGGGTGTGTGAGATCTTCTACCTTTGGTTCTATGTTATGTTCCTGTAAAAGGCCCTGTTGGCCTAAAGCTCTACTGTAGTTTGGTAAACGGGTTTTGTCAGATTCTACACACACTATGTGTGTGACGTGCAGTTCAAACATTTACCCTCAGGCTATAGGCCCCTGGGGGCAGGGAAGAAGGCTGGGAAGTACATGTACTACAGTGCACTGAAACTAGCTAAGTGTGTGTCACTTGTGTATGATGTGTGTAGCATAAGAAGGAGAGTGGGACCATCGATGCTCTGGATAAGGAGGTCCTGGCTGAGGCAGAGCGGCTGGATGTGAAGGCCATGGGACCTCTGATCCTCTCTGAACTCCTGTTTGACGAAAACATCAGAGACCAGATCAAGAAGTACAAGCGACACTTCCTCCGGGTAAGACCAGGGGAAAGAGGGAGGGGAGGGGGGGCCTCCACATGGTCCAGAATGTCTGTCAGACCTGCTCCTCCTTCTAAGGGTATGTACCAGTGTGGAGGTCAGTGGATGTGCTGGTGACAGTGGTGCTTCTGTGTTCCAGTTCTGCCACAACAATAAGAAAGCTCAGAAGTATCTCCTGGGAGGATTCGAGTGTTTGGTGAAGCTGCACCAGGTCCATCTTCTGTCCCGAGTCCCCATCATCCTCAAAGACCTGTACGACGCCGACCTACTGGAGGAGGACGTAATCTTCGCCTGGGCCGAGAAGGTACTGCCCCCTGCTGGGGAGACACACAGCACACTCAAGAGTCAGAGCAAAACATCGTCCATGAGCACTTTCCTGTATACAGTCTGTGTTAGCATTGTCCATCTGTATACAGTCTGTGTTAGCATTGTCCATCTGTATACAGTCTGTGTTAGCATTGTCCATCTGTATACAGTCTGCGTTAGCATTAGCATCTGTATACAGTCTGCGTTAGCATTAGCATCTGTATACAGTCTGTGTTAGCATTGTCCATCTGTATACAGTCTGTGTTAGCATTAGCATCTGTATACAGTCTGTTGTATATAGGGTTGGGCAATATGGGCCTCAGCATGTATCACGATTTTTGTTGGTATGTATGACGATATGACGATATGATAATTTTAACAAAGCCTCATATAAAAGCTATAAAAACTTAGCACTGATAATTTTAAACACACTTGCCTCAAAGTGCATTTACTGATTTATTGGCAGCAACATGTGTAATACAGCTATTGTATATAAAACGTATTAACAAAACTGAATTGTAGAGAATTCTGTTTTGTACATACTGAAAATTGCAGGCAACATGTAATAAAGGTGAACATTTGTAATTTGTAAAATATATAAAAGTTTGTCCTTTGTAATATAAAAAGTGTAGCATTATCAAATAATTATTTGATCACTTTGGCTTATGTTTCCTAATCCCAATATAGTCAAAATGATCAAATACTGTATATATTTTTTGTATCCTTTTGCGTTTCTATAATTATGTAATTATAACTTAGTTGTAATTATATTGCAATGTAGACAAACACATGCATTGAAGTAAAATGAATGACAGTAAACAGTAAAAGCTTACCAATGGCACTATGAGAGAGAGAGAGAGAGAGAGAGAGCGAGTGTCCGAAGCAAGCCACTCGAGTCCAGTTGTTTAGCTGCTTTCACAACATTAGATCCACTGTCGATAGTTACACACAACTGCTTCTTTTTATCTAGTTCCCAAACTACTCCCATATGTTTGAGGTAGCTCCGCGTTTTGGCACAATGTCTTCTACAATCTGCATGTCTTCACCATGGTCTTCACCGCCGCCCTCACCCATGTTTGCTCTCTGCTCTGTTGTTGTTGTCCCTGCACGCCGCTCTGCTACACGTGCCGCGCAGATGCATCATCAAAGTGCGCCGCACACAAACGTGTCTTCCGCTCGCTGTTTTCAGTGTTAAATGATCGTTTTCACCGGTATAAGGCATTTTCTTATCATTTAATTTACTTATACCGGTACACAACAAAAATATCGCCCAACCCTAGTTGTATATTGTTGTACATAGTGACTGTAATTGTAAGAATTCTGTAATAATTCTATTTTAAATGTTATACCGTAGAAGTGTAGGCTAATTTTTATTATGCCTCACTCTATTCTCTATTCTTTACCTCTCTTCTTTGACTGTTGCACTTGTAACAGGAAGTCTGTGACTTCCTGTTACTTACGTGGCAATAAAAATCATTCTGATTCTTGTATCTCTTCTTCATGGTGTGTTTCTGCAGGTGTCAAAGAAGTACGTGTCGAAGGAGCTCGCTAAAGAGATCCACGCTAAAGCTGCTCCATTTGTGAAGTGGCTGAAGGAAGCGGAGGAGGAGAGCGAGGGCAGTGAGGAAGAGGAGGAGGAGGACGAGAACGTGGAGGTGAACTTACACCTGTGGACTTCACACTACGCCTGTGTCACAGACCTCACATTACGCCTGTGTCACAGACCTCACATTACACCTGTGTCACAGACCTCACATTACACCTGTGTCACAGACCTCACATTACACCTGTGTTACAGACCTCGCATTACACCTGTGTCACAGACCTCACATTACACCTGTGTTACAGACCTCACATTACACCTGTGTTACAGACCTCACATTACACCTGTGTCACAGACCTCGCATTACACCTGTGTTACAGACCTCACATTACACCTGTGTCACAGACCTCGCATTACACCTGTGTTACAGACCTCACATTACACCTGTGTCACGGACCTCACATTACACCTGTGTCACGGACCTCACATTACACCTGTGTCACAGACCTCACATTACACATCACATACACCTGTGTCACAGACCTCACATTACACCTGTGTCACGGACCTCACATTACACCTGTGTCACGGACCTCACATTACACCTGTGTCACGGACCTCACATTGCGCCTGTGGCCTCCACAGTGTTAGTCCTGAGCTGCAGTACTGTGTGTGTCCTGCAGGTGGTGTACTCGTCCTCTGCTCGTGAGCTCAAAGTGGAAACAGTGAAAACGGCAGAGAAAGAAGAGGATGACATCGACATTGACGCTATTTAAACTATTCCTATCTCTCCTCCTATCTCCTCCACTGCTCTCGCTCGCCCCCCTACCTCCTCCACTGCTCTCGCTCGCTCCTCTCTCTCCTCCACTGCTCTCGCTCGCCCCTCTCTCTCCTCCACTGCTCTCGCTCGCCCCTCTCTCTCCTCCACTGCTCTCGCTCGCCCCTCTCTCTCCTCCACTGCTCTCGCTCACCCCTCTCTCTCCTCCACTGCTCTCGCTCGCCCCTCTCTCTCCTCCACTGCTCTCGCTCGCCCCTCTCTCTCCTCCACTGCTCTCGCTCGCCCCTCTCTCCTCCACTGCTCTCGCTCGCCCCTCTCTCTCCTCCACTGCTCTCGCTCGCCCCTCTCTCTCCTCCACTGCTCTCGCTCGCCCCTCTCTCTCCTCCACTGCTCTCGCTCGCCCCCCTCCATCCTCCACTGCTCTCGCTCGCCCCTCTCTCCTCCCTCTCTCCTCCTATCCGCTGCCCTGAACTCGCCCCTGGCATGCCCCTCCCCTTTGCCGTGTTCTGATTGGTTGACAAGCTGAAGTTTTTGGGGGTTTAATCATGGGTGTTTTTGGGAGATGAATTATAAATAAAATGCACATTGTTTTGTTTTTTTTCCTCTTTTGATTTTTGCTTTTGTCCCTATATTTTTCCAGTACAATAAAAGATGAATGTTTTGCTATCCACCACACGACTCCTGTTTGTGAGGCCTGTAGTTTGGGCTCTTTACGAGTGGGAACAGACAGGTCCTGGTTCAGACACATTTAATCCAGAGCAGAGAGGATTCATGGTTTTACACTGGTCCAGACCAGAGCAGAGAGGATTCATGGTTTTACACTGGTCCAGACCAGAGCAGAGAAGATTCATGGTCCAAACCAAGTGGATCAGGAGAAATCCATGGGAGGAATGCTAACTTATTCATCACTTTACTGACTCACAGGGACCTGCAGATACTGACTCACAGGGACCTGTAGATACTGACTCACAGGGACCTGCAGATACTGACTCACAGGGACCTGTAGATACTGACTCACAGGGACATACTGACTCACAGGGACCTGTAGATACTGACTCACAGGTACCTGCAGATACTGACTCACAGGGACCTGTAGATACTGACTCACAGGGACCTGCAGATACTGACTCACAGGGACCTGTAGATACTGACTCACAGGGACCTGTCTTATTCATGAGACTTAACATGTTTAAAGCTGAGGTCTACTTATTTAGACTAGACATGTGTTGAGTCGGCCACAGCTGCCCTGGGACAGACCTTGTGGCTCGGTTCGGTTCAGTCTGTCGGCGAACAGTGGAGAGAATAACTTAATAGTTTTACAAAGCTCTCGAAGCTGACGTCATGGAAGTCAGAGGTCACATGTGGGAACATTTTTTTAATGTGGACATGCTGTCGCCATAGCAACATGTTAATGATTTTCAATTTAAATAACAGTTCGACAGGAAAGCCTTTTAGTTGTTTTATAAATAAAATGTTTAAACAAACACCTGAAGCAGAAGGAGCAGGGGGCTGAGTCTAGGGTCCCGGAAGTGACATCACAGGAGTTTGAGGCAGACTTCCCTCGTCACACACCTCCAGCTCATCTGGGGGAATCCTGAGGGGTTCAGCTGAGACACCTCTGTGTCCTGGTCTCCTCCTCCAGAACACCTTCCCCGGGAGACCAGGAGGCATCCCAAACAGATGAGCCACCTCCACTTGTTCCTCTCCACATGGAGGAGCAGCAGCTCTACTAAGTGCTACGACTGTGTGACTTAGCTCCTCCTATCTCTAAGGGAGCAGCGACTCTACTCTGAGCTCCTTGGGCTTGGGTGGCTGAGAGGATAGCACTCTCACTTCTCAGCAACAAGGTCCTGGGTTCGAATCCCGGTCGGAATGGGGCCTTTCTGAGTGGAGTTTGCATGTTCTCCCTGTGTCTGTGTAGGTTTCCTCCGGTTGCTCCGGTTTCCCCTACCACTAAAAACACGTACAATAGGTCTGTGCCTCCTGTACTGGCCCCTCCCATCTCTGTGTGAGTCAGAGACTAATGCCCACAATTGTGAAGGTCTTTGACTCTGGTTTATGAAAGGCGCTATATAAATAAACATTACTTACCTACTCCTCAAGTGGAGACTGGTCCTGGTCCTGGTCCTCCCCAAACCCAAACCAGTGACAAAGAGTTTCTATACACATCTATTATGGCATTGATAATCAAATCAAGTGTCATATTAGTCGACTGATTTTATTTACATTACAAGAAGATCTACTGGAAAACAAATAAAACATGTTTTTTTAGCTGCACACATTTCTAGTCATTTCAAGCCGTAGTTTAATGGTCGTAATAGTTTTCACTAATTAATGTTTACTAATCAATCGATCGGGCATCTTCAGTTGACCCAGAAAGTATTTGGTCGACTACAGCCATAGTTGTTAGTCGGAGCAGTCGTAAGTGGGTCGGACACTGGTTTGTCCCACTGTGGCGCGGCCCTTGAACGCGTCCTAATCCAGTCCAGTGCAGAGCGGCCATTTTGGATCCACCTCGCCCTGATAGCACCAGGACAGCTTCACCCGGGCCCTGTCTGCTACACCTCAGCCCGCAGGAGATGGACCAAACCCGGCTGTGGACGCGCTGTTCCCCTGGAGACCGGCTCTGAAGACCTCCCCGTAGTCCTGGAGCCCTCTTCCCCGCAGACAGACATGCTTTCACGGCCACTTTGGAGCGATTCTCCGAGGGGCAGACATTAAGTAGACCGCCTTTACTTCTCCCAGAGCCAGACAGAGATTTGTCAAACTCCCAAACGAGGTATTTCTTTCTAAACGTATGTTCCTAACTGTTTTTACCACTTTGTGTTTGCTTGTCATTCAAATACAGACAACTCTGCGCGCTGACTGTTGGTGATTTGGGCTAAAACAGGTCTGGTGTTGTGTTGAGATCTGCACCCCTGTCTATCAGCGCTACAACTCACCTACACACTTTAAAGATACTTTCTGTTTCTACAACAAATAACGATACACAGCTTCATACACCCATGTTTGTTCCTTCTGGCAGTGTATGTCATATTCAAAATGCTGTTTATACAAAGTTTTCAGGCTTGCTTCCTGTCATGTGCAACATTTCAAAGGCTTTTCCACATTCAAACCCTGTACACATTCAAACCAAGTACAGCACGCCGCTAACGTGTCCTGACTCCTAAAACATGCTTATAAAGTGTGTATATGCGACATTCCACACACGTAACTTCACTTTCTTGGCACATATTGAAGCGTATTCCGTGTTTTGCTTGTACCCGTGGTTCTTTGCAGTCGCATGAGCTGATGTCTCCTTATTTCGTCTCAGGTTTTCGCAGCTGAGCCAAAGGGATGTTACTATCGTCCGGGGAGCACCTTTCGTCTGGACACCGGCTGTGATTCTCCTCGGTCTGTGCTCAGGCAGAGTCGCAAACCTGCTTTTTGCGGCTGTTGGGCGCGAAGCATTTCCCATTTTTTAGGATTTAAAAAAGTTTGCCAGGATGTCCACCAAAACTCCACTGCCAACTGTGAACGAGAAGGGGAGCGAAAGTGTAAGTAGCACTGGTGTCACTACACCTCATTTGGTTTCAGTGTCGTTGCTGGTTCGTAGTGAGTTTACTGTGGTGTCTGTGTCATAAACACCCACATCCTCCAGATCTGAACAGAGATGGTGTAGTGTCTTCTGTGTCTGAGCAGGAGCTGAGTCCGTGTTGGTCTAAAATAACTTTTATTTGTCTCTAAAGTGACGCCAATGCTCTGTTGCCTGTCCTGTAGACAGAGCGGTGCCCTGGCCTCTCATTGGCTGCAGCTGTTGTCAGTCACTGTTCAGCGTCTATATATGGGCATAGAGGTCCCGCCCCCATGACCGCAGGTTAAAGTATGGGCTGTGTTTCCGGTGGGAGGATTTCAACACACTGTTTTTTCGAATTGAAGTCTTATGTGAGAGCTACTGTTAGGAAGCAGTCATTCTGACGGCTCCTGTTTAGATCAATGCTATTCTGAATTTAAAGGAAGTTTAACTTTTCCAAGTTTTTACCTCAAGTCAATTTAATTAGTGCCGAATATCAGTGACAACAACACAGGCTGAATAGTAAACAGTGTGTTGTTATGGCAACGGCCGGACCAGGACAAGTACAGGACCAGGGCCAGACCAGGGCCAGATTTGATAAAAACAATGACAACGACTACATACAGAAACATTCACAATGATACACACAGACACTCTCTCTGGTCTCTCTCTGGTCTCTCTCTCTGGTCTCTCTGGTCTCTGTCTTTGGTCTCTCTCTCTGGTCTCTCTCTGGTCTCTCTCTCTGGGGTCTCTCTCTGGTCTCTCTCTCTGGTCTCTCTTTCTGGTACAATCTGGGGGTAAAGTTTGAAACACAACAGTCTCTTTAAATGTCTGTCCTGCTGCTGAGGTCACATACGTTTATTTTGAAATTCTGTGGGCGTGTCCTTGTATCGACACACACACACAGAGACACACACACACACTCACAGCTGCTCACACTGAGGCTCACTCCAGAGACTGACAGCTTCATGAGGCCACAGTCATGACCGGAGCACAGCTGAACAGGAGACGGCGCAGTTCTGTGAGTAAACCCAGAACTCTCCTCAGCAGGTCCACGTCCGGGTCCGGGTCCAGGTCCGGGTCCTGGTGTCTCTTTAGGCAGTAGAAACATCGGCTTATGTTCAGTTTCAGTCCGTGCCAGTGTTGCCCATGTCTGTGCTCCATCGGACCTGCAGCTGTGTTTCTCTCTGTCCATGCTCCCTGTCTGTGCTCCATCGGACCTGCAGCTGTGTTTCTCTCTGTCCATGCTCCCTGTCTGTGCTCCATCGGACCTGCAGCTGTGTTTCTCTCTGTCCATGCTCCCTGTCTGTGCTCCATCGGACCTGCAGCTGTGTTTCTCTCTGTCCATGCTCCCTGTCTGTGCTCCATCGGACCTGCAGCTGTGTTTCTCTCTGTCCATGCTCCCTGTCTGTGCTCCATCAGACCTGCAGCTGTGTTTCTCTCCTGTCCATGCTCCCTGTCTGTGCTCCATCAGACCTGCAGCTGTGTTTCTCTCTGTCCATGCTCCCTGTCTGTGCTCCATCAGACCTGCAGCTGTGTTTTCTCTCTGTCCATGCTCCCTGTCTGTGCTCCATCGGACCTGCAGCTGTGTTTCTCTCTGTCCATGCTCCCTGTCTGTGCTCCATCGGACCTGCAGCTGTGTTTCTCTCTGTCCATGCTCCCTGTCTGTGCTCCATCAGACCTGCAGCTGTTGTTTCTCTCTGTCCATGCTCCCTGTCTGTGCTCCATCAGACCTGCAGCTGTGTTTCTCTCTGTCCATGCTCCCTGTCTGTGCTCCATTAGACCTGCAGCTGTGTTTCTCTCTGTCCATGCTCCCTGTCTGTGCTCCATCAGACCTGCAGCTGTGTTTCTCTCTGTCCATGCCAGACCCAGACCTGCTCCCTGTCTGTAAACCACATCCTGATCTTACTCCATGTTTCATGTTTATCCAGTTTCTGCACACGCACTCACGCGCACTCGCACACGCACACACACACACACACGCACACACAGGCGTGTGTGAAACTACTCTAACAAAGAAGGCGTGAGAACAGGTCTGACCAGAGACAGAGACCACTTGTAGACACCTGTTACAGTAGTTACCATGTGTGAGACCAGAGACAGTTTCATGGTAGACACCTGTTACAGTAGTTACCATGTGTGAGACCAGAGACTGTTTCATGGTAGACACCTGTTGCAGTAGTTACCATGTGTGAGACCAGAGACTGTTTCATGGTAGACACCTGTAGTCTGTGTAACCAGAGTCAGGATCGATGCTGAGGCCATTTAAAAATCAACTTGGCACAGAGGCACAGAGGCACAGAGGCACAGAGGAACAGAGGCACAGGGGCACAGAGACACAGAGACACAGAGGCACAGAGGCACACGGGCACAGGGGCACAGGGGCACAGAGGCACAGGGGCACAGGGGCACAGAGGCACAGGGGCACAGGGGCACAGGGGCACAGAGGCACAGAGGCACACGGGCACACGGGCACACGGGCACAGAGGCACAGGGGCACAGGGGCACAGGGGCACAGGGGCACAGGGGCACAGAGGCACAGGGGCACAGGGGCACAGGGGCACAGGGGCACAGAGGCACAGGGGCACAGGGGCACAGAGGCACAGAGGCACAGGGGCACAGGGGCACAGAGGCACAGAGGCACAGAGGCACAGGGGCACAGAGACACAGGGGCACAGTGACAGCTGGTCTGGTTCCATTTTGTGGTTTCTGACTTTGACGAGAGAATAACCTCATGTCTGTGACCTGCGACCTTCTGCTCCTCCTCCTCCTCCACCTGCTCCTCTCCTCCTGGTCCTCTCCTCCTCCTCTCCTCCTAGTCCTGACGTGTCCTGTGTCCACAGCACTCGTCCCGGTCCAGGACAGGTCTCAGGTCTCGCTCTGATGATCCTCAGCCTCATGTGGGAAACTACAGACTCCTCAAAACCATCGGGAAAGGAAACTTTGCCAAAGTCAAACTGGCACGACACATCCTGACGGGGAGAGAGGTGAGGGGGGGAGATAGGGGACGCAGAAGGGGGGTCGAAGAAGGAGGAGGGGGGGAGGAGGAGAAAAGAGAGGTCGGGGGGAGAGGGAGGTGAGGAGAGAGGGGAGAGGGAAAGGAAACTTTGCCAAAGTTCCCCAGACGGGGGGAGAGGTGAGGGGGGGAGAGGGGGGAGAGGTGAGGAGAGGTGAGGAGAGGTGAGGAGAAGGGGGAGAGGTGAGGAGAAGGGGGGAAAGGAAACTGGCACGACATCCTGACGGGAGAGGAGGGGGGAGAGGAGGGGGGAGAGGAGAGGGGAGAGGAGAGGAGAGGGGAGAGGAGATCAAAGTTGGTGAGAGCACATATATCATTTTTTCTCAGGAAATGGTCTTCACAATGGTCTAAGACCTGTCGTGTCACTGTGTGTGTGTCACTGTGTGTGTGTCACTGTGTGTGTGTGTCACTGTGTGTGTGTGTCTCTGATACATTGTGTTTCACAGGTGGCAATAAAGATCATCGACAAGACCCAGCTCAACCCCAACAGTCTCCAGAAGGTACAGTCTGCTGCTACTACTGCTGCTGCTGCTACTACTGCGACTAATGCTGCTGCTGCTACTGCTGCTGCTACTACTGCGACTAATGCTGCTGCTACTGCTGCTGCTGCTACTACTGCGACTAATGCTGCTGCTACTGCTGCTGCTACTGCGACTACTACTGCTGCTGCTACTGCTGCTACTGCTGCTACTGCGACTGCTGCTGCTGCTACTGCTGCTGCTGCTACTGCTGCTGCTGCTACTACTGCGGCTTCTGCTGCTGCTGCTGCTGCTACTGGCACTGCTACTTCTACTGCTGCTACTACTACTGCTACTGTGACACCTGCTACTGCTGCTACTGCGACTACTGCTGCTGCTGCTGCTGCTGCTACTACTACTGCTACTGTGACACCTGCTGCTGCTGCTGCTGCTGCTGCTGCTGCTACTTCTACTGCTGCTACTACTACTGCTACTGTGACACCTGCTACTGCTATTACTGCTGCTGCTGCATAATAAAGAAGCAAATATAAAATCTCAAGTTTAGCATTTAAGAATCAAGTAGGCCGGAGAGGCCGGAAAGAGTGAGACCGGAAAGAGTGAGACCGGAAAGAGTGAGACCGGAAAGAGTGAGACCGGAAAGAGTGAGACCGGAAAGAGTGAGACCGGAAAGAGTGAGACCGGAAAGAGTGAGACCGGAAAGAGTGAGACCGGAAAGAGTGAGACCGGAAAGAGTGAGACCGGAAAGAGTGAGACCGGAAAGAGTGAGACCGGAAAGAGTGAGACCGGAAAGAGAGTGAGGCCGACGGAAAGAGAGTGAGGCCGACGGAAAGAGAGTGAGGCCGACGGAAAGAGTGTGAGGCCGACGGAAAGAGTGTGGCCATGTAAATCAGCTGACAAGGCAGCAGAGAAGAGTCTTTATACATTTGTGCCAAAATGTCTGTGTGGCATCTGTCCATAAAGAGTCTGCTCTGAATGTTCCGGCCTCCTTTGCATACGGCGTGTGATTGGCAGACGAAAGACTCCGCACTCTATTTATAGAACTCTGCTCTGAACCAATCCAACTGTAGTATTTATATCTAGTTTTTAGTCTCATAAATGTTTAAAGCTGAGGTCTGTAGCTTAAGCTGAGATCCTCTCTCTGGTCTCTCCCTCTGGTCTCCCTCTGGTCTCGCTCTGGTATCTCTCTGGTCTCTCTCTCTGGTCTCTCCCTCTGGTCTCCCCCTGGTCTCTCTCTGGTCTCTCTCTGGTCTCTCTCTGGTCTCTCTCTGCTCTCTCTCTGGTCTCTCTCTGGCCTCTCTCTGGTCTCTCTCTGGTCTCACTCTGGTCTCACTCTGGTCTCTCTCTGGCCTCTCTCTGGTCTCTCTCTGGTCTCACTCTGGTCTCACTCTGGTCTCTGTTACATAAGTCACACAGCTGTGGATCAGACTCTGAACAGATGCCAAATATTGAAGTTTCTTGTAAACAACAAGGATCCATTAGAGCTGCTTTAACTCATGATGTGAGAGATGTCACTTTAAAGCTTGGACATAGCTTTAAAGTCCCCCACCTTTAAAGATGGAATAGTGTTTTAACATGTAGTTTACCAGTAAATTTACTCTTTTTCTTCTTTCAGCTCTTCAGAGAAGTTAGAATCATGAAGATCCTGAATCATCCGAACATCGGTGAGACACTCTTCACACACTCTTCACACACTCTTCCGACACTCTTCCGACACTCTTCCGACACTCTTCCGACACGCTTCCGACACGCTTCCGACACTCTACACACGCTCTTTACTCTTCAGACACTTTTCCGACACTCTTAAAACTTTTTGAATTGAAAGCTTTTGTTGTTTCAGTCAAACTGTTTGAAGTGATCGAGACGGAGCGAACGCTGTACCTCATCATGGAGTACGCCAGCGGAGGTCTGTGCTACTGTTTAACGCAGGGTTAAAGCTCGGGTCTGTGACTTTAAAGCTGGGGTCTAACTTCTAACATGTTATTCATGAAAAGTTAATAATGCATCGGTTTTATATAGCGCTTTTTTTGGACACTCAAACATGTCATTACATGTCATTATTCATTCACTCCAAACACGGTGGTGATAAACTACTGTAGCCACAGCTGCCCTGGGGCACACTGACAGAAGCGAGGCAACCAGTCTGTTTAAGGCTTAGAAGGTTTTTAATAAGACAAAGTAAAGAAGCTCGTTCTGCTTAATTACTACATGTTTCATCAGAGACACGTGAAGGTGATCTCTCTGGTCTCTCTTCTCTCTCTCTGGTCTCTGTCTCTGGTCTCTCCGGGGTCTCTCTGTCTCTGGTCTCTCTGTCTCTGGTCTCTCTCTCTCTGGTCTCTCTCTCTCTGGTCTCTCTCTCTGGTCTCTCTCTCTCTGGTCTCTCTCTGGTCTCTGTCTCTGGTCTCTCCAGGGTCTCTCTCTGGTCTTCAGATTGTTAAAGTCTGTCTCTTCCACAGGAGAAGTATTTGATTATCTCGTGGCTCACGGCAGAATGAAGGAGAAGGAGGCGCGTGCAAAGTTCAGACAGGTACTGGTGCGACCCTAACCTCACACTGTTATGTCTACCTTACCATACTCTACTCTACCTTACCCTACTCTACCTTACCCTACTCTACCTTACCCTACTCTACTCTACCTTATCCTACTCTACCTTACCCTACTCTACCTTACTCTACTCTACTCTACCTTACCCTACTCTACTCTACTCTACCCTACTCTACTCTACCCTACTCTACCCTTGCCTACTCTACCCTACCCTACTCTACTCTCCCCTACTCTACTCTATCCTACTCTACTCTACCTTACTCTACCTTACCCTACTCTACCTTACCCTACTCTACTCTATCCTACTCTACTCTACCTTACTCTACCTTACCCTACTCTACTCTACCTTACCCTACTCTACCTTACCATACTCTACTCTACCTTACCCTACTCTACTCTACGCTACCTTACCCTACTCTACCTTACCCTACTCTACTCTACTCTACTCTACTCTACCCTACTCTACCTTATCCTACTCTACTCTACTCTACCTTACTCTACCTTACCCTACTCTACTTTACCCTACTCTACCTTACCATACTCTACTCTACCTTACCCTACGCTACTCTACTCTACGCTACCTTACCCTACTCTACTCTACTCTACCCTACCCTACTCTACCTTACCCTACTCTACTCTACCCTACTCTACTCTTCCCTACTCTACTCTACCTTACCCTAGTCTACCCTACTCTACTCTACCCTACTCTACCTTACTCTACTCTACCTTACCCTACTCTACTCTGCCTTACCCTACCCTACTCTCCCCTACTCTACTCTACCCTACTCTACTCTACCCTACTCTACCCTTGCCTACTCTACTCTACCCTACTCTACCTTACCCTACTCTACCTTATCCTACCCTACTCTACCTTACCCTACTCTACCTTTCCCTACTCTACTCTACTCTCCCCTACTCTACTCTCCCCTACCCTACTCTCCCCTACCCTACTCTCCCCTACCCTACTCTCCCCTACCCTACTCTCCCCTACCCTACTCTCCCCTACCCTACTCTACTCTACCCTACCCTACTCTACCCTACTCTCCCCTTCTCTACTCTCCCCTAGCTTGATTGGGAGTGTTTCCTGGTCCTGTGTGACCAGTGCCAGGTCCTACTTTAGTCCTTCTTTAGTCCTTCTTGGTCCTGGTTCTATCCAGGTTGAGCTGGTGCTAAAGTGTCCTCGCTCTCTTCCTGGTCTCTCTCCTGCAGCCTGAAGCAGCAGGTGGATCATTAACGCTGTCTCTGCTTCAGAAACAGCTGAGCTTTTCAAATAAAAAACCAGTGTCCTCCCCCGTGGTCCTCCCCCGTGGTCCTCCTGTGTGTTTCTTTCTGTTTCTTTCTGTGTTTGTCTGTTCATGTCCCTCTGGTCTGTTTCAGATCGTGTCTGCAGTGCAGTACTGTCACCAGAAGCACATAGTCCACAGAGACCTCAAGGTGAGACCAGGACTAGACCGGGACTGGACCAGGACTCAGGACTGGACCAGGACTCAGGACTGGACCAGAACTCAGGACTGGACCAGAACTTAGGACTGGACCAGAACTCAGGACTGGACCAGGACTCAGGACTGGACCAGGACTCAGGACTAAGGACTGGACTCAGGACTGAGGACTGGACCAGGACTCAGGACCTGGACTCCTGGTGGGCTTTCATGGTCCTCCTCTGGTCCTTCTCTGTTCCTTCTCTGGTCCTGGTGGGCTCTCATGGTCCTCCTCTGGTCCTCCTCTGCTCCTCTGGTCCTGGTGGGCTCATGGTCCTCCTCTGCTCCTCTGGTCCTGGTGGGCTTTGGTGGGCTCTCATGGTCCTCCTCTGCTCCTCAGGCGGAGAACCTCCTCCTGGACGCAGACATGAACATAAAGATCGCAGACTTCGGCTTCAGTAATGAGTTCACGGTGGGGAACAAGCTGGACACGTTCTGTGGCTCTCCTCCGTACGCTGCTCCTGAGCTGTTCCAGGGAAAGAAGTACGACGGCCCCGAGGTCGACGTGTGGAGCCTGGGCGTCATCCTCTACACCCTGGTCAGCGGCTCTCTGCCCTTCGACGGGCAGAACCTCAAGGTGAGGGAGGAGGGGGAGGGATAGGAGGAGGGAGAGGGAGGAGGGGGAGCGTTGAGGGATTTAGGAAAAGACTGAGTACATAACTTTAAAGCTGGGGTCTGTGACTTTCAGACCAATAGAACTCATATTAAACCCATGTCTCTGGTTCAAAACAGTTGCTTCTGTCTCTAGTTTCATGTAAGTGAGTAATGTTTATTTATATACCGCCTTTCACAGACCAGAGTCACAAAGCGGTTTACAATTTTATATTATGATAAAATTGTTATCGTGAGCTGTGTATCGTATCGTGAGGCACCCTTAGGTCCCCACCCCTACTCTCCACTCAGCCACCGTGCCGTATGTATTTGGGGAGCGGACCCTCAAGTGTATGTGTGTGTGTGTGCGTTGCAGGAGCTGAGAGAGCGTGTGCTCAGGGGGAAGTACAGGATTCCCTTCTACATGTCCACAGACTGTGAGAATCTGCTCAAACGCTTTCTGGTGCTGAACCCAGGGAAACGAGGCACTCTGGAGGTGAGACACAGAGAAACTCACACACACAGGTCAGAGTAGACGCTGAAATTAATTAGTTCCGAGTTAATCACACAATCAATGACACTGATCCAGGCTGCGAGGGGAGAGGGAGGGAGGGAGGGAGGGAGGGAGGGAGGGGAGGCTGTGGTCCTCGGTGAATGAGGCTGTGGTCCTCGGTGTGAATGAGGTCGTGGTCCTCAGTGTGAATGAGGCTGTCGTCCTCGGTGTGAATGAGGCTGTGGTCCTCTGTGAATGAGGCTGTGGTCCTCTGTGTGAATGAGGCTGTGGTCCTCTGTGAATGAGGCTGTGGTCCTCTGTGAATGAGGCTGTGGTCCTCTGTGTGAATGAGGCTGTGGTCCTCTGTGGATGAGGCTGTGGTCCTCTGTGAATGAGGCTGTGGTCCTCTGTGTGAATGAGGCTGTGGTCCTCTGTGTGAATGAGGCTGTGGTCCTCTGTGTGAATGAGGCTGTGGTCCTCTGTG
Source organism: Knipowitschia caucasica (assembly GCA_964034765.1). NCBI lineage: Eukaryota > Metazoa > Chordata > Actinopteri > Gobiiformes > Gobiidae > Knipowitschia > Knipowitschia caucasica. The sequence continues at coordinate 32,293,013 of OZ035834.1, read as the reverse complement.
TGAATGAGGCTGTGGTCCTCTGTGTGAATGAGGCTGTGGTCCTCTGTGTGAATGAGGCTGTGGTCCTCTGTGTGAATGAGGCTGTGGTCCTCTGTGTGAATGAGGCTGTGGTCCTCTGTGTGAATGAGGCTGTGGTCCTCTGTGTGAATGAGGCTGTGGTCCTCGGTGTGAATGAGGCTGTGGTCCTCGGCGTGAATGAGGCTGTGGTCCTCGGCGTGAATGAAGCTGTGGTCCTCTGTGTGAATGAGGCTGTGGTCCTCGGCGTGAATGAGGCTGTGGTCCTCGGCGTGAATGAGGCTGTGGTCCTCGGCGTGAATGAGGCTGTGGTCCTCGGCGTGAATGAGGCTGTGGTCCTCGGCGTGAATGAAGCTGTGATCCTCGGTGTGAATGAGGCTGTGGTCCTCGGCGTGAATGAGGCTGTGGTCCTCTGTGTGAATGAGGCTGTGGTCCTCGGCGTGAATGAGGTTGTGGTCCTCGACGTGAATGAGGCTGTGGTCCTCGGCGTGAATGAGGCTGTGGTCCTCGGCGTGAAAGAACCATGGAGGACCACAGTGATGTAACACTGGTGCAGCACATGGTGTCAACACTAGATGGCAGTAAAAACTTCTGACTGCTTAAAGTTGTGGGTTTGTTTTTCAGCAAATCATGAAGGATCGATGGATCAACTCTGGGTTTGATGAAGAGGAGCTGAAACCATACACAGAACCAGAGACGGACATCACAGACCAGAAGAGGATAGGTGTGTGTGCGCGTGTGCGTGTCTGTGTGTGTGTGTCTCATACAGATGTGTGTCTTACAGATGTGATGGTGGGGATGGGCTACAACTTGGAGGAGATCCAAGAGTCTTTGGCAAAAATGAAGTATGACGAGATCACAGCCACCTACTTACTGCTGGGAAGGAAGGCCTCCGAGGTGATACACACACGCACACTTACAGACACACACATGTACAGAGACACACACACATGTACAGAGACACACACACATGTACAGAGACACACACACATGTACAGAGACACACACACATGTACAGAGACACACACACATGTACAGAGACACACACACATGTACAGAGACACACACACATGTACAGAGACACACACACACACACACACACACACACACACACACACACACACACACACACACACACACACACACACACGTACAGAGACACACACACACGTACAGAGACACACACACACGTACAGAGACACACACACACGTACAGAGACACACACACACGTACAGAGACACACACACACGTACAGAGACACACACACACGTACAGAGACACACACACACGTACAGAGACACACACACACACGTACAGAGACACACACACACGTACAGAGACACACACACACATGTACAGAGACACACACACACATGTACAGAGACACACACACATGTACAGAGACACACACACATGTACAGAGACACACACACATGTACAGAGACACACACACATGTACAGAGACACACACACATGTACAGAGACACACACACATGTACAGAGACACACACACATGTACAGAGACACACACACATGTACAGAGACACACACACATGTACAGAGACACACACACGCACACACGTACAGAGACACACACACGTACATGTACAGAGACACACACACATGTACAGAGACACACACACATGTACAGAGACACACACACGCACACATGTACAGAGACACACACACGCACACACGTACAGAGACACACACACACGTACAGAGACACACACACACACCACACATGTACAGAGACACACACACATGTACAGAGACACACACACATGTACAGAGACACACACACGCACACATGTACAGAGACACACACACGCACACATGTACAGAGACACACACACGCACACACGTACAGAGACACACACACATGTGCAGAGACACACACACATACAGAGACACACACACATACATGTAGACACACACACACACATGTACAGAGACACACACACATGTACAGAGACACGCACACATGTACAGACACACGCAAACTTAGAGACACACACACATGTACAGACACACACAGACACGTACAGAGACACGCACACTTAGAGACACACATGTACAGAGACACACATGTACAGAGACACACACACACACACACATGTACAGAGACACACACACACACATGTACAGAGACACACACACACACATGTACAGAGACACACACACACACATGTACAGAGACACACACGCACACACACGCACAGAGACACACACACACACATGTACAGAGACACACACGCACACGCACAGAGACACACACACACACAGAGACACACACACATTGTGGTGCCACATGACCATCACTTACAGGGACCACCCTTTGAGGGTCCTACAGCAGAACTATCAGAGAGAGCTTAAACAATATCTGTTCAATTCAAATGTAATTATGGGGACACACCTGGTATGTCAGTACTTGTAGGGACAAAACTTACACTGACTAGTTTTTTAGTTCCTTTTAGACTCATCTGGGCCACGGTTTTCCTACCACTGTTGTAGCCTGTGGTTCTGGTATGAGACCATGGGACCCTCACTGTGCCTATGCTGGTGTTTATGCCCGTGTTTATCCCCATGTTTATAGAACGACTCCACAGACTCTGTGAGCGTGTCCAGACAACGGCCGAGTAGCGAGCTGAACGGGTCGTCACCGTCGCACCTCAAAGTCCAGCGGAGCGCCTCGTCCAATCACAAGCAGCGGCGCTACAGTGAGCAAGGTATTCAGCCAATCAGCACGCTCCACACCTTCAAAACACATTTAACACACCTACAGAATCAGTTTATTTATTTGCCATTTGCAGTAAAAAACCACATTGGAATGCATTAGCAAAAGTCACCAGTGTGCACAGACAAATACAGACATAAAACAACATTAAAAGACAAAAATAAAACAAAAAAACAGTAAACAAATGTCACTGTGAAATGGATCGACTAAAACAGTTTCAAAACAAGTGCAAATCTTTAAAGTGCTCTGTTCACACTGATAACAGCCTGTGGATAAAAACTTTTAGCGTAACGAGATGTCCTGCATCTCAGAGAGCGATATCTTCTGCCAGAGGGAAGAAGCTGGAACATGGCTTTCCCAGGGTGGCCAGAAGAGTCATTAACAATCCTAAGAGCTTTGTTTAAAAGTCTGGATTTATAAAGAACCTCCAGAACAGGAAGCTCACAGCCCACGGTCCTCTTTGCAGAGCGGAGCACCTTGTTTAAAGCTCTCTTTTCTTTATCTGTGATGTTTCCAAACCACACAGACACAGAACCAACAAGAAAACTCTCAATGGTGCAGCGATAAAAGTTAAGCAGAATCTTAGAGTTAGTGGTAAATTCTCTAAGTTTACGCAGAAAGTAGAGACGCTGACGAGCTTTCTTAACGACTCGGTCAGTGTTTTTAACCCATTTCAGGTCCTTAGAGTTAAACCCAGAAACTTGCACTCCTCTACGATCTGCACCTGGGAGTTGTCGATTACGACAGGCAAATGAGAACTATTGCGACTGAAGTCGTAGACCAGTTCACATGTTTTGGATGCGTTCAACTGGAGGTTGTTAGTTTGACTCCACTGAACCACATTTTGTATCTCTGCTCTATAAGAGGATTCATCAGTGTCACTGATGAGACCGATGATGGTGGCGTCATCAGCATATTTGATGATCAAGTTTGAGTCAGAGGAGGACACACAATCGTGAGTGTACAAATTAAAAAGCAAAGGACTCAAAATACATCCCTGAGGAGAACCAGTGCTCACAGAAACAACATCAGAAAAACAGTCAGTAATTTTCACTCTCTGAGATCTGTCAGTTAAAAAGCTAAAAATCCATTTACACATGGCAACACTTAAACCGAGAGACATGAGCTTTTCAATCAGTTTACCTGGGCCAAGGCAGTTAAAAGCAGAGCTATAGTTGATGAAAAGCATTCTCGCCACATATTTACTAGTGTCCAAGTGAGTGTAGACAGAGTTCAGAGCAAAGGAGATGGCATCCTCCACACTCCTGTTCTGTCTGTAAGCAAACTGGAGCGGGTCAACACTCACAGGGATCTGGCTCTTAATGAAGTCCAGCACAAGCCGCTCAAAAGTTTTCATAAGAAGAGACGTGAGGGCCACAGGACGATAGTCATTCAGGCATGTCACAGGAGTTTTCTTAGGAACTGGAATGATGGTCGACTCTTTAAAGCAGTTCGGCACAGTACAGTTCCTTAGCGACAGGTTGAAAATGTCTGTTAGCACAGGGGCAAGTTGCTCAGAGCACAGTTTCAGGACACGGGGTGGGATACCGTCCGGGCCTGGGGCTTTCCGGACAATGGTGCTGGACATGACACGCCTGACTTCCTCCTGAGTCACGGTGAAGGTACCTTGATTGAAACACTCAGGGAATACAGTAGGACAGGCATCAGCGGATTCAAAGCGACAGTAGAACGTGTTCAGCTCGTTTGGCAGAGCTTGGCCGACAGATGCAGTTTTCCCAGCGCTAGGTTTCCACGATGGGATGGCTTTAATACCGTTCCACATGCGCCGAGGGTCATCTTCCTCAAAATAACTCTTTAACCTGTCCCCGTAACTGCGCTTTGCAGATTTAATAGAACGTTTCAATGAGTAACAGGATAACTTATAAGCAACTGTATCATTTTATTGAAACGCCAACGCACGCTCATGAAGTTTCAGTTTCACTTCCGTGTTCATCCAAGGGTTTTGACTAAAATGTTCTTTAATGACCTTCTGTGGGACACAGCCGTCAATACAGAAGCGTATGTATCCAGACACAGCGTCACAGAATTCATTGACGTCCTCTAACTGAAACACAGATCAGTCCGTAGCATCAAAACAACCTTGTAGCTTCATGCTAGCCTCCTCAGACCAACACTGCACAGTGCGAGAGGTTGGTTTATGTTCCCTGCTCCTCTGAGTATACGAAGGAAGAAGGAGAACAGAGGAGTGGTCAGACTTTCCAAAAGGAGGTCTGAGACTGCTACAGTAACGTGAAGGGAGCTTACAGGTCCAGTGATCCAGAACATGTGCTCCTCTTGTAGCTTGAGTCACATGTTGGTAAAAGTTTGGGAGTACAGTCTTTAAATTGCATTCATTGAAATCCCAGCAACAATGATGACTGCGTTAGGATGAGCAGACTCATGTTTGTGAAGGATCTCACTAAGATCCTGTAGGGCTACTTTGTAATCCGCACGTGGGTGAATGTAAACAGCACATAAAAATATCACTGAAAACTCACGGGGAAGATAAAAAGGGCGGCAGCTCAAGACCAGGCATTCCAGATTGGCAGTACATGTTTGGTTCACGACTCGAGTGTCCGTGCACCAGCGCTGATTAATTAAAAAGCACACACCTCCGCCTCTGGCCTTGCCCGTGGTCTCCTTCACTCTGTCCGCGCGGTGAGCGGTGAATCCCGGGGGCTGAACACCAGAGTCCGGGACGTTCGAGTGGAGCCACGTCTCGTTGAGACAAAACACAGCGCAGTCCCGGGCCTCGCGCTGGCTCTGGACCCGACACAGGAGCTCGTCCGTCTTGTTGGGCAGAGACTGGACGTTGGCCAGGTAGATGGAGGGCAAAGGGGTCCTGGAGGAGCGGCATCTCACAGGCAGACCGCCTCGTTTTCCCCGGTGTCTGCCGTCTCGGTCCTACTTCACAGTGGCAAGGGTCTCAAAGACAAACCGGAACAAACAAAACAGATTGTGCACACTAGAGCTCTCACTGCGGCGCCATCTTGCTCTCTCTCTCCTGTGTTTGGAGGCGGCTCGCTCTAACTCGCTTTAACTCTCTCTAACCCGCCCTAACCCGCTCTAACTTTCTCTAACTTTCTCTGACCCTCTCTCCTCAGTGGGTCAGAACCAGCCGGCCTCTCTGACCCCCTCACTCTCTCTCCTCAGTGGGTCAGAACCAGCCGGCCTCTCTCACCCCCTCACTCACTCTCCTCAGTGGGTCAGAACCAACCGGCCTCTCTCACCCTCTCTGACGCTCTGTCCTCAGTGGGTCAGAACCAACCGGCCTCTCTCACCCTCTCTGATGCTCTCTCCTCAGTGGGTCAGAACCAGCCGGCCTCTCTGACCCCCTCACTCTCTCTCCTCAGTGGGTCAGAACCAGCCGGCCTCTCTGACCCCCTCACTCTCTCTCCTCTGTGGGTCAGAACTAACCAGCCTCTCTGACCCTCTCTGACTCTCTCTCCTCAGTGGGTCAGAACCAGCCGGCCTCTCTCACCCTCTCTGACCCTCTCTCCTCAGTGGGTCAGAACCAGCCGGTCTCTCAGCCCAAGCGCTCCCAGACGTCTGCAGAGAACGGCTCCAAAGACGAGGCCTCAGTCCAGCTGCGAAAACCAAACGCACCCAGAGCAAGCCCCCTACTGGGCCAGGCCGGAAACCCCAACCAGACCGACATCCCCGCGGCACACATACCGGACCGGAGGAAAGGAGGCACCGAGACCAAGGTGAGTGCCGTCCCCGTGGCACAGATCCTGGACCAGGGTGTGTACCGGAGGACCATGAGGACCATGGGGACCATAGGAACCAGTTTAACCAGTTCAGTTCCAGTCCATGAGCTGCTGTTGGAATGCACCTCCCTGGTTCTTCTGTCTTCACCTCCTCTTTCCACCTCCTTCTCTGACCTCCTCACCTCCTTTCTTTTGTCTCTCCTCAGAATAACTCCTCTTCTGGAATGACCAGGCGAAACACGTACGTCTGCAGCGACCGGAACAACACCGAGAGGCTCTCGGTGATCCCCAATGGCAAAGAAAACAGGTGAGACATGGGTACCAGGTGAGACGTGGGGACCAGGTGAGTGAGACGTGGGGACCAGAGCTCTGTCCTCGAGGAGGATGTGTCTGATCTGTTCAAACTGAACCTTGAGGCTGAAGTTACAGACCTGAGCTTTACATCTGTAAGGCACTTCAGTTTGTTCTCTTCTCTCTCCTCTCTCTCCCCCCGCTTCTGTCCCGTTCTTCCCCATGGTGCCTGGTGCTTCTGTCCCGTTCTTCCCCATGGTGCCTGGTGCTTCTGTCCCGTTCTTCTCCATGGTGTCTGGTGCTTCTGTCCCGTTCTTCCCCATGGTGCCTGGTGCTTCTGTCCCGTTCTTCCCCATGGTGCCTGGTGCTTCTGTCCCGTTATTGCCCATGGTTTCTGGTGCTTCTGTCCCGTTCTTCCCCATGGTACCTGGTGCTTCTGTCCCGTTCTTCCCCATGGTGCCTGGTGCTTCTGTCCCGTTCTTCCCCATTGTGCCTGGTGCTTCTGTCCGGTTCTTCCCCATGGTGTCTGGTGCTTCTGTCTCCCGTTCTTCCCCATGGTGCCTGGTGCTTCTGTCTCGTTCTTCCCTGGTGCTTCTGTCCCGTTCTTCCCCATGGTGCCTAGTGCCTCTGTCCTGTTCTTCCCCATGGTCCCTGGTGCTTCTGTCCCGTTCTTCCCCATGGTGCCTAGTGCTTCTGTCCCGTTCTTCCCCATGGTGCCTGGTGCCTTTGTCCTGTGCTTCCCCATGGTACCTGGTGCTTCTATCCCGTTCTTCCCCATGGTGCCTGGTGCCTCTGTCCTGTTCTTCCCCATGGTACCTGGTGCTTCTGTCCCGTTCTTCCCCATGGTACCTCCCTCTCCGTGGGGCTCAGCTCTGTCCTGAAGTATAGAAACCCCAGTCTCCCCCACTGCGCTTTGCTCTACACAAAGTACATCACCCTGTGTGCTCTCTCTCTGTGTGCTCTCTCTCTGTGTGCTCTCTCTCTATGTGCTCTCTCTCTGTGTGCTCTCTCTCTGTGTGCTCTCTCTCTGTGTACTCTCTCTGTGTGCTCTAACACAGTGTGCTCTCTCTATGTACTCTCTCTAACAAAGTGTGCTCTCTCTAACAAAGTGTGCTCTCTCTCACACAGTGTGCTCTCTCTGTACTCTCTCTAACACAGTGTGCTCTCTCTGTACTCTCTCTAACACAGTGTGCTCTCTCTAACGCAGTGTGCTCTCTAACAGTGTGCTCTCTCTGTGTGCTCTCTCTAACACAGTGTGCTCTCTCTAACACAGTGTGCTCACTCTAACACAGTGTGCTCTCTCTAACACAGTGTGCTCTCTCTGTGTACTCTCTCTAACGCAGTGTGCTCTCTCTAACGCAGTGTGCTCTCTCTAACACAGTGTGCTCTCTCTAACGCAGTGTGTTCTCTCTAACGCAGTGTGCTCTCTCTAACGCAGTGTGCTCTCTCTAACGCAGTGTGTTCTCTCTAACACAGTGTGCTCTCCAACACTGTGTGCTCTCAGTGTGCTCTCTCTCTAACACAGTGTGCTCTCTCTAACACAGTGTGCTCTCAATGTGCTCTCTCTAACACAGTGTGCTCTCTCTCAGTGTGCTCTCTCCTGGAGGTCAGAGGGCCCCTGGTGTGTCCACTCACTCGGTCAGCTCCACGACCCCTGAGCGTCTCCGGTTCCCACGGGGCACAGCGAGCAGGAGCACGTTCCACGGGGGACAGCTGAGGGACCGACGCACAGCTACATACAACGGCCCCCCCGCCTCCCCCACCCTCTCCCACGACGCCTCCCCCCTCGGACAGACCAGGAGCAGAGGAACCAGCAACCTGTTCTCCAAACTCACCTCCAAACTCACTCGCAGGTACAAGGACAATAAACGTCTTTAAGAAACTGTGTCAGGACTGAGTTTGTCTGGAATCTCCTCCGTCTCCTCTCTGTCTCCTCCTCTATCTGTCTCCTCCTCTATCTGTCTCCTCCTCTATCTGTCTCCTCCTCTCTCTGTCTCCTCCTCTCTCTGTCTCCTCCTCTCTCTGTCTCCTCCTCTCTCTGCCTCCTCTCTGTCTCCTCCTCTCTCTGTCTCCTCTCTGCCTCCTCTCTCTGCCTCCTCTCTGTCTCCTCTCTGTCTCCTCCTCTCTCTGTCTCCTCCTCTCTCTGTCTCCTCCTCTCTCTGTCTCCTCCTCTCTCTGTCTCCTCCTCTCTCTTTCTCCTCCTCTCTCTTTCTCCTCTCTCTGTCTCCTCCTCTCTCTGTCTCCTCCTCTCTCTGTCTCCTCCTCTCTCTGTCTTCTCTGTCTTCTCCTCTCTGTCTTCTCTCTGTCTCCTCCTCTCTCTGTCTCCTCCTCTCTCTGTCTTCTCTGTCTGTCTCCTCTCTCTTTCTCCTCTCTGTCTCCTCCCTCTTTCTGTCTCCTCTCCTAGCCTCCTTGTCTCCTCTCCTAGCCTCCTTGTCTCCTCTCCGAGCCTCCTTGTCTCCTCTCCGAGCCTCCTTGTCTTCTCTCCGAGCCTCCTTGTCTCCTCTCTGAGCCTCCTTGTCTCCTCTCCGAGCCTTCTTGTCTCCTCTCCTAGCCTCCTTGTCTCCTCTCCTAGCCTCCTTGTCTCCTCTCCGAGCCTTCTTGTCTCCTCTCCTAGCCTCCTTGTCTCCTCTCTGAGCCTCCTCGTCTCCTCTCCGAGCCTCCTTGTCTCCTCTCCGAGCCTCCTTGTCTCCTCTCCGAGCCTCCTTGTCTCCTCTCCGAGCCTCCTTGTCTCCTCTCCGAGCCTCCTTGTCTCCTCTCCGAGCCTCCTTGTCTCCTCTCCGAGCCTCCTTGTCTCCTCTCCGAGCCTCCTTGTCTCCTCTCCGAGCCTTCTTGTCTCCTCTCCTAGCCCCTTACGTTGTGTTGTTGGTTTTGTTATAGAAACATGTCATTCAGATTTTCCAAAAGGTAGGACCTGGTCTCCTCTGTTCTGTTACAGTAACACTCACTAGATATAACACACACGCATGCACACACTCAGACACACACACACACACACACACAGACACAGACTCACACACAGACACACACTCACACACACACGTTTTTCGGCTGTTGGCACCGAACTAACACTTGGCTTCTTCCAAAAACTCACATTTAGACATTTACAAACACCACAGACTGGTACTGGGTCGGGGGTCTGAGGTCGGGGGTCTGAGGTCGGGGGTCGGGGGGTCTGAGGGTCGGGGGGTCTGAGGTTTTTTGTAAATGTCATGTTTTGATTTGAACTCTTTGGCTTTGGCTCAAACGCAGCATGTTCCACCGTCTGCACCAGAGTCAGGGTCTCTCTGTCTCTGTCTGTCTGGTCTCTCTGGTCTCTCTCTCTCTCTCTCTGGTCGGTCTCTCTCTCTCTCTCTCTCTTCTGGTCACTCTCTCTCTCTCTCTGGTCTCTCTCTCTCTCTCTCTGGTCTCTCTCTCTCTCTGGTCGGTCTCTCTCTCTCTCTCTCTCTCTGGTCTCTCTCTCTCTCTCTCTGGTCTCTCTCTCTCTCTCTCTGGTCTCTCTCTCTCTCTCTGGTCTCTCTCTCTCTCTCTGGTCTCTCTCTCTCTCTCTGGTCTCTCTCTCTCTCTCTGGTCTCTCTCTCTCTCTCTGGTCTCTCTCTCTCTCTCTGACCCCACCTTCAAAGTCCACTGTGTGTCTTTGTGTTGAATAAACTTTTTGTGCGTCTGCGGCGTTTGGTTCCAGAGTTTCCACTGAGTTTGAGCGAAACGGGCGACACGAGGGCACCAGGTGAGGACCACAGGGACCAGGGGACCACGGGAACCAGAGGGACCAGGGGGACCACAGATCATAGGGTCTAAACCTGTCTGGTGCATGGCTGCTGCATGATTCTACAATAATTGCTTTTACAGATGTTGTTTTGATCCGTGACTGAAAACTCCTCCTCCTCCTTGTCCTCCTCCTCCTTGTCCTCCTCCTCCTCCTTGTCCTCCTCTTTGTCGTCCTCCTGTCCTCCTCCTCCTTGTCGTCCTCCTCCTTGTCCTCCTCCTCCTCCTTGTCCTCCTCCTCCTCCTTGTCCTCCTCCTCCTCCTCTGTCGTCCTCCTCCTCTTTGTCGTCCTCCTCCTTTGTCCTCCTCCTCCTCCTTGTCCTCCTCCTCCTCCTTGTCCTCCTCCTCCTCCTTGTCCTCCTCCTCCTCCTCTTTGTCGTCCTCCTCCTCTTTGTCGTCGTCCTCCTCTTTGTCGTCCTCCTTGTCCTCCTCCTCTTTGTCGTCCTCCTCCTCCTCTTTGTCCTCCTCTTTGTCCTCGTCCTCCTCCTCCTTGTCCTCCTCCTTGTCCTCCTCATCCTCCTTGTCCTCCTCCTTGTCCTCATCCTCCTCCTCCTCGTCCTCCTCATCCTCCTCGTCCTTGTCCTCCTCATCCTCCTTGTCCTCCTCCTTCTCCTCCTCCTCTTTGTCCTCCTCCTCCTCTTTGTCCTCGTCCTCCTCCTCCTTGTCCTCCTCATCCTCCTCTTTGTCCTCCTCCTCTTTGTCCTCCTGAGGTCAGTGACACAGGTGTAGTGTGAGGTCTGTAACACAGGTGTAGTGTGAGGTCTGTAACACAGGTGTAGTGTGAGGTCTGTGACACAGGTGTAATGTGAGGTCTGTGACACAGGTGTAATGTGAGGTCTGTGACACAGGTGTAGTGTGAGGTCTGTGACACAGGTGTAATGTGAGGTCTGTGACAGAAGTGTAATGTGAGGTCTGTGACACAGGTGTAGTGTGAGGTCTGTGACAGAAGTGTAATGTGAGGTCTGTGACACAGGTGTAATGTAAGGTCAGTGACACAGGTGTAGTGTGAGGTCTGTAACACAGGTGTAATGTGAGGTCTGTGACACAGGTGTAATGTGAGGTCTGTGACACAGGTGTAGTGTGAGGTCTGTAACACAGGTGTAGTGTGAGGTCTGTGACACAGGTGTAATGTGAGGTCTGTGACACAGGTGTAATGTGAGGTCTGTGACACAGGTGTAATGTGAGGTCTGTGACACAGGTGTAATGTGAGGTCTGTGACACAGGTGTAATGTGAGGTCTGTGACACAGGTGTAATGTGAGGTCTGTGACACAGGTGTAGTGTGAGGTCTGTGACACAGGTGTAATGTGAGGACACTGGTGTAATGTAAGGTCAGTGACACAGGTGTAGTGTGAGGTCTGTAACACAGGTGTAATGTGAGGTCTGTGACACAGGTGTAATGTGAGGTCTGTGACACAGGTGTAATGTGAGGACACAGGTGTAATGTAAGGTCTGTAACACAGGTGTAGTGTGAGGTCTGACACAGGTGTAATCAGAGGACACAGGTGTAATGTAAGGTCTGTGACACAGGTGTAATGTGAGGTCTGTGACACAGGTGTAATGTGAGGTCTGTGACACAGGTGTAATGTGAGGTCTGACACGGGTGTAATGTGAGGTCTATAACACGGGTGTAATTTGAGGTCTGTAACACGGGTGTAATGTGAGGTCTGTAACACAGGTGTAATGTGAGGTCTGTAACACAGGTGTAATGTGAGGTCTGTAACACAGGTGTAATGTGAGGACACAGGTGTAATGTGAGGACACAGGTGTAATGTGAGGACACAGGTGTAATGTGAGGACACAGGTGTAATGTGAGGTCTGTAATACAGGTGTAATGTGAGGTCTGTGACACAGGTGTAGTGTGAGGTCTGTGACACATGTGTAATGTGAGGTCTGTGACACAGGTGTAATGTGAGGTTCGACACAGGTGTAATGTGAGGTCTGTAACACAGGTGTAATGTAAGGTCTGTAAGGTCTGTGACACAGGTGTAATGTGAGGTCTGTAACACAGGTGTAATGTGAGGTCAGTGACAAAGGTGTAGTGTGAGGTCTAACCCAGGTGTAATGTGAGGTCTGTAACACAGGTGTAATGTGAGGTCTGTAACACAGGTGTAATGTGAGGTCTGTAACACAGGTGTAATGTGAGGTCTGTAACACAGGTGTAATGTGAGGTCTGTAACACAGGTGTAATGTGAGGTCTGTGACACAGGTGTAGTGTGAGGTCTGTAACACAGGTGTAATGTGAGGTCTGTAACACGTGTAATGTGAGGTCCTCTTTGTCCTCCTCCTCCTCCTCTTTGTCCTCCTCCTTGTCCTCCTCCTCCGTGTCCTCCTCCTCTTTGTCCTCCTCCTTGTCCTCATCCTTGTCCTCTTCCTCCTTGTCCTCCTCATCCTCCTTGTCCTCATCCTCCTTGTCCTCCTCCTTTTCCTCCTCCTTGTCCTCCTCCTTCTCGTCATCCGCCTCCTCCTCCTTGTCCTCCTCCTCCTTGTCCTCCTCCTCTTTGTCCTCCTCCTTGTCCTCCTCATCCTCCTCCTTGTCCTCCTTGTCATCCTTCTCCTCCTTGTCCTTCTCCTCCTTGTCCGCCCCTTCCTCCTTGTCCTCCTCCTTCTCGTCATCCTCCTCCTCCTTGTCCGCCTCCTCCTCCTTGTCCTCCTCCTCCTTGTCCTCCTCCTCCTTGTCCTCCTCCTCTTTGTCCTCCTCATCCTCCTCCTTGTCATCCTTCTCCTCCTTGTCCTTCTCCTCCTTGTCCGCCCCTTCCTCCTTGTCCTCCTCCTCCATGTCCTCCTCCTCTTTGTCCTCCTCGTCCTCCTCCTTGTCCTCCTCCTCCTCCTTGTCCTCCTCCTCCTCTTTGTCCTCCTCCTCCTCTTTGTCCTCCTCCTCCTCTTTGTCCTCCTTGTCCTCCTCCTCCTCCTCTTTGTCGTCGTCCTCCTCTTTGTCGTCCTCCTTGTCCTCCTCCTCTTTGTCGTCCTCCTCCTCGTCCTCCTTGTCCTCCTCATCCTCCTCCTCCTCCTTGTCCTCCTCATCCTCCTTGTCCTCCTCCTTGTCCTCGTCCTCCTCATCCTCCTTGTCCTTGTCCTCCTCATCCTCCTTGTCCTCCTCCTTCTCCTCCTCCTCTTTGTCCTCCTCCTCCTCTTTGTCCTCGTCCTCCTCCTCCTTGTCCTCCTCCTTGTCCTCCTCATCCTCCTCTTTGTCCTCCTCCTCCTCTTTGTCCTCCTGAGGTCAGTGACACAGGTGTAGTGTGAGGTCAGTGACACAGGTGTAGTGTGAGGTCTGTAACACAGGTGTAGTGTGAGGTCTGTGACACAGGTGTAATGTGAGGTCTGTGACACAGGTGTAATGTGAGGTCTGTGACACAGGTGTAATGTGAGGTCTGTGACACAGGTGTAATGTGAGGTCTGTGACACAGGTGTAATGTGAGGTCTGTGACACAGGTGTAATGTGAGGTCTGTGACACAGGTGTAATGTGAGGTCTGTGACACAGGTGTAATGTGAGGTCTGTGACACAGGTGTAATGTGAGGTCTGTGACACAGTGTAATGTGAGGTCTGTGACACAGGTGTAATGTGAGGTCTGTGACACAGGTGTAATGTGAGGTCTGTAACACAGGTGTAATGTGAGGTCTGTGACACAGGTGTAATGTGAGGTCTGTGACACAGGTGTAGTGTGAGGTCTGTGACACAGGTGTAATGTGAGGTCTGTGACACAGGTGTAATGTGAGGTCTGTGACACAGGTGTAATGTGAGGTCTGTGACACAGGTGTAATGTGAGGTCTGTGACACAGGTGTAATGTGAGGTCTGTAACACAGGTGTAATGTGAGGTCTGTGACACAGGTGTAATGTGAGGTCTGTGACACAGGTGTAATGTGAGGTCTGTAACACAGGTGTAATGTGAGGTCTGTGACACAGGTGTAATGTGAGGTCTGTGACACAGGTGTAATGTGAGGTCTGTAACACAGGTGTAATGTGAGGTCTGTGACACAGGTGTAATGTGAGGTCTGTGACACAGGTGTAATGTGAGGTCTGTAACACAGGTGTAATGTGAGGTCTGTGACACAGGTGTAATGTGAGGTCTGTAACACAGGTGTAATGTGAGGTCTGTGACACAGGTGTAATGTGAGGTCTGTGACACAGGTGTAATGTGAGGTCTGTGACACAGGTGTAATGTGAGGTCTGTGACACAGGTGTAATGTGAGGTCTGTAACACAGGTGTAATGTGAGGTCTGTGACACAGGTGTAATGTGAGGTCTGTACACAGGTGTAATGTGAGGTCTGTAACACAGGTGTAATGTGAGGTCTGTAACACAGGTGTAATGTGAGGACTGTAACAGGTGTAATGTGAGGTCTGTGACACAGGTGTAATGTGAGGACACAGGTGTAATGTGAGGTCTGTAACACAGGTGTAATGTGAGGTCTGTAACACAGGTGTAATGTGAGGTCTGTACACAGGTGTAATGTGAGGTCTGTAACACAGGTGTAATGTGAGGTCTGTAACACAGGTGTAATGTGAGGTCTGTAACACAGGTGTAATGTGAGGTCTGTACACAGGTGTAATGTGAGTGAGTCTGTAACACAGGTGTAATGTGAGGTCTGTAACACAGGTGTAATGTGAGGTCTGTAACACAGGTGTAATGTGAGGTCTGTAACACAGGTGTAATGTGAGGTCTGTAACACAGGTGTAATGTGAGGTCTGTAACACAGGTGTAATGTGAGGTCTGTAACACAGGTGTAATGTGAGGTCTGTAACACAGGTGTAATGTAGGTCTGTAACACAGGTGTAATGTGAGGTCTGTAACACAGGTGTAATGTGAGGTCTGTAACACAGGTGTAATGTGAGGTCTGTAACACAGGTGTAATGTGAGGTCTGTAACACAGGTGTAATGTGAGGTCTGTAACACAGGTGTAATGTGAGGTCTGTAACACAGGTGTAATGTGAGGTCTGTAACACAGGTGTAATGTGAGGTCTGTAACACAGGTGTAATGTGAGGTCTGTAACACAGGTGTAATGTGAGGTCTGTAACACAGGTGTAATGTGAGGACACAGGTGTAATGTGAGGTCTCACAGGTGTAATGTGAGGTCTGTAACACAGGTGTAATGTGAGGTCTGTAATGTGACACAGGTGTAATGTGAGGTCTGTAACACAGGTGTAATGTGAGGTCTGTAACACAGGTGTAATGTGAGTAACACAGGTGTAATGTGAGGAGGTCTGTACACAGGTGTAATGTGAGGTCTGTAACACAGGTGTAATGTAAACACAGGTGTAATGTAGGTCTGTAACACAGGTGTAATGTGAGGTCTGTAACACACAGGTGTAATGTGTGAGGTCTGTAACACAGGTGTAATGTGAGGTCTGTAACACAGGTGTAATGTGTAATGTGATGTTTCGATCATGTTTGAAGAGGGTTCTTTGTCTCCTCTCTCCTCCCTCCCCCTCTCTCTCCTCTCCCTCCCCCTCTCTCTCCTCTCCCTCCTCCTCTCTCTTCCCTCCCCCTCTCTACTCTCTCCCCCTCTCTTTCCTCTCCCTCCTCCTCTCTCCTCCCTCCCCCTCTCTCTCCTCTCCCTCCTCCTCTCTCCTCCCTCCCCCTCTCTCTCCTCTCCCTCCTCCTCTCTTGTGTCATACGTGTCAGTGTCTAATATGGTCTGTGTCCTCCACAGTCGTCACGTGCCCTCCTCCTCCCCCTCAGACCTCCTCCCTCCCCCTCGGGGGGAGTCAAAGCCTCGCTCTCTGCGTTTCACTTGGAGCATGAGGACCACCAGCTCCATGGAGCCCAACCACATCCTGCGAGAGATCCGCAAAGTGCTGGACGCCAACAGCTGCGACTACGAGCAGCAGGAGAGCTTCTTGCTGCTGTGTGTGCACGGGGAGGCCCGGCCGGAGGGGGAGGCCACGGGGGAGGCTGCGGGGGAGGGACGAGCTGACCTGGTGCAGTGGGAGATGGAGGTGTGTAAACTGCCACGACTGTCGCTCAACGGAGTCCGCTTCAAGAGGATCTCAGGCTCCTCTATCGCCTTCAAGAACATAGCTTCTAAAGTGGCCAACGAGTTAAAACTATGAGCTGAGAGGAGCCACAGCTGCACGGCCGGGGGAGACAGGGGGAGAGAGGGGGAGGTGCTCTGAGTCTCCCCCTCACTTCCCCCTCACAGACCACTCTGTTGAATCTGTCTCATCTTTTCAGACTTTTATATCGTCCAGCTCAACTGGTGACAGTTTCCCTCAAGTCACTGACTCCTCCCTCTCTCCTGCTCCTCCCTCTCTCCTGCTCCTCTCTCTCTCCTGCTCCTCCCTCTCTCCTGCTCCTCCCTCTCTATTACTCCTCCCTCTCTACTGCTCCTCCCTCTCTATTGCTCCTCCCTCTCTATTGCTCCTCCCTCTATTGCTCCTCCCTCTCCATTGCACGTCCCTCTCTATTTCTCCTCCCTCTCTCCTGCTCCTCCCTCTCCATTTCTCCTCCCTCTCCATTTCTCCTCCCTCTCCATTTCTCCTCCTCTCTATTGCTCCTCCCTCTCTATTGCTCCTCCCTCTCTATTGCTCCTCCCTCTCTATTTCTCCTCCCTCTCTATTGCTCCTCCCTCTCTATTGCTCCTCCCTCTCTCCTGCTCTTCCCTCTTTCCCTCTCCTGTTACTCCTCTCTCTTCTCCCTTTCCCTCTCTCCCTCATCCTCTCCTCCGTCCCTCTCCCTCATCCTCTCCTCCCTCTCCCCCTCCCTCTCCTCCCTCCCTCTCCTGGTCGTGTTTTCTGCAGCACTAGTAGCAGTTTTCCAAATCCAAACCTCTTTTTTAATGTATGGAATATTATTATATTGTAAAGAGAAACTAAAATGTTTTTGGCAATAATCACAAATACTAATGTGTTTGGGACGGTGTGGATGTGGCGGTCAGGGACTGAGCACAGGGACTGAGCAGCACAGGGTTTAGAAGTACGCAACGATGCAACACTGGACTCATGATCCTCATGACCTTCATGACCCTCATGACCCTGTGGTGTGATTCTTTGAGAAAGCTGCAGTTTCAGTGAAATCCACATGATTGTCTCTTAACTCCTTGTCACAATAACATTGGGTCCAATACGAGCCCCTGGGGGACCCCTGGTTACATTCATCAGGTTCTTCTACCCTTCTGTTCTACTGCTGTGTGTTCAAACTGGTTCCTCACCTGTGTGCCTTCAGTAAGATCGCACCATGTTGGATGTAAGATTACACTGCCATATATTCTAGAGCGAAGCCACAAGGAGCTGAGCACGTGTCACTTCCTGTGCGTGTCACTTCCTGTGCAGCAGACTCTCGTTGCGTGCTTCTAAACGGGTTTTGCAGACTCCGGTCTCCTTCTGAGTTGATGCTGTGAATGGACGAGAGTTTAGTCTTATTTATTATTTCCCATGTTTCTGTTTCTCCTTCAGTTAAAGATGTTTGTTCTCGGTGTAAATAATGTAATCTTGATTTGAATCCGCTTCACTTCTGCTGTTTTTGTATTTGAGGCAGATGTAAAAACCACACGTGATGCATTAAAGTGTCTCAAAACCCACTCTTTTCTGAAAACTCTTTTCAAGTAATTAATGCCTTCAAATTAATCTCAGCCAATTATGAAGCAGCGTCAGGGGTAAGCAGCACCGTTCTACACTCCTACACAGCCTTCACGCTTCTAACTCGACTCCACCGTGCGCTAGTCAAGCCACAGTTCCGACAGAGACTCGTGCGAACGATGCCCTAGAAGCCCCGATCCCCCTCGGCCATTCCAGCCGCGAAGATTCGCACAGCGGCCCCGAAAGCAAGCACAAAAGCTGTAGAGCGTGTCGCGCTGGTAAAGCCAGAAGCGAGACAAGGTCCGTCATCCCCCCACTGAGCTTCCGCGTACTAACTAATCGGCTTCGCCCTCTTCTATGCCATTTACAAGCGTCGGGCTAGTACATAGCGCTAAAGTCCGAGAGCTTCCAGAAGCACCTCGGGTCCCTACTACTTCCGGGTGAAACAACACCCAGCAGGTTTCTCCGCGACCACGTCACGAACTCCCACTTCTCACGAGAGAGGGGCCTCTGCGCGTCTCTACCAACCCGTCCACCTTCGTTCAGAGAGCCCACCTTAGCGCTCCCACCCGAGCGACGAGAGAATAGATTCTGAGGCGCGTAGCTTCTCCACTGAAGCGAGACACACTGATCCCCGATATCGATCTCACATAGCAGTCCCAGTCTCGCGATGTAAATGTCACCTTAGAAGGCAGCGACTAGCAGTAGCCAGACCCTGCCAACTATCTTCATAAATACTTCCCGAAGACGACGCGACCCCTCCCCCGAAGCCCGCCCTCTGCGACATTCTCAGGAGCCCTGCTGCCCTGATGAGCCCAGTGTTCCTATAGGATACGATCGAACGACAACTCGAACCATCTCAGAAGACCACGGTGCATAGAGCAGTCTACGAAGCAAAACCTAAGGTCTTCTAATCTGAGATGATCGGTCTCTTCTAGCCACCACTACTTCCGTCGAACACCACTTCCTCACGGATTCTTATCAGGAGTTTTGCTATTGAGCCTCTCTACTCGAAACAACCTGAAGCAAGCTTGAAAGATCGTAGAGGACAAGGCAAAAGACAGAGAGATAAGATAAAAAAACACAACGTCTAATCCCGAGACTATCGAAAGGCTAGCGTAGGAGTGAGAACAGAGCTCCAATCTAAAAGGTTTCATCGAGAGCGTCAGCAACCTTATACTCGAGAGACTAGTGCTAGAAACGTTTTATCAAGCTCGCGAGTACACAAATACCCACATGCGACCCGACTGACCTTCTGGAAACGAATCGAGACGCAGCGGAACGTGATGAGAGAAACAGCGCAAGACAAAGGCGCGAGAGAGGTGTTTACCACGACAATGACGAATCAGCTCGGACCCACAAGATAGCTGCCGCGAGGAGAAAATAACAGAGCGCAAGAGGACATGCGGTGAGAAAGGAAGCGAGGACAGTGTCACACTAACGTCGGAGACAATCTCCCAAAAATCCCAAAGGTAGGTCTCTGGGGCGGCAGTGAAGTGCGGTACGCTGCGCAGACTCGAGAGCCTCAAGCTTCAGTGAGACATAGAGAGGCTATCACGAGTTCGAGGACGGCAACCGCCGAAGCGGCGATCTTCTCAACGCGAGTACAAAGACACCGACCAATAAGAGCCGCCATCCGAGACGCTTAAACACATGGAAGAAGAGGATGCAGAGTAAGCGGGGGGTGCTCAGACTCCAGCTACAGAGCACAACCCCCCACTGCCGCAGACTTTGAGGTGCACGCGAGGGTACCTCTTGAAGTACAGGTCTGCGATAGTAGCGTGGCTTAGGCTCTTGAGCGACGCGGCGACGAGGCTTGAGACCGCGGTGCGAGATGAGAGTAGGTGAGAATCGGTGGAGTGAATAGGGAGATCAGTGAGGAGCGCATCGACAACCCCCAAAGGTCTGCGGAGAGAGCGTCGGCGTGCACTGAGTGAGGAGAGCGCGTTCTCAAAGAACGGGAACACGAGCCAACTTACTCTCGGAGCGACCGTGGCTGAGAGTCGACTACTTCACAGCTCGCTTATATCTCCCGCCTCTATCACTAACACTGCTATCCGGTCCACTAAGACGTCAGAGTCTTCGCTACTCGTAGTGCCGGAGATACATGCGGCGGATCCATCGTGGAGAGACAGGAGAGAATCGCATGACAATGTGCCCAAGAGGATTCGTGCTGCGATAGCGGAGAGGCCGGGAGATCGGCAGAGGGTTTCGAAGCAGGAGGCTGAGCTTATGAGCAGTCTTGCGGCCAAGCTCAAGGGGAGAACAAGAGGATGCGCTCCAACAGGCCGCAAAAGGAGATGAGGCGATCCGATCGGAGAATCCTGCGGCTCGTTATTCTATACCCAGTAGCGCGTAGAGCGCGGAGCGAGCGATCAAAGAACAGGCAGGGTCCTCGACTAGACGATCTTCGACCCCACACACATGACTCACAAATATAGCCAGCGCTCATGACCAGCACAAGCCCGGTGTGAAAAAGTGCGTAGCGCCCACCTAAAGCAGAGATCCTCTATACAAAAAGGTTCTTCTGAGGGCGAGTTACACGAGAGGCATTGGCGATTATTTGGCTCAGTACCAAAACTCCTGGAAGCGCCGGTGAAGACGAAGAGCTTCCTGTTCCGTATATCTGAGACACTGCTGGAGAGGCTAACGGGGAGCCTCCTCGCACTGCACGCACCTATCATAGAATATTTTGTGCGCAGGTTGTAGCCAATGTTCATTGCTCACTTGCATGAGTGCCTCGTCTAGACCAGAGGTTAGTCCTCTCTGTGCACCAACACCTCGTCCGAAGCGACTATTACATAGAACCTCTAGGAACTGACCCACTGAGAACTTAAACGAACAGTAAAGACCATCCCCACAGCGGAGTATTGTAAGCACGATATATAGCAAAAACCTCCGATACAATCTAATAAAACAATACAGCGCCTTAAAAACGATTGTTAAACGGTCTTAGGCACTATAAAGCAGGTGACAGCTGACGGCAAGCCCTCCGCGCAAGGACCTGCGGCTTACCCGGTAACGCAGTCTCTCTAAGGTATCAATCTTTCCCCGACGAAACCGAGCAAACAAGAGCCTTAAACCTCTCTTAAGCGCCCAGAAGGTTTTTCTTTCGCAAAACTCTAAATTTCTATCTGACATCTAATCTTCTCTCAAAAGGACTATAAAACTGTCAAATAGAAATCAGAGAATAATAGAGGAGCTGTGTCGGTAAAAGATTACAGAACAAACAGAATATTAATGGACTATGAGCGGGTAACCAAAGGGGTCTATTTGAGAGAGCAATACAAAGCTCCCCCCATCAACTAATTCTTGAGCATATCCGTATTAACAGTCATAGGAGCGCTATTCAATCAAAACATGATCGTTATAGAGACAATTGATGACTCTCAGCACAAATATTTGATTAGTATTTGTCCAATTAACGGAACCTAGTGCGTCAGAATATCTGACTAGAAACTCATTGATCCTACTAACTCAATACATTTAGGATACAAACACAAGAAGAAAACACCTCTGTAGACATTGTACATGGTTCATTGAAAATACCCGGTAAAAGAAAATTAAAACACCATGAGCTGCTTACTCGGGCGCCGGAGATATCGAACGAGCAAAGTACAGGCCCAGTGTACGCGCGCCAGCCAGGTTGCGATGACGCGCGCTGCACCGCGAGCACTGCTGACTGCGCAGATGCTCTCCCCTCCAGTCTCATCGTCCAACTCATCATCTCCACTCGACCTGCGAGAGTCACTCTCGTCTACGTCCCTATATACGATCAGTATCAGTGTCATTCAGTCTATTTAATCTCTTCTTCTCATCTTGCCAGATGTGGCAGTAAACAAGCGCCACCATAGCTCGATATATTACAGTTATGTGTCAAAAACGCCAGAACTCCAGTGTCTGCACAAGACGGAAACATACACTAAGACAGTACCAATCACTCTATCTAAAAGTACAGGACCAGAAGATCTAAACATTTACACGAAATTGAAACAACAGATCTACAGACAAATGTCACTAGAGAGAAATTAGTAGAGCGAGCGACCACTAAACCAAGTTGCTAGTCTTCAAACAGCGAGAGAAGTGAGACAAATCAGTCTAGTGCATCTAGGTTCACACACTCGATACAACAGAGTGTGGATAGTGTCAATCAGCTGCGTCATTAGAGAGAGCAGGACAGACGATGACATGTCCTCTCTCATCATCTCAAGTAAGCGCAGGCATATTTCCTTCTCGGCCTACAAGGGAGGCGAAGAAGCTGGCGAAGCAGGGATCTCGGTCCAAAAGACAAGTCTACTTGACAATTCACCTAACGAGGACGATCTAGCGAGTATAGTAATAACAATGTCTCAAGAAGTGGTAAAACACACACAAAGCGGACATAAAGATGCCTTTGCGTACTAACCACGCCCCTGTGACTATGAGTCTCCCCGTAACTATTCTATTGGGAGTGCCTGGAAAAATCGTAAAAGATATCTGGGAAGAGACCACTTTTTAGGCAGAGACTAGACTCTTTTCTATGTAGCTAGACAACACTATATCACAGCTGCAAGGACTGGAGAGCGCGCTGGTCGCCGCGAGCACAGCAGGCAGCCATCTGACAGCCGAGTTCTCCAGAGCGAGAGACACTTTGTATGAAACTACCAATAGATCTTCCGAGATATTTATTGCCGCAAACTCATCACTACCTAAGCAAGTATCATATCCATTCCGCAAACCTCCCAACACATGACTAACTTACATTCTGGAGCCCTATCCACTAGTTCGCTCACTCTTGGAGAGAGCTTAAAGAGACGCCCGTATCTGCAACCAGTGAAATATAATAGAGAATTAATGAGGGGTATCGAGCGCGAGTTGCGCGGATGGCTATCAATTCACAACTGGACGATGCAAGGACTGGAGTCCCCGCAACGCTCTGAGTCTATATCTAGCCTCTTCACGGAGTATGAGAATGCCGCCACTGGGGCGTTCTCCTCAACAATACAGCTCGAGCGTTACTTCTATGTGGAGCGCGATCCGGAACTAAATCTATGATTGTACATGAAAGCGAGCGGAAGGTACACAGAGCAAATACGGAAGTAAATAGATTGGTGACCGTAGGAAGGAAGGACTAAGTCATTGGAGCCAAGTCTGCGACGCAAGAACACTCATCATGGAACGCGGTATATAGAAGTACACAACAGTAACACCAGAAGAGAGCAAGCTGTTGATTAAGCGACGTCGTAACAAGCCTCCACCGCGTGAGCGGCCTCACAAGGGCGTTAATGCAGTACGACAAGTACACATCAATCAGGAGCGGAGACATCTAAGTAGCTCCTCACACATGACGTAGTCCGCATCACGATAGCTTCTGGTGGTAGTCGTGTTTTTATCGCGAGCGACTATCCTGACGTGTTAACGCTCACTAAATAGCATACACATCGAAGACTCTGGTTGAGAGCCACTCTTGAGAATGCGAGTCTATCACTCCTATTAGGTACTGTATTCTGTACTAAGAGTGCTGCGTATCTCTGGCACTGAGTATCCGTGCTTGTGGCGATCGACCATCGTCACTAAAGTTTATGACTCTATGACTTGTATGATACGAGGACACAACACCTAGCGACCTATAAATAGAAATTGCCATGTCAGTACTTAGCGACAATGACATATTCTATGATGCGTATCTGTAGATGAACAGTAAAACGAATCTGGAAAACAGCTTTCGGCAGACCAGTGCGAGTGCATACGACGAAAAACATTAAATAAAGATAAGCTTCTACAGGAAGTTATGTGCTAGCACACCACGTATCCCGTGACGGCCATAGGCTGGATGTAACCCAAGAGTCCCTTGAGAACGCCCACTACAATCCCCAGCTTCTGAGGGCTAGCAGACATTTATTCTCATGTTAATAGCAGAATGCACCCTAACAAACGTCATCTACAATCCTTGGCACCGGCAGGGAGGCCGAGAGCGAATTGCGACACAAGGATGAGGCGTCCTCGCTCTGAGAGACAGAAAGGGCGTGCTGAGCATCAGCCGCGGACTCCTAGAGCCAAGAAAGTGTCCGTAATGGTAGAGAGACCAGAGAGAGAGACCAGAGAGAGACTAGAGAGAGGCCAGAGAGAGACCAGAGAGAGACCAGAGAGAGACCAGAGAGAGACTAGAGAGAGACCAGACAGAGACCAGCGAGAGACTAGAGAGAGACCAGAGGGAGACTAGAGAGAGACTAGAGAGAGACCAGAGAGAGACCAAAGAGAGACCAGAGAGAGACTAGAGAGAGACTAGAAAGAGACCAAAGAGAGACCAGAGAGAGACCAGAGGGAGACTAGAGAGAGACTAGAGAGAGACTAGAGAGAGACTAGAGAGAGACTAGAGAGAGACTAGAGAGAGACCAGAGAGAGACTAGAGAGAGACCAGAGAGAGACTTGAGAGAGACCAGAGAGAGACTAGAAAGAGACTAGAGAGACACCAAAGAGAGACCAAAGAGAGACTAGAGAGAGACTAGAAAGAGACCAAAGAGAGACCAGAGAGAGACAGAGAGAGACTAGAGAGAGACTAGAGAGAGACTAGAGACTAGAGAGAGACCAGAGAGAGACTAGAGAGAGACCAGAGAGAGACTAGAGAGAGACCAGAGAGAGACTAGAGAGAGACCAGAGAGAGACTAGAGAGAGACCAGAGAGAGAGACCAGAGAGAGACCAGAGAGAGACCAGAGAGAGACCAGAGAGAGACCAGAGAGAGACTAGAGAGAGACTAGAGAGAGACTAGAGAGAGACTAGAGAGAGACTAGAGAGAGACTAGAGAGAGACTAGAGAGAGACCAGAGAGAGACTAGAGAGAGACTAGAGAGAGACCAGAGAGAGACTAGAGAGAGACTAGAGAGAGACTAGAGAGAGAGACTAGAGAGAGACTAGAGAGAGACTAGAGAGAGACCAGAGAGAGACTAGAGAGAGACCAGAGAGAGACCAGAGAGAGACCAGAGAGAGACCAGAGAGAGACCAGAGAGAGACTAGAGAGAGACTAGAGAGAGACTAGAGAGAGACTAGAGAGAGACTAGAGAGAGACTAGAGAGAGACCAGAGAGAGACTAGAGAGAGACTAGAGAGAGAGAGACTAGAGAGAGACCAGAGAGAGACCAGAGAGACCAGAGAGAGACCAGAGAGAGACTAGAGAGAGACTAGAGAGAGACCAGAGAGAGACTAGAGAGAAACTAGAGAGAGACTAGAGAGAGACTAGAGAGAGACCAGAGAGAGACTAGAGAGAGACTAGAGAGAGACCAGAGAGAGACCAGAGAGAGACCAGAGAGAGACTAGAGAGAGACCAGAGAGAGCGACCAGAGAGAGACTAGAGAGAGACCAGAGAGAGACCAGAGAGAGACTAGAGAGAGACTAGAGAGACCAAAGAGAGACTAGAGAGAGACCAGAGAAAGAGACCAGAGAGAGACCAGAGAGAGACCAGAGAGAGACTAGAGAGAGACCAGAGAGAGACTAGAGAGAGACCAGAGAGAGACTAAAGAGAGACTAGAGAGAGACCAGAGAGAGACCAGAGAGAGACTAGAGAGAGACTAGAGAGATACCAGAGGGAGACTAGAGAGAGACTAGAGAGAGACTAGAGAGAGACTAGAGAGAGACCAGAGAGAGACTAGAGAGAGACTAGAGAGAGACTTGAGAGAGACCAGAGAGAGAATAGAAAGAGACTAGAGAGAGACCAAAGAGAGACCAGAGAGAGACTAGAGAGAGACTAGAAAGAGACCAAAGAGAGACTAGAGAGAGACCAGAGAGAGACTAGAGAGAGACTAGGGAGAGACTAGAGAGAGATTAGAGAGAGACTAGAGAGAGACTAGAGAGAGACCAGAGAGAGAGACCAGAGAGAGACCAGAGAGAGACTAGAGAGAGACTAGAGAGAGGCCAGAGAGAGACCAGAGAGAGACCAGAGAGAGACTAGAGAGAGACCAGACAGAGACCAGCGAGAGACTAGAGAGAGACTAGAGAGAGACTAGAGAGAGACTAGAGAGAGACTAGAGAGAGACTAGAGAGAGACTAGAGAGAGACCAGAGAGAGACTAGAGAGAGACTAGAGAGAGACTAGAGAGAGACTAGAGAGAGACTAGAGAGAGACCAGAGAGAGACTTGAGAGAGACCAGAGAGAGACTAGAGAGAGACTAGAGAGAGACCAGAGAGAGACTAGAGAAAGACCACAGAGAGACTAGAGAGAGACTAGAGAGAGACCAGAGAGAGACTAGAGAGAGACTAGAGAGAGACTAGAGAGAGACTAGAGAGAGACTAGAGAGAGACCAGAGAGAGACCAGAGAGAGACCAGAGAGAGACTAGAGAGAGACTAGAGAGAGACCAGAGAAAGACCAGAGAGAGACTAGAGAGAGACTAGAGAGAGACCAGAGAGAGACTAGAGAGAGACTAGAGAGAGACCAAAGAGAGACCAGAGAGAGACTAGAGAGAGACTTGAGAGAGACCAGAGAGAGACTAGAGAGAGACTAGAGAGAGACCAAAGAGAGACCAGAGAGAGACTAGAGAGAGACTAGAAAGAGACCAAAGAGAGACCAGAGAGAGACCAGAGAGAGACTAGAGAGAGACCAGAGAGAGACTAGAGAGAGACCAGAGAGAGACTAGAGAGAGACCAGAGAGACTAGAGAGAGACTAGAGAGAGACCAGAGAGAGAGAGACCAGAGAGAGACTAGAGAGAGACTAGAGAGAGACTAGAGAGACCAGAGAGAGACTAGAGAGAGACCAGAGAGAGAGACCAGAGAGAGACCAGAGAGAGACCAGAGACAGACTAGAGAGAGACCAGAGAGAGACTAAAGAGAGAGTAGAGAGAGACTAGAGAGAGACCAGAGAGAGACACCAGAGAGAAACTACAGAGAGACTAGAGACAGACTAGAGAGAGACCAGAGAGAGAGACCAGAGAGAGACTAGAGAGAGACTAGAGAGACCAAAGAGAGACTTAGAGAGAGACCAGAGAGAGAGACCAGAGAGAGACCAGAGAGAGACCAGAGAGAGACTAGAGAGAGACCAGAGAGAGACTAGAGAGAGACCAGAGAGAGACTAAAGAGAGACTAGAGAGAGACCAGAGAGAGACCAGAGAGAGACTAGAGAGAGACTAGAGAGAGACCAGAGGGAGACTAGAGAGAGACTAGAGAGAGACTAGAGAGAGACTAGAGAGAGACCAGAGAGAGACGAGAGAGAGACTAGAGAGAGACTTGAGAGAGACCAGAGAGAGACCAGAGAGAGACTAGAGAGAGACTAGAGAGAGACTAGAGAGAGACCAGAGAGAGACTAGAGAGAGACGAGAGAGAGACCAGAGAGAGACCAGAGAGAGACCAGAGAGAGACTAGAGAGAGACCAGAGAGAGACCAGAGAGAGACTAAAGAGAGACTAGAGAAAGACCAGAGAGAGACACCAGAGAGAAACTACAGAGAGACTAGAGACAGACTAGAGAGAGACCAGAGAGAGCAGAGAGAGACTAGAGAGAGACTAGAGAGAGACCAGAGAGAGAGACCAGAGAGAGACTAGAGAGACCGAAGAGAGACTAGAGAGAGACCAGAGAGAGAGACCAGAGAGAGACCAGAGAGAGACCAGAGAGAGACTAGAGAGAGACCAGAGAGAGACCAGAGAGAGACCAGAGAGAGACTAAAGAGAGACTAGAGAGAGACCAGAGAGAGACCAGAGAGAGACCAGAGAGAGACCAGAGAGAGACCAGAGAGAGACTAGAGAGAGACTAGAGAGAGACCAGAGAGTGGACCAGAGAGAGAAGGAGAGCAGAGAGAGAGACCAGAGAGAGACAGAGAGAGAGAGAGAGACCAGAGAGAGAGAAACCAGAGAGAGACTAGAGAGAGAGACCAGAGAGAGAGAGACTAGAGAGAGACCAGAGAGAGACTAGAGAGAGACCAGAGAGAGACCAGAGAGAGAGAAGACCAGTTATTTTGTGGGACGTCCCATCAGCAGAGGTCATAATCTTGCTGCTGATGTTAGATGATGTCACACTGTAGTGGAACGTTGCAGAGAAAAAGTGTCTGAGGCTAAAGATAGAAGAGGAGGAGGAGAGGAGGGGGAGGGGGCGGAAGGGTGTGGGGGGGGGGGGGCTGCGTTACCTTGGCAACGCTCCAGATATGGCAGTGTGTCCTTCAAACACAGGTGGAACATAGAGCTCATAGCGAGAAGGAATAACGACTCTCTCTAGTCTCTCTCTGGTCTCTCTCTGGTCTCTCTCTGGTCTCTCTCTCTAGTCTCTCTCTGGTCTCTCTCTGGTCTCTCTCTAGTCTCTCTCTGGTCTCTCTCTAGTCTCTCTCTAGGCTTTCTCAGGTCTCTCTCTGGTCTCTCTCTGGTCTCTCTCTAGTCTCTCTCTAGTCTCTCTCTGGTCTCTCTCTGGTCTCTCTCCGGTCTCTCTCTGGTCTCTCTCTCTAGTCTCTCTCTGGTCTCTCTCTGGTCTCTCTCTGGTCTCTCTCTAGTCTCTCTCTAGTCTCTCTCTGGTCTCTCTCTGGTCTCTCTCTGGTCTCTCTCTGGTCTCTCTCTGGTCTCTCTCTGGTCTCTCTCTGGTCTCTCTCTGGTCTCTCCCTCTGGTCTCTCTCTCTCGGTCTCTCTCTCTGGTCTCTCTCTCCGGTCTCTCTCTCCGGTCTCTCTCTCCGGTCTCTCTGGTCTCTCTCTGGTCTCTCTCTGGTCTCTCTCAGGTCTCTCTCTGGTCTCTCTGGTCTCTCTCTGGTCTCTCTCTGGTCTCTCTCCGGTCTCTCTCTGGTCTCTCTCTGGTCTCTCTCTCTGGTCTCTCTCTCTGGTCTCTCTCTCTGGTCTCTCTCTCCGGTCTCTCTCTCCGGTCTCTCTCTCTGGTCTCTCTCTGGTCTCTCTCTCTGGTCTCTCTGGTCTCTCTCTGGTCTCTCTCTGGTCTCTCTCTGGTCTCTCTCTGGTCTCTCTCTGGTCTCTCTCTCTGGTCTCTCTCTCTGGTCTCTCTCTCTGGTCTCTCTCTCCGGTCTCTCTCTCCGGTCTCTCTCTCCGGTCTCTCTGGTCTCTCTCTGGTCTCTCTCTGGTCTCTCTCTGGTCTCTCTGGTCTCTCTCTGGTCTCTCTCTGGTCTCTCTCTGGTCTCTCTCTGGTCTCTCTCTCTGGTCTCTCTCTCTGGTCTCTCTCTCGGTCTCTCTCTGGTCTCTCTCTGGTCTCTCTCTGGTCTCTCTCTCTGGTCTCTCTCTCTGGTCTCTCTCTCTGGTCTCTCTCTCCGGTCTCTCTCTCCGGTCTCTCTCTCTGGTCTCTCTCTGGTCTCTCTCTGGTCTCTCTCTGGTCTCTCTCTGGTCTCTCTCTGGTTTCACTGGAACAGAACACAATGTTCTCTGATTCAGCAAAGTCAAGACAAGAGCAGTGAGGGGGAGGAGGAGCAGTGAGGAGGAGAAGTGAGGAGGAGCAGAGAGGAGGAGAAGTGAGAGGGAGAAGTGAGGAGGAGGAGCAGAGAGGAGGAGCAGTGAGGAGGAGCAGAGAGGAGGAGGAGCAGTAAGGAGGAGGTTCAGATTGACAGATACCTCTTTGACCAGGAGTCAGAAACATTCTTCACTGATGTCCTGGATCTATGTAAAGAGACCAGAGAGAGACCAGAGAGAGACCAGAGAGAACCCAGAGAGAGAGACCAGAGAGAGAGAGCAGAGAGAGAGACCAGAGAGAGACCAGAGAGAGACCAGAGAGAGACCAGCGAGAGAGACCAGAGAGAGAGACCAGAGAGAGAGACCAGAGAGAGACCAGAGAGAGACCAGCGAGAGAGACCAGAGAGAGAGACCAGAGAGAGAGACCAGAGGGAGAGACCAGAGAGAGACCAGAGAGAGACCAGAGAGAGACCAGAGAGAGACCAGAGAGAGACCAGAGAGAGACCAGCGAGAGAGACCAGCGAGAGAGACCAGAGAGAGAGACCGGAGAGAGAGACCAGAGAGACTGTCTCTTTAATAATGAAGTGACCCACTTGTGTGTTGCTCAGAGGCACAATGGCTCCTTTCAAACATCTCCACATTAATTATTCACCACGTCTGCTTTAAAGCTGGAGTCTGTAGATACTGACTCACAGGGACCTACAAATACTGACTCACAGGGACCTGTAGATACTGACTCACAGGGACATACTGACTCACAGGGACCTGTATATTCTGACTCACAGGGACATACTGACTCACAGGGACCTGTAGATACTGACTCACAGGTACCTGCAGATACTGACTCACAGGTACCTGCAGATACTGACTCACAGGGATCTGTAGATACTGACTCACAGGGATCTGTAGATACTGACTCACAGGGACCTGTAGATACTGACTCACAGGTACCTGCAGATACTGACTCACAGGGACCCGTAGATACTGACTCACAGGGACATACTGACTCACAGGGACCTGTAGATACTGACTCACAGGTACCTGCAGATACTGACTCACAGGGACCCGTAGATACTGACTCACAGGGACCCGTAGATACTGACTCACAGGGACATACTGACTCACAGGGACCTGTAGATACTGACTCACAGGGACCTGTAGATTCTGACTCACAGGGACTTGCAGATACTGACTCACAGGGACCATGGTCCTCCATTGCTGCTTGCTGTTCTATTTGATTGAACTCATTTGCATAACGCAGGATTAGTGTTGAATGGGCCTTTGTCACCGCGGCAACAGCAGCCATTAACACTCCACTCAGAGACCTGGACCAGGACCAGGAATGAGACCAGGACTGAGACCAGGACCAGGACCAGGACCAGGACTAGGACAAGGACTGAGAAAAAGACCAGGACCAAGTCTCCCTCGTGTCTCCCTCCGGTGTCTCCCTCCGGTGTCTCCCTCCGGTGTCTCCCTCCGGTGTCTCCCTCGTGTCTCCCTCCGGTGTCTCCCTCCGGTCTCCCTCCGGTCTCTTGGTGACAGTGTCAGTCCCTGTGGAACTCATTCAGAGCCGAGTCCATTCACAAAACAGTGAATAAAACGTTACATAAGACCTGAGCCTTAGACCTGCTTTAGACCTGCTTTAGACTTGCTCTAGACCTGAGCCTTAGACCTGCTTTAGACCTGCTTTAGATTTGCTCTAGACCTGAGCCTTAGACCTGCTTTAGACCTGCTTTAGACTTGCTCTAGACCTGAGCCTTAGACCTGAGCTTTAGACTTGCTCTAGACCTGAGCCTTAGACCTGCTTTAGACTTGCTCTGGACCTGAGCCTTAGAGCTGAACTAAAGCTCAGGTCTGTAACTTTAGTCTAAATAACACAACAATTTATTCTTGTATTTCCCTAAATCAGAGCAGCATCGTCTCAGAGACTTACAGTAAAAAAATCTATTGAAATTACCACAGATCAGAGAATAAACAGTTAACACACAGAGATAATATAGAACACATGTTGATAAATGTCATACATGTGATAAATGTCATACATGTTGATAAATGTCACACATGTGATAAATGTCATACATGTGATAAATGTCATACATGTTGATAAATATCATACATGTGATAAATGTCATACATGTGATAAATGTCATACATGTTGATAAATGTCACTCATGTTGATAAATGTCATACATGTGATAAATGTCACACATGTTGATAAATGTCACACATGTGATAAATGTCATACATGTGATAAATGTCCTACATGTTGATAAATGTCATACATGTGATAAATGTCATACATGTGATAAATGTCATACATGTTGATAAATGTCACACATGTGATAAATGTCATACATGTGATAAATGTCATACATGTGATAAATGTCATACATGTTGATAAATGTCACTCATGTTGATAAATGTCATACATGTGATAAATGTCACACATGTTGATAAATGTCATACATGTGATAAATGTCACACATGTTGATAAATGTCATACATGTGATAAATGTCATACATGTTGATAAATGTCACACATGTTGAAAAATGTCATACATGTTGATAAATGTCACACATGTTGATCAATGTCATACATGTTGATAAATGTCATACATGTGATAAATGTCATACATGTGATAAATTACATACATGTTAATAAATGTCATACATGTTGATAAATGTCATACATGTTGATAAATGTCATACATGTAATAAATGTCATACATGTTGATAAATGTCATACATGTGATAAATGTCACACATGTTGATAAATGTCATACATGTGATAAATGTCATACATGTTGATAAATGTCATACATGTTGATATATGTCACACATGTTGATAAATGTCATACTTGTGATAAATGTCACACATGTTGATAAATGTCACACGTGTTGATTAATGTCACACATGTGAGAAATGTCATACATGTTGATAAATGTCATACATGTGATAAATGTCACACATGTGATAAATGTCATACATGTTGATAAATGTCATACATGTTGATAAATGTCAAACATGTTGATAAATGTCACACATGTTGATATATGTCACACATGTTGATAAATGTCATACATGTTTATAAATGTCATACATGTGATAAATGTCACACGTGTTGATAAATGTCATACATGTTTATACATTTCATACATGTGATAAATGTCATACATGTGATAAATGTCATACATGTTGATAAATGTCACACATGTTGATAAATGTCGCAGATGTTGATAAATGTCATACATGTTGATAAATGTTATACATGTGATAAATGTCATACATGTTGATAAATGTCATACATGTTGATAAATGTCATACATGTGATAAATGTCATACATGTGATAAATGTCATACATGTTGATAAATGTCATACATGTGATATATGTCACACATGTTGATAAATGTCACACATGTTGATAAATGTCATACATGTTGATAAATGTCATACAAGTGATAAATGTCATACATGTTGATAAATGTCATACATGTTTATAAATGTCATACATGTGATATATGTCACACATGTTGATAAATGTCATACATGTGATATATGTTACACATGTTGATAAATGTCATACATGTAACAATTGTCACACATGTTGATAAATGTCACACGTGTTGATAAATGTCACATGTTGAGAAATGTCACACATGTGATAAATGTCACACATGTGATAAATGTCACACATGTTGATAAATGTCACACATGTTGATAAATGTCACACATGTTGATAAATGTCATACATGTTGATAAATATCATACATGTTGATAAATGTCATACATGTGATAAATGTCCTACATGTTGATAAATGTCATACATGTGATAAATGTCATACATGTGATAAATGTCATACATGTTGATAAATGTCACACATGTTGATAAATGTCACACATGTGATAAATGTCAAACATGTGATAAATGTCACACATGTTGATAAATGTCACACATGTGATAAATGTCGAACATGTGATAAATGTCACACATGTTGATAAATGTCACACATGTTGATAAATGTCATACATGTTGATAAATGTCATATATGTGATAAATGTCACACATGTTGATAAATGTCACACATGTTGATAAATGTCATGTTGATAAATGTCATACATGTGATAAATGTCATACATGTTGATAAATGTCACACATGTTGATATATGTCATACATGTGATATATGTTACACATGTTGATAAATGTCATACATGTGATAAATGTCACACGTGTTGATTAATGTCACACGTGATTGTCACACGTGTTGATAAATGTCACACGTGTTGATAAATGTCACACGTGTTGATAAATGTCACACGTGTTGATAAATGTCACACGTGTTGATAAATGTCACACGTGTTGATAAATGTCACACGTGTTGATAAATGTCACACGTGTTGATAAATGTCACACGTGTTGATAAATGTCACACGTGTTGATAAATGTCACACGTGTTGATAACTGTCACACGTGTTGATAAATGTCACACGTGTTGATAAATGTGACACGTGTTGATAAATGTGACACGTGTTGATAAATGTGACACGTGTTGATAAATGTGACACGTGTTGATAAATGTGACACGTGTTGATAAATGTGTTACGTGTTGATAAATGTGACACGTGTTGATAAATGTGACACGTGTTGATATACGTCACACGTGTTGATATACGTCACACGTGTTGATATACGTCACACGTGTTGATATACGTCACACGTGTTGATATACGTCACACGTGTTGATATACGTCACACGTGTTGATATACGTCACACGTGTTGATATACGTCACACGTGTTGATATACGTCACACGTGTTGATATATGTCATACATGTGATAAATGTCACACATAATAATAATCTTTATGTGTATAGCACTTTTAAAAACAATGTTTACAAAGCGCTGCACAGTCAGCATGATCAACAATAAAACAGTCAAAATAAAAGGTCAAAATAATTAGATACAGAAACACAAAGCAAACAGAGCAAAGCACAAAAGAGACACAACAAAGACAAAGCAGACATTAAAATACAGCATGTGAAGTTTAAAACTAACAGTTAAAAGCTGTTTGATAAAAGTGGGTTTTAAGAAGTGTTTTAAAAGAGGATACTGATGGTGATAGCCTTATCTCCTCGGGCAGGTCGTTCCAAAGCCGAGGAGCCCGGACAGAGAAGGCTCGGTCTCCTTTTGTTCGGAGCCTCGACCTTGGAACAGCCACACGGACCTGCCCGAGGATCTAAGGTTGCGGGGGGGCTCGTAGGGGGTTAAAAGTTCAGAAATATAGCTTGGTGCCAGACCTAAACGAGCTTTAAAAGTAATCAGTAAAATCTTAAAATCAATTCTAAAACGCACAGGGAGCCAGTGGAGTTACGCTAAAACAGGGGTGATGTGCTCCCTTCTGTTAAAACCAGTGAGAAGTCTGGCTGCTGCGTTCTGGACCAGTTGGAGGCGGGAGAGGGATTTAGCGTCGAGACCGGAGAGGAGGGAGTTGCAGTAGTCGAGGCGGGAGAATATGAGGGCGTTGACAACTTTATGGAGATCGGGAGGAGTGAGAATGTTTTTAATCTTTGAGATTGTGCGGAGGTGAAAGAAGCAGGATTGGGTGGTTTTATTGATGTGGGAGCGGAAGGTGAGGTGAGAATCGAAAATGACACCAAGGTTACGGGCGGAGGGAGTGATGTTTGAGGAAAGGGGGCCGAGGTGGGTTTGGATGTGGGATATAGATGGAGGCGGGTTGATGAGGAGGACTTCAGATTTGGAGGTGTTGAGTTGAAGGAAGTTGTGGGCCATCCAACGGTTCACATCGTTAAAACAGTCGACCACAGCAGACAGACTCCAGGGTCGTTTGGTCTCAGCGGGAGGTAGATCTGTGTGTCGTCCGCAGAGCAGTGGAAGGACACGTTATGACGGGCCATAACGTGTCCTAGGGGGAGCATATAAAAATAAAATAAAATGGAACCTAAAATAGAACCCTGCGGCACACCACAGGTAATGGGGGCTGTTGAGGAGGTAAAATCACCCATGGTGACCGCAAAGGTTCTGTCTAAAAGATAAGAATGAAACCAACCAAGTGCAGTATCTCTGATGCCAACCCACGTTTTGAGGCGATCCAATAAAATCTTGTGGTCGATCGTGTCAAAGGCTGCGCTTAGGTCTAAAAGAACTCAAATAGAGCACCCTCCGCTGTCTGTGGTTAAAAGAAGGTCATTTAAAACTCTAAGGAGGGCTGTATCTGTACTATGTTGTGCTTTAAAACCTGATTGGAATTTCTCAAAGATGTGGTTCTCATTAATAAAATCTAAAATCTGAATTGAAACAATTTTCTCTAAAACTTTGGATAAAAAAGGAAGTTTTGAAATGGGTCTAAAATTGTTAAAATCCGTAGTGCTTAAATTAGGTTTCTTTAAAAGTGGCTGGACCACAGCATGTTTAAAACTGGATGGGACAAGACCTTGGTCCAGGGACTGATTAAGGATTGATAAAATGGAGGGTCCAACCACATTAAAAAACATCTTTGAGAAACTTGGTGGGGGATGACATCGAGGCTGCACATGGTTGGTTTCATGTGGGATAAAATGTCAGATAAAAGAGAAAGGGATAAAGGCATAAAATTAGTAAAACAATTAAAATCCAGAGTTTCTCTGTCTATAAAAATTGCTTGGGCCCGGATATCAGTGATTTTTTTGATAAAATGATTTAAAAATTGTTGTTCAGTGGATGCATCATTAAAAACAGCAGGACTGGGGTTTGTGATAGAATTTAAAACTTGAAATAAAACTCTAGGATTTGAAATGTTTTGACATGTTGATAAATGTCACACGTGTTGATAAATGTCACACGTGTTGATAAATGTCACACTCGTTGATAAATGTCACACTCGTTGATAAATGTCACACTCGTTGATAAATGTCACACTCGTTGATAAATGTCACACTCGTTGATAAATGTCACACTCGTTGATAAATGTCACACTCGTTGATAAATGTCACACTCGTTGATAAATGTCACACTCGTTGATAAATGTCACACTCGTTGATAAATGTCACACTCGTTGATAAATGTCACACTCGTTGATAAATGTCACACTCGTTGATAAATGTCACACTCGTTGATAAATGTCACACTCGTTGATAAATGTCACACTCGTTGATAAATGTCACACTCGTTGATAAATGTCACACTCGTTGATAAATGTCACACTCGTTGATAAATGTCACACTCGTTGATAAATGTCACACGTGTTGATAAATGTCACACGTGTAGATAAATGTCACACGTGTAGATAAATGTCACACGTGTAGATAAATGTCACACGTGTAGATAAATGTCACACGTGTTGATAAATGTCACACGTGTAGATAAATGTCACACGTGTAGATAAATGTCACACGTGTAGATAAATGTCACACGTGTAGATAAATGTCACACGTGTTGATAAATGTCACACGTGTTGATAAATGTCACACGTGTTGATAAATGTCACACGTGTTGATAAATGTCACACGTGTTGATAAATGT
This sequence comes from Knipowitschia caucasica, assembly GCA_964034765.1. Classification (NCBI taxonomy): domain Eukaryota; kingdom Metazoa; phylum Chordata; class Actinopteri; order Gobiiformes; family Gobiidae; genus Knipowitschia; species Knipowitschia caucasica. The sequence goes on along the minus strand of OZ035834.1, from coordinate 32,256,134 downwards.
CACACGTGTTGATAAATGTCACACGTGTTGATAAATGTCACACGTGTTGATAAATGTCACACGTGTTGATAAATGTCACACGTGTTGATAAATGTCACACGTGTTGATAAATGTCACACGTGTTGATAAATGTCACACGTGTTGATAAATGTCACACGTGTTGATAAATGTCACACGTGTTGATAAATGTCACACGTGTTGATAAATGTCACACGTGTTGATAAATGTCACACGTGTTGATAAATGTCACACGTGTTGATAAATGTCACACATGTTGATAAATGTCACACATGTTGATAAATGTCACACATGTTGATAAATGTCACACATGTTGATAAATGTCACACATGTTGATAAATGTCACACATGTTGATAAATAAATAAAATAATAAATGTTTTAAGCCTAGCCTTGAATATAGAGACCGTGTCCGAACGAAGGTGAGACAGCAGTAGCCACAGCTAGGCTAGCCCCGGCTACAACACCAAAGATTTATGGATAGGGTTGCCAACCCGGAATCGTCCCGTATTATAGAAAAACTATGTTCGTCCCGTATTGAACTGATACGGGACGGCTTTTGTCCCGTATTTTCAGAGCTACCTTAAATGCATCACTCACTCACACGCGTGACACACGCGCAGACAGTAATCACCGTTTAAGCGTCTACCTTTCGGCCAATCAGTGTCAAAGGGGCGTAGGCACAGACGTTGGTTTAGTGTTGACAAGTGTCAGCGTGGGCCGTGCCCAGATTCCAGATTTTGATTTCCGCGGTCAATATCTTACGAAAGCTCCTTTGTTAAACAAAAGTCATTTGTTAAAATGATCATCTCTACCTTGATTTTTCAAATCCAATACACTGTTTTAATGCAGAAAAATCCAATGCACTGCAAGCGCCGAGAAAAGCACTTAGGGAGCGTCAACAAATGTCCAGACCAGCTGTAAACGAACAATATCTTTTACTGAAGCCATGTACACTAAACTCTGACAATATAAATAATGACCATGTCTAACTGCTACAGACTTTGATTGCAACATTTGTGAGTTTTTTTTAATTTTTATGAATAAATATATATTTTTCTTTGTTTATTTGCTTTTACAGTAAATGGTCTTTACTGTAACATACATAAATAATGTATGTTACAGCATTTTTTTTTATATATTTCTTATGACTAATAAGAATGCATTAAGTCCTTAACCAGCCAAAGAGTTCCAGCTATTTATTAAATTTCATTTTTGACTAAAGATTTTTTTTATTTTTTATATGTAGTCAATAAATTACATTCTAAAAACTGATTATGAAATTCCATGATTACTGTGTAAATTGAAATTAGGACAAAAAAGTGCTCAACCCGATCCACCCAAATGGTGTCCCTTATTTTTCTGTTCTCAAGTTGGCAACCCTACTCATGGATTACACACCAAGTGTGCAAATCAAACCAGACAAACAGCCTAACCAAATGCTAAGTTGAAAAAGAGTGTTTTAAGCCTGGCCTTAAACGTAGAGACAGTGTCTGCTTCCTTAACGTGGGGGGGGAGCTGATTCCACAGTAAAGGAGCTTGTTAACTAAATGCTCTGCCACCGACAGTGCTTTTTGAAACCTTAGGGACCATCAGATGTCTGGCGTTTTGCGAGCGCAGCGCTCGGCTTGGTTGATATGACATTAACATGTCTTGCAGATAAGAGGGAGTCAAGCCATTTATGGCTTTGTATGCCAGAAGAAGAATTTCAAACTTTATTCTGTACTCCACAGAAGCCAGTGTGTGTCATCTGCATAGCAGTGGAAGTTAATTCCATGTTTTTTAATTATGTTTCCAAGTGGTGTCAAACTCATTTTCACCTGGGGCCACATCAGCATAATGGCTGTCCTCAAAGGGCCAGATGCAACTTATAAATGTAACCGAATGCAATGTATAATACATGTAACTACTCCTTAATGTTAAATAACTCTGATGTTATTTCCTATTCAAGTTACAAAAGTTAGTTGCTCTGTTGTAGCATCATTTTAATACCCACTACTCAACTAACTCAATCAGTCAAGAATCAAAACTATCCAAGTGAATAAAGAAAAGAACATCAAACACAAGTTATGGAATAAACTTTGTTCAAAACATATTTGCCAAAGTTAAAACTACAAACATGTATGACAGATGTAGCATTGCCTTGAACCATGGATCTATAAGCCTTGAACACACCAAGTGGTTTCTCTCTTTAATTACACAAAGTATACATATTATACATTATATATATATGTATGTGTATATACAGGCGCTAGAAAGGGCTGGAGACCCATGGTACAGATACACCACACCAGAGGAGACCCATGGTACAGATACACCACACCAGAGGAGACCCATGGTACAGATACACCACACCACAGGAGACCCATGGTACAGATGTACCACACCAGAGGAGACCCATGGTACAGATATACCAGATGCTGCAGGGAAGGCCTACATGGAACGCCATAACCAGGTGGCTGCACAGTGTACAGAAACATCTGTGCAGAGTATGGGCTGGAAACCCCAAGGTCTAAGAAACTCCTCCAAAGGTGGTGGAGAATGAGAAGATCCTGTGGGACTTCCAGATACAGACCGACCCAATGGTACTGAACCAACCTGACATCGTAGTGGTGGACAAAGGGCAGAGGCCGTGGTGGTAGACAAAGGGCAGAAGGCGTGGTGGTGGACAAAGGGCAGAAGCCGTGGTGGTGGACAAAGGGCAGAGGCCGTGGTGGTAGACAAAGGGCAGAAGGCGTGGTGGTGGACAGAGGGCAGAAGCCGTGGTGGTGGACAAAGGGCAGAGGCCGTGGTGGTAGACAAAGGGCAGAAGGCGTGGTGGTGGACAGAGGGCAGAAGCCGTGGTGGTGGACAAAGGGCAGAGGCCGTGGTGGTAGACAAAGGGCAGAAGGCGTGGTGGTGGACAGAGGGCAGAAGCCGTGAGGCCGTGGGGGTAACAAAGGGCAGAAGGCGTGGTGGTGGACAAAGGGCAGAAGCCGTGGTGGTGGACAAAGGGCAGAGGCCGTGGTGGTTTACAAAGGGCAGAGGCCGTGGTGGTGGACAAAGGGCAGAGGCCGTGGGGGTAGACAAAGGGCAGAAGGCGTGGTGGTGGACAGAGGGCAGAAGCCGTGGTGCTGGACAAAGGGCAGAGGACAGCCGTGGTGGTAGACAAAGGGCAGAGGACAGCCGTGGTGGTAGACAAAGGGCAGAGGACAGCCGTGGTAGTGGACAAAGGGCAGAGGACAGCCGTGGTGGTAGACAAAGGGCAGAGGACAGCCGTGGTAGTGGACAAAGGGCAGAGGACAGCCGTGGTGGTGGATGTGGCAATTCCAAGCGATGGTAACATCCGGAAAAAAGAACATGAAAAGCTTGAGAAACACCAAGGTCTCAGAGAGGAGCTGGAGAGGGCCTGGAGGGTAAAGGTGACAGTAGTGCCCGTGGTGATCGGTGCACTCGGAGCAGTGACCCTGAAGCTAGAAGAGAGGTTACAGCGGATCCCCGGAACAACCTCGGACATCTCGGTCCAGAAATGTGCAGTGCTAGGAACAGCAAAGATACTGAACCCTCAAGCTCCCAGGCCTCTGGTAGAGGACCCGAGCTTAGAGAGGGATAACCACCCGCGGATAGAGAGGGATAACCGCCCGCGGAGGGCCAAAGATGAGAATTAATTATTTTAATTTTTTTATAATATATATATTTATTATACGGCTCCTCAGAGCAGCAGTAGAATGCTCCATTGATTTGAATGTAATTTCAAAACGTTCTACCGGTCATTATTTTCTATAACGGACCTCTCAAAACAATAATGACCGCTGCCCATGGCAACGCACTCTCTGCTTGTATTTCAAATGCGTGGATAACTCCGCAAGTAGTTCCGGCCACTCCTGAGCTAGCCACGCTCAATCAACACACTTAAATGTTAATCGGAGAATACTTATACATATACATTCTTCACACACGTGCACAGAAATTTTCAGAATTTTCTGGTCTTGTCTTCATGACAAAAATACTATTTCTCTGCGTCAAAAAGCGATCGTGAAAAACCCGGAAGTAGTTCTGGCCGCTCAATAAACGCAAATGCCAATCAATCAACGCAATGAAATGTTTATCGGAGAGTGAATTATACATATCCAGTCTTAATACAAGTGCACGGAAGTTTTCAGAATTTTCCGTTTACGTTTTCATGACAAAAACACTGATGTAATGCGAGAAAAGGCGATCCCGAAAAACCCGGAAGTAGATACCGGCACATTTTAAGATACCGGCACATTTTCGGACACATTTGCAGAGGATCGATTTAGGTTAGGTTTATGTATGGGTCACTCACCGCTGATGTTCAGAATTCTTTGTTCAGTTTTCATGCAGTTCCAGAGAGTTCTAGTTTGGAAGTTGCCAGCCTAACTGTTGCTAGCATAGCCACACTGCCTGCCCGCGGTTACCGAGCAACGGGAAAACTTTTTGGGACAACTTTATTTGTTGTCATTAAATAAACTTTTGGCATTCATAAAAGTGATCTGAAGTTCAGGGCGGAAGCAGACCCCTCCGCTGCGCGTCGGGGTCCGCTTCGCCCTGTCGGTACTTATTTTCCGATAATGACCTGTATGCTATACATTATCCCTTACATATGTATGCATATTATATTATATATGTATTTATAATTACTACCTTTAAATGCTTACATGTGAGTTTTCCTGTTACCAGTGCGTTAATGTCTGGTTTTAGGTCCGGTGCTGAGGCAATCCTTAGAATGGCATGGGGTTGTCATCAGTGAGGCGTGATCTGTGCTTGTTTTTGTTCAGATTCATTATTGAGAACAGCTGTTCGCAGAAATAGGTCCTCCCAAACATTGACAAAACACGGGCAGCATGAAGTTGAAGCTGTGGCATCAGACCAGAGGGCAACAGATGGTAAAAGTCCTGAACAGCTGCATCCTGGAACTTTTCTCTCAGACCACTGTCCCTTTGAAGCTCAATTAACTCCATCTGGGGGTGTTGGGGTGCAGGGCAGACGTCGGTGGTGAAAGGACTGGCAAATATGGCAAATCCAGACTGCTGTGCCCTGAAGTCAGAGAAGCGCCGCTCAAAGTCAGTCTTTAAACAGCTCAGTTTGGTGGCCAACTGAGCACATGAAAAAGTCCCGGGAAATGAGGCCGACACGCTCTGACAGACAGGAAAGTGGGCAAGATTGTCCTGTTTCCCTTGGCACATCCATAGGTCCAGTTTACGCTGGAAAGCCGTGATCGTGTCGAACATCTGCGTGATAAGTTGTTTGCGTCCTGCAGCTTCTGATTCAGTTGAGCGAGATGCCCGGTTATGTCACACAACACAGCAAAGTCACACAACCACTTTGGATCTAACAGTTCAGACAAGGGTTTCCCTTTGCTCTGCATAAAAAGAGCAATCTCTTCCCTGAGTTCAAAAAATCGGAGGACTTCGCTCCTACTCAGCCACCGCACTTCTGTATGGTCCGGCACATTCTCGTGCTGCGAGTTCATCTCCCGCAGAAACAGCTGGAACTGACGGTGATTCAGGCAACGCGCCCGAATAAAGTTCACCGTTTTCATAACCGTGGTCACTACATTATTCATCCCCAGCACCTTCCCACACAAAGCTTCTTGGTGGATAATGCAATGGTATTGTAGCATATACGTTACAGAAAGCGAATTAGGACAAGTAGCTAGTTGTATAAGAAATGTACTTTAGTCTTATTATGCCAACTATAAAGATCGAATTAGATTTAGGCTAGTATCAGAAAAGAACTAGAGACGACTCTGGGAGAGAGGAGGCAGAAGCGATAAGTACCTTTGGTATGCACCATGTATTAATAAATGATATACAGTGAGCGACAATATGAACAGTGAGAAACAGTGAATGGCCATTCATTACGATGCAATACTCGAGCAATAACATTTACAGTACAGAAAATAAACAAAGTTCCAGTAGACTTAGAAGTTAAAGTACTCTTGGTACTCAAGTAACTCTTGTGTGCAACAGACGCGACTTTAAGGTCAGTAAAGTGCGAGTGCATCCAAGCCCAAAGTTTCAACACAGAAATCCCAGAGTTGGGATTCTCCAACACTGATTGCGATCGATGGATTTCGGAAGGAATGGGAAGTGTCCAAGGAGGAGTGTTGAGATATGATTCAGTTCAAAGGATCACAATAAAGTGCTGTGTGCAAGAGTTCGATTTAGGCTGTGGGAGCCTCCTACCAGCCAATGACAGAATGACAGAAAGGCAGTCGGCTCCTGCATGTTAAATGAATCAAAGTAAGTTTCATGACACTTAATGATGATTTTGATGGTTAAAAGCGTTACCGTACCCGCAGCACATCCAAAGCACGCTCTGCTCTTGCAAGTACTGAACACTTCCGGCATAGCAGCTATATTGAACACTGATACTCAAAGATAAAAACCAATGCAAGATAATACAGTTTGTCAATTTGACACCTGCGTTACAGTACGTTATCAGAGGCGTGTGACAGTTCATGTTTTGCCTTTTCCCTTCATTAGTCCAACCAAGCCCACTTTTCCTCCACACATTGCCGGTGCACCGTCTGTAGTTAATCTCACCAAGTTTTCCCAGGGCAATGAATTTTTTTGTATGTCCTGTCCCGTCGTGGTCCCATGCATTGCAGTTATATCCAACAGCTCCTCGGAAACAGAGAGATCCGACTTCACGCCTATAATAAAAATGGATAACTGTGCTTTAGTGTTATCGGTGCTTTCACAGCTAATGAAAACGCTGTGTAGCTGCGTGCCTCCTCCGCCCGCTGTGTTGCAAGGTTTTCTGATAGTTCCTTAACTCTGCCCACGATGGTATTTCTCGATAAACTGACTGATTTCTAAAAGTTTGCATCTGTTCAGGACACACCTGTTCACAGACCTTCAGCATGCACTGCTTCAAAAACACGCCCTCTGAAAAAGACTTGGAAGCGCAGGCGATTTCTTCAGCCACAATAAAGCTTGCTTTCACTGCCGCATGGTTCTTGTCTCTGGATTTCACAAACAGAGTCTGCTGCGACCGCAGTTTGCCTTTTAATTCATGGGCAATTTGTTACTTTTCTTGAAGGCTGGCTTTGACGTACTTTTTAGTCTCAAAATGTCGGCGTAGATTGTACTCTTTGACAACCGCGATTGCCTCATAACACACAAGACATACCGGTCTTTCTCCTGGAATCACAAACAAGTATTTACCTTCCCTTCTTTCTTTAAACAGTCTTCCATCCTCATCAACTTTTCATTTCCTGGACATCTTGGTATATTTTTTTAATTCACAATTCCACCCGTTGGCATTGATGTGGACACACTGTCGCATAGTGGCGGGAACCCGTCACTGTCTTAGCAGGTATCACAGTCGCCAGGCATTGTGGGAAATGTAGTTTTTGGTCGAAGCATATTTATGACCTATTTATTTATATATGCTCAGACCTTTTATGCTCTCGCGGGCCACATAAAATGACAAGGCGGGCCGCATTTGGCCCGCGGACCTTGGAATTGACACATATGATGTAGAGTGTGAAAAGAATAGGTCAGAGTACCGATCCTTGGGGCACACCGAATTCCACTCTAGACTAAGGTGACGAGTATTGATTTACGTTGACGAAGTGATACCGATCTGATAAATAGAGGAACAGCCCTTGGCTGGTTTAAATCCTAAGACCTATATCACATTCTAGCCTCTGCAGTAGAATTCTGTGGTCTATTGTGTCAAATGCAGCACTAAGGTCCAGTAGGACCAGCACTGACACTTGTCCATTATCAGCAACTAGTAGTAAGTCATTTGTGACTTTGACTAGTGCCGTTTCAGTCTATGATGAGCTCTGAATCCTGATTGAAAGACTTCAAACATATTATTTTCCTGCAGGTGGCAGCGAAGCTGCTCAGCTATAAGTTTTTCCAGGATTTTAGATATGAAAGTGAGGTTTGAGATTGGTCTGTAGTTTGTAAGTATTTCTGGGTCCAGGTTTGTTTTCTTCAGAAGGGGTTTGATTACCGCGGTTTTAAAAGCTTGTGGGACATATCTTTGAAGAGCCAAGTCGGGATTGCATCTAACATGCAAGTTGAGGCTTTTGAAGATGCAACTACAGAGATCACTTCCTCTTGGCTCACAGCGAATAACTTGTCGGGGCACACTGAAGAATCCAGGTGGGAAATCAGCTGCAACGCTGATTTGCTGTAACCTCCTCCAGTTTGTCACGGATGGATGTCATTTTATTATTAAAGAAGTGGAGAAAGTCGACACTGCTCAGTGAGCTTGGACTTTTCGGCTCGATTGCGCTATGGCAGTTTGTGAGTTTAGCGACGGTGCTAAACAAAAATCTACTGTTATTTTTATTGGCTTCTATTAAAGTTGAATAGTATTGAGTTCGAGCCCTGTGAAGGGCATTCTTGTAGTTTCGGAGACCTGCTTTCCACTCCCTGTGGACAGGCTCCGAGTGGGAGTGGCGATATAGCCTCTCCAATTTTCTGACGTCCTGTTTTAAAGTGTGGAGTTGAACACTGTACCAGGGCGACGATGATCTAATCCTAATAGTTTTCTGTTTTAAAGGAGCTGCTGCATTTAATGCAGATTTTAAAGACTCCATAGTGTTGTCCACCGTTTGGTCAATGACTGAGGGACTGCAGCAGCTGTGAACAGGTTCACCTGCAGCAGTATTCAACATAGGCTGTATTAGTTCTTTGAACCTTGTGATAGATTTATCATTTAAGGTTCTTTTCATTATGGTTTTATCTTGCGGCGCAGGAAAGTCCTCCAAATCGAGATCAAACGTGATCAAGAAATGGTCAGACAGCAACGAGCTTTGACGTTGGATGTCAACATTGGAGACATCACAGCCGTAGGTCAGGACAAGGTCCAAGGTGTGGTTATGAATGTGAGTAGGTTCCTCGACATTCTGAGTAAAACCAACACCATCTAGTACGGCGCTGAAAGCTTTGTTTAAGCTGTCAGTGCTGTCGTCCACATGTATACAGACTGTCGTCCACATGTATATAGACTGTCTTCCACATGTATATAGACTGTCACCCAGGACAGGTGATTAAGAGTGTTAAGTTTTCAAATGAACGAAAGGCATTGTTGGTTTTGGGACTGAGAAGTAAGTTGGTATGATAAAGCTCAGGTCTGTAACTTTAGTCTAAATAACACATGTTTAAAGCTCAGGTCTGTAACTTTAGTCTAAATAACATGTTAAAAGCTGATAATTAAAGCTTCGAGTTCAAACAGCAGATCCGAGCCGGCGCCTGATTGGTCGCTTCCTCCTGATCCTCTCACCTGCAGAAGCCGCTTTTAGTCCCGGATTAAAGGGTCAACGTCACAGTCGGCCACTAGAGGCACTATGTCCCCTCACAACACAGGGTCCTGCTTTAGTCCTGCTTTAGTCCTGCTTTAGTCCTGCTTTAGTCCTGCTTTAGTCCTGCTTTAGTCCTGCTTTAGTCCTGCCTGGCCTTACCATCCGTACACTCCGCTCAATCATCATGTCCTGCATGTAACGTCTGGGTCTGGTCCCTGTGTTAGCGATAACAATCGGTTGAATTTCGACCGACCAATCAGAGAGCGCGGGAGGCGGGTGTTGTAGTTAGTTGTGGGTGATGTCAAGAGTTTGCGTCGAACGGGGAGGTTGTAGTTTGGCCATCGCAAAAAATGCGATAGTAAAGTAAAGAGGAATATTTAGCAAATGTAATTGATGGAAAAAAATTGTGGCGCTAATCCCCACGGGCTCTGTTGGTGGCAAAGGAGATGGCTAAAGATAGGCTAAATGCTAACAACAGACTCGGGCTCATTACATACGTCACGGTAAACTCTGATCCAATGGTTTCCATCTGCAAAAGGAGTTAGCCCCTCCCACCTGTTAACGGAGTCAATGGAGCAGATCCAGACCTTAGTATGAAATGTAATTTCATACTAAAGCAGGACCACACCATAATTCTATGGTGTGGTCCTGCTTTAGTCCCCCGACCCCAGCTTTAAAGTCACAGACCCCAGCTTTAAAGTCAGAGACCCCAGCTTTAAAGTCACAGACCCCAGCTTTAAAGTCACAGACCCCAGCTTTAAAGTCACAGACCCCAGCTTTAAAGTCAGAGACCCCAGCTTTAAAGTCACAGACCCCAGCTTTAAAGTCACAGACCTCAGCTTTAAAGTTGGCAGTAGGATAATGAGTTGGATTTAGCTCCGTTACTACAGGCTCCTCCCACAGCCTCGTTAAGACTGGGATTAACACTAAAAATACTCTGAGGCGATTAAACTGACAGACCAGAGAGACACCAGAGAGAGACCAGTGAGACACTAGCCTGGTCGTACCACACCATAGTACAAATTACATTTCATACTAAGGTCTGGATTTGCTCCATTGACTCCGTTAACAGGTGGGAGGGGCTAACTCCTTTGCAGATTTAAACCATTGGATCTGAGTTTACTGTGATGTATGTAGTGCGCCCGAGTCTGTTAGCATTTAGCCTAGCTTTAGCCATCTTCTTTGCCGCTAACGAAGCCCGTGGGGAGTAAAGTCAATGTTTTCCAGCGATTACATTTGCTATTCCTCTTGCTCCTGCTTCAATTTCTTGATAGAACCAGACCAGAATACTTTACTATCGCATTTGTCGCCATTGCCAAACTACGACCTTCCCGTTCAACGCAAACCCACAACTAACTACAACACCCGCCTCCCACGCTCTGATTGGTCGGTCAAAATTTAAGCGATTGTAATCGCTAACATGGGGACTGGACCCAAATGTTACATGCAGGACATGATGATTGAGCACGGAGTGTACGGAATGGTAAGGCCAGGCTAGAGAGAGACCAGAGAGAGAGACCAGAGAGACCCTAGAGAGACCAGAGACCAGAGAGAGCCTAGAGACCAGAGAGAAACCAGAGAGAGAGACCAGAGAGAGCCTAGAGACCAGAGAGAGAGCAGAGAGAGAGCAGAGAGAGACCAGAGAGAGAGACCAGAGAGAGACCAGAGAGAGAGACCAGAGAGAGCCTAGAGAGAGACCAGAGAGAGAGACCAGAGAGAGCCTAGAGACCAGAGAGAAACCAGAGAGAGAGACCAGAGACCAGAGAGAGCCTAGAGAGAGCCTAGAGAGAGACCAGAGAGAGCCTAGAGACCAGAGAGAAACCAGAGAGAGAGACCAGAGACCAGAGAGACTAGAGAGAGACCAGAGAGAGACCAGAGAGAGCCTAGAGACCAGAGAGAAACCAGAGAGAGAGACCAGAGACCAGAGAGAGCCTAGAGAGAGCCTAGAGAGAGACCAGAGAGAGCCTAGAGACCAGAGAGAAACCAGAGAGAGAGACCAGAGACCAGAGAGAGCCTAGAGAGAGACCAGAGAGACCAGAGAGAGACCAGAGAGAGACCAGAGCGAGCCTAGAGAGACCAGAGAGAGAGACCAGAGAGAGAGCCTAGAGACCAGAGAGAAACCAGAGAGAGAGACCAGAGAGAGAGACCAGAGAGAGCCTAGAGACCAGAGAGAGAGCAGAGAGAGAGCAGAAAGAGAGACCAGAGAGAGAGAGCAGAGAGAGACCAGAGAGAGACCAGAGAGAGCCTAGAGAGAGACCAGAGAAAGACCAGAGAGAGCCTAGAGACCAGAGAGAGCCTAGAGACCAGAGAGAGCCTAGAGACCAGAGAGAGCCTAGAGACCAGAGAGAGAGACCAGAGAGAGACCAGAGAGAGCTTAGAGACCAGAGAGAGCCTAGAGACCAGAGAGAGAGCCTAGAGAGAGCCTAGAGACCAGAGAGAGCCTAGAGACCAGAGAGAGCCTAAAGACCAGAGAGAGCCTAGAGACCAGAGAGAGACCAGAGAGAGAGACCAGAGAGAGCCTAGAGACCAGAGAGAGACCAGAGAGAGACCAGAGAGCGACCAGAGAGCGACCAGAGAGAGAGAGCAGAGAGAGACCAGAGAGAGACCAGAGACCAGAGAGAAACCAGAGACCAGAGAGACCAGAGAGAGCCTAGAGAGCAGAGAGAGAGCAGAGAGAGAGCCGAGAGACCAGAGAGAGAGACCAGAGTGAGACCTGAGAGAGACCAGAGAGAGAGACCAGAGAGAATGAGGGTTATAGTAGGATAAAGATTATGTTTAAATCATGAGTCCAGGTCACTGAGGAATGAGCTTCTAAACAGAAGGTTTAATCTTCAGAAATAAACAACATTAAACTAAAAAAGAACATCTTCAAGTGTGTTCTGTTCATACCATGGACTACACAGATGGACCATGCTAGCCCGCTAGCCCCATGCTAGCCCAATGAAGTCCAATAGAGAAGTGCTCATGGTGAAGTTTGGCTCCTCTTGACTTCAAAATAAAAGTCTTTGTAAATTCAGATATGACCATATAAGGACTGACCAATGGAGCCTGTGGTGATGTCACACTGTGGTGATGTCACACTAGCTCTTAAATACAGTCTATGGTTGTACAGGGTCCTAGTGCCTGTGTCTCTCTGCTCAGGTCCGTGGTTTTGTGGCGAACGTGAGGAATCCAGTGTGTCCTGGGATCTCTCTGGGGGCGGTGGTGGTCCTGATGCTGACACTGGTCTGGCTCTGCTCTCTGGCCTGGTCCCGGTCTCTGGCCTGGTACTGGTCCTGGTCCAGACTCGGTGCGAGCCCAAAGTCGGGTAGTCCCAGTGCCAGAGTGCGGACGTCATGCACCTGGAGTAGGACCTCGAGGCTGCAGATCTCTGTGAAGCCACGGTCTGTGAGGGCGGCACACGTCCTCTGCACCTGCTCGATGCACGGGGAGAACGAGCAAATCCTGCCTCCTGTGAAGAGAGGGGGGAGAAGGAGGGGAGGGGAGGGAGGGAGAGAGGTGAGGTTAGAAGGACAGCAGAACACAGCAGTCCTCGGTCAGTATTCTCCATGAACAGCAAAGGGCCCAGAACACAGCCCTGTGGGACACATCAGGACTTTCTGCCACAAACTCAGCCCCTGCCCCATCTGTCCAAATCTCTGTTATCACGCATGTGTTATTCAGACTAAAGTTACAGACCTGAGCTTTAAACATGTGTTATTCAGACTAAAGTTACAGACCTGAGCTTTAAACATGTGTTATTCAGACTAAAGTTACAGACCCGAGCTTTAAACATGTGTTATTCAGACTAAAGTTACAGACCTGAGCTTTAAACATGTGTTATTTAGACTAAAGTTACAGACCTGAGCTTTAAACATGTGTTATTCAGACTAAAGTTACAGACCTGAGCTTTAAACATGTGTTATTCAGACTAAAGTTACAGACCTGAGCTTTAAACATGTGTTATTCAGACTAAAGTTACAGACCTGAGCTTTAAACATGTGTTATTCAGACTAAAGTTACAGACCTGAGCTTTAAACATGTGTTATTTAGACTAAAGTTACAGACCTGAGCTTTAAACATGTGTTATTCAGACTAAAGTTACAGACCTGAGCTTTAAACATGTGTTATTCAGACTAAAGTTACAGACCTGAGCTTTAAACATTTGTTATTTAGACTAAAGTTACAGACCTGAGCTTTAAGAGCAGAGAGGAGGACTTTTAGCGACTTAAAAGTTCCCTAAGAGGACAAAATGGTGGACGGTAGAGGCAGGAGAAATATTCTATACAGTATCTTGCAAAAGTATTCGCCCCCCTTTAACCTTTCAACATTTTGCCACATTTCAGGCTTCAAACATAAAGATATAAAAATTTAACTTTTTGTCAAGAATCAACAACAAGTGGGACACAATCGTGAAGTGGAACAAAATTTATTGGATAATTTAAACTTTTTTAACAAATAAAAAACTGAAAAGTGGGGCGTGCAATATTATTCGGCCCCCTTGCGCTAATACTTTGTAGCGCCACCTTTTGCTGCAATTACAGCTGCAAGTCGCTTGGGGTATGTCTCTATCAGTTTTGCACATCGAGAGACTGGAATTCTTGCCCATTCTTCCTTGCAAAACAGCTGGAGCTCTGAGGTTGGATGGAGAGCGTTTGTGAACAGCAGTCTTCAGCTCTTTCCACAGATTCTCGATTGGATTCAGGTCTGGACTTTGACTTGGCCATTCTAACACCTGGATACGTCTATTTGTGAACCATTCCATTGTAGATTTGGCTTTATGTTTTGGATCATTGTCCGGTTGGAAGATAAATCTCCGTCCCAGTCTCAGGTCTTTTGCAGACTCCAACAGGTTTTCTTCCAGAATGGTCCTGTATTTGGCTCCATCCATCTTCCCATCAATTTTAGCCATCTTCCCTGTCCCTGCTGAAGAAAAGCAGGCCCAAAGCATGATGCTGCCACCACCATGTTTGACAGTGGGGATGGTGTGTTCAGGGTGATGAGCTGTGTTGCTTTTACGCCAAACATATCGTTTTGCATTGTGGCCAAAAAGTTCGATTTTGGTTTCATCTGACCAGAGCACCTTCTTCCACATGTTTGGTGTGTCTCCCAGGTGGCTTCTGGCAAACTTTAAACAAGACTTTTTATGGATATCTTTGAGAAATGGCTTTCTTCTTGCCACTCTTCCATAAAGGCCAGATTTGTGCAGTGCACGACTGCTTGTTGTCCTATGGACAGACTCTCCCACCTCAGCTGTAGTTATCTGCAGTTCATCCAGAGTGATCATGGGCCTCTTGGCTGCATCTCTGATCAGTCTTCTCCTTGTTTGAGATGAAAGTTTGGAGGGACAGCCGGGTCTTGGTAGATTTGCAGTGGTCTGATACTCCTTCCATTTCAATATAATTGCTTGCACAGTGCTCCTTGAGATGTTTAAAGCTTGGGAAATCTTTTTGTATCCAAATCCGGCTTTAAACTTCTCCACAACAGTATCTTGGACCTGCCTGGTGTGTTCCTTTGTCTTCATGGTTCTCTCTGCGCTTTAAACAGAACCCTGAGACTATCAAAGAGCAGGTGCATTTATACGGAGACTTGATTACACACAGGTGCATTCTATTTATCATCATCAGTCATTTAGGACAACATTGGATCATTCAAAGATCCTCACTGAACTTCTGGACTGAGTTTGCTGCACTGAAAGTAAAGGGGCCGAATAATATTGCACACCCCACTCTTCAGTTTTTTATTTGTTAAAAAAGTTTAAATTATCCAATAAATTTTGTTCCACTTCACGATTGTGTCCCACTTGTTGTTGATTCATAAGAAAAAATATTTTTTTTATATCTTTATGTTTGAAGCCTGAAATGTGGCGAAATGTTGAAAGGTTCAAAATACTTTTGCAAGGCACTGTACACTGGATGACAGTGAATCAGTGAAACGCTGCAGATTGGATCCTGCAGGAATCATGTTTAAAAGTCATCATGTACAAATATACAGTTTTGTTTTATTAACAGCAATCCAGTTCAAAAAGGAGTGTGAAGAAGTTAATACTTTTAAACTCCCACCCTCTATTTATCATTCTAAATTAACTTAAATAGTGTGGTTGCGACATCTTAGTTTATTCCATGGTGTATTTACAGTCATGCAACAGTGACATTCACAATAGAGCCCTGCACTTGAGCCCTTGGCCCGAGGGCCCCGACGGCCCGACAGCCCGAGGGCCGGGCTTCGGGCCGATGACCGCATAATGACCTCGGACACGGGCCGGGCTCGGGCTCTTCATTTTCAGAGCGGCAGAATAGATTTACGAGCGCACCCACTGAATATAGCGTTCTATCACGCTGTAGTGTTTGTTGTTCTGTGTAGTGTTGTCATTGACGGCACATAGCATTACTTATGTAATGTGCAGATGTGTTGCAGCATCGGGGGCATCATACAGATGCGGCCGTTCACTCTGCACCACTCCGCACACACAGAACTCATTGCAACACATCACTACCATGTATAACTCCGCCCTCTAGCCAAGTCTGCGTTCATATCAGTGCGCGGCACTATATACTACGCTAAAACATTGTTATGGGAGGTTACAAAAAAAAAAAAAAGGCGGGCTTGATGCGGGTTTCGGGCCTGAAAATTCAGAAACCATATCGGGCCGGGCCGGGCTGGGGCGCCACCCCCTTGGGCCAGGGCCGGGCTCGGGCCCAGATAATAGGCCCGTGCAGGGCTCTAATTCACAATAACATGCACTTGATTTGTGTTTGTATAAAATGCTTCTATTCATATTTTTTCCTTAATTCCTTTTACGTCTTTCAGTTTCACAGCCTTTGCTAATCCTAATGTTATCATAATCATATATATAAGTGCTCATGTTATATACGTGTGTTATATACGTGTGATAAATACGTGTGATAAATACGTGTGATAAATTGGTGCTGAGCAAGCTCTGATGATGTGGTGTAAAAGTCAAACTTACAACAGTAAGTTAGACATTAATAATAATAATAATAATAATGCATCGGTTTTATATAGCGCTTTTTTGGACAATCAAAGACGCTTCACATGTGTCATTATTCATTCACTCCAAACACGGTGGTGATAAACTACTAATGTAGCCACAGCTGCCCTGGGGCACACTGACAGAAGCGAGGCAACCAGTCTGTGCCATCAGCCCCTCTGACCACCACCAACCATTCACACACACACCAGACTCATTCTAGGCAATGGGGGTGAAGTGTCTTGCCTAAGGACACAACGGCAGTTTGGCACTTTACAGCCGCAGCCGCCCCACTGTGGCTGGTGTTCCCAGAGGTTAAGTGTCTTGCCAAGGACACAACGACAGTAGTCAGTGGGAGTTGATGGTGAAAGTCTTGAGCGGGGCTTGAACCCACGACCTTCTGGCTCAAAGGCCAACGCTCTACCAACTGAGCTACTGCCGCCCTTAGTATTAGTATATACATCTGACTTTCTACCTTTTCTGATTATTTACAATGACACAGTATTCCTAAAATTAGATTCTATGATTGAGTTTGTCCATTAGAGGATCCTTATTTTGCCCATTATCAAAAATATGGTTTCTCTAACTTTTAGGATCAACCAATCACAGCGTCTGAAATGATGAGTCATACCTAGCATCGGGGTCGGCCACGCCTCCTCACTAAAGCCTAGTTTATACTCGCGCGGCGCGGAGCTTACGAAGGTGACGTGACGTCACTTGCGCAACGCGTTGGTCACCGCAAGGCCCTTACGTCGCCTGCCGCGCAGCATCGAAATTTTCTAACTACGTAAGGGTCGCTGCAAGGAATCTCCGCTGTGATTGGTCAGTGTGTGTGTATTGGAAGGAAGCACGGAGCGGGTGCAGCAGGGACAATGGACGAGGCACTATGGAGCAGAGAGCTTTGTGCTTCGAAGGAAAAGCAGTTTGGGCTCAGAGCCTGATATACAGGAGACTGTGGACTATCTAACATATATATAACATATATCTAACTTATATCTAACATATATATAACTTATAAACTGTGCAGTTGTTTGTTTTGCACTGTTCCTGTCTTGTTTGAATCGTAGCTGCGTTTGTTGCTTTCCTCCTGCACTCGTAGATCGTTCATGTTTGTCTCAGATATTTACCACTATTATTGTTTTGCTGTTTGTGCTGAAAACTATTTAATAATAACTATGTTTCCAACAAGAACTGTGTCTTTATTTACAGCATCACAGTTGAAATGACTTATAAAATAATGAATCCATAAAACTATCACATAAACCTACAGTAGAAACACGTGTAATGAGCTCAAACAGCTTTGTTTGTTATTGTTGTTCTGAAGAGGACAAAGTAGCAGCGTAAATGGGACCGCTCCTGTGTGATCGCCCTCATGTGGTTTGTTGTGGGATTACAACATTCTCCTCAAAACTCCGTAAGGGGAACGCGCCAGTATAACATCAATTGTGCTTACGTAGGTCCACCGCAACCGCTAACGTAAGCCACGCCGCGCAAGTATACACTAGGCTTAAGATAAGAGTTGTTGTCAATTCCTTGCTCATTGCTCAGAGTTCTCTAAGAGTGTTCTGGAAAAACTTTTAAGCTAAGACTCCTATAGCTAGGAGTTTTTAGGTTAAGATAGGAGCTCTCTGAGAGGACTCTTAGAATCTTTAGGAATACGGCCCCTGAGCTTTAAACATGTGTTATTCAGACTAAAGTTACAGACTTGAGCTTTAAACATGTGTTATTCAGACTAAAGTTACAGACCTGAGCTTTAAAGGTTCTGTTCCTTTAGTCTGATGTAAACAGGGCGCGTCCAAATACTTTACACAAGTCACAAAGTTCACTGTGGAGTCATGAGAGTTAGCTGTCAGAGGGAGGAGCAGGAGGAGGGGGGAGGGGAGGAGGGTGAGGGAAGGAGGGAGGACAAGGAGGAGGATGAGGAGGATGACAAGGAGGGGGGGAGGGTGAGGAGGGGGGAGGAGGGGGAGGTAAGGAGGAGGAAGAGTCCATTTGCAGCTCAGATAAACACAGGAGAATGTCCATATGAGGAGAGCTTCAGGACCAGAGCTGAGAAAACACTGATCCTACTGCAGCTCAGACCAGGAAGGACCAGGAAGGACGAGGAAGGACCTGGAAGGACCTGGAAGGACCTGGAAGGACCTGGAAGGACCTGGAAGGACCTGGAAGGACCTGGAAGGACCTGGACTCAGGTCTCTGTCCTGAAGTCCTCTCACATTAGTCCTGGTCTCAGGTCTCTGTCCTGAAGTCCTCTCACATTAGTCCTGGTCTCAGGTCTCTGTCCTGAAGTCCTCTCACATTAGTCCTGGTCTCAGGTCTCTGTCCTGAAGTCCTCTCACATTAGTCCTGGTCTCAGGTCTCTGTCCTGAAGTCCTCTCACATTAGTCCTGGTCTATGGACTCGTACCAAAGTTAATCAGTGACATGTTATGAACCAACTCTGAGGAGCACAGGGACTGGCCTCCAGCTGGTCCCACAGAGACACACACACACACACACCTTTAACCCTCAGTACAGTGAGTGCTTCTGCTTCAGGCACCATAAAAGGATCTCTTTACAAACAACACAAGAGACCAGTGTGTGATGGTCAGCTGACCTGGACCAGAGAGAGAGACCAGAGAGAGAGACCAGAGAGAGAGAGACCAGAGAGAGAGAGACCAGAGAGAGAGAGACCAGAGAGAAAGAGACCAGAGAGAAAGCAGAGAGAGAAAGCAGAGAGAGACCAGAGAGAGAGACCAGAGAGAAAGCAGAGAGAGAAAGCAGAGAGAGACCAGAGAGAGAGACCAGAGAGAGACCAGAGAGCGAGAGACCAGAGAGACACCAGAGAGAGAGACCAGAGAGAAAGCAGAGAGAGACCAGAGAGAGACCAGAGAGAGAGAGACCAGAGAATGAGCTGGAAGCAGAGCTCTAAGATAAGACAACAGCAGAGGACGTCCTACAGATTGTTTCCAGACAAAACAATGTTATCATTAACTCAGTCATCAGTGTTCCTCACTCCCCCCCTCCCCCCCTCTCCTCCGTCACCTCCCTCCCCACCTCCCCCTCTCTACCCGCCTCTCCTCAGTGTCACTCATTAACTTGGTCTTCAGTTCGGCCTCAGTCGAGGGTCACAAGGTCTTGTCTGCATCTCTGTTTCCAGGATCACCTCACAGGTCTGAACAGGCCTGGTCTCGGTCTCTCTCTCTCTCTCTTGTCTCCCTCTGGTCCTCCCGTCTTCCTGTACAGCCGACACGGGTCCAAACAGCACAGGTGTGCAGTAGCAGTACCTGTCCTCTTGAGGGCGCTGTAGCCGTGTCCCACTGCGTCCCAGGGCGATGGTATGTCCAGGAACACGGCGTCTGCCACGTCAGTAACGCCAAAGCCGAGGAGACACACGTCCTGGTTCCTCACAGTGACCATGTGACCCACACGGTGCTCCCGGAACTCCTCCTCCACAATGTGCGCCCTCTGCTGGTGGAACTCCACAGTGTGCAGGTGACCAGAAGGGGCGATGGAGCGCAGGATGGCGTGGGACAGAGAGCCGCTGCCGGTGCCTGAGGAAGAAGAGCAGTGGTCATGTGACATCACACTCCAGAGAGTTTCACACTGTGGAAACAGGTCATTATAGTGACTATGGTAACCATAGTGATCATTATAGTAACTATGGTGACCATAGTGATCATTATAGTAACTATGGTGACCATAGTGATCATTATAGTGACTATGGTGACCATAGTGATCATTATAGTGACTATGGTGACCATAGTGATCATTATAGTGACTATGGTAACCATAGTGATCATTATAGTGACTATGGTAACCATAGTGATCATTATAGTGACTATGGTGACCATAGTGATCATTATAGTGACTATGGTGACCATAGTGATCATTATAGTGACTATGGTAACCATAGTGATCATTATAGTGACTATGGTAACCATAGTGATCATTATAGTAACTATGGTGACCATAGTGATCATCACCAGAGAGAGAGAGAGAGAGAGAGAGAGAGGGACCAGAGAGAGACCAGAGAGAGGGACCAGACAGAGAGAGAGTGGTCCCTCTCTCTCTGTCTGGTCCCTGAGAGAGAGAGGGACCAGAGAGAGAGAGAGAGGGACCAGAGAGAGAGAGAGAGAGAGAGGGACCAGAGAGAGAGACCGTTGGTAGCCTTGGTGACTCTGCTGTTTACTGTGTAACATGAGGCTCTGACTCAGGTCTGAGTGACTTGTGCTGTTTCCCTGTTTGTATTTTCGCAGGTGGATCAGAGCGACCAGGGTGACCTTCCTCCTCCCCTCCCCCTCCCCCTCCCCCTTCCTCACCCTCCCTCACCCACCAGCAATCCTCTTAGCTGCAGCTCCAGGCACCATGAGAGTCGAGGGACCAGAGAGCGGGTTAACAAGCATTATCTCAGCCTCCAACTTCTACTGTGCCTCCTCCTGCTGGTGCCTCCTCCAGCACCAGGACCAGGACCAGGGCCGAGACCAAGACCAGGACCAGGGCCGAGACCAGGACCAGGGCCGAGACCAAGACCAGGACCAGGGCTGAGACCAAGACCAGGACCAGGACCAGGGCCAAGACCAGGACCAGGACTAGTGAAACGATTGACAGAAACATCTGTGTTAGAGCCAGAAGGAGAGACATGGGTTACAGACCTCAGCTTTAAAGTTGAATAATGTGAAAGGATCCATGTTGTCTCTCCTCACAATAACTGGGAATTCACACAGTAGGAGTTCACTGCTGCTGCATGTACACTGGCTGAGCACAGGTACACTGCTGTGTGCACACTGGCTGAGCACAGGTACACTGCTGTGTGCACACTGGCTGAGTACACTGCTGTGTAGAGCAACACAACTCACGTGTCTGTGTGTCCTCATGGTCTCTGTGAGGAACCATAGTCTCATGATCGTACGGTTGAGGAAAGAAGAAGTCATGACTCAGCATTCACTGTCTGCATATACTGCATCTGTCTCTCTGGTCTGTCTCTCCTCAGTCCTCCCTCTCTCTCTAGGATAGTGACGTGTGCAGAGGCCCAACATGATGCAGCACTGCACCACTCTCCTCCCCTCCCCCCTTGCTGCACTGCCCCATCTGAGAACAGGCTGCGGCCCACACTGGCCATTATTTCACTTCTTTACAAACACAAAGAAGAGATGGGCTGGATCTCTCTCTCTCTCTCTCTCCCAATCACAGCGCAGACACTAAAGTGGCAGAGAAGATAATCCTCAAACACACGTGTACAGGGAACATCCCTGTGCTCTTACATGCGTGTGCAGGTCCTGTCTCAGATCTGTTCCCTGTGCTCTTACATGCGTGTGCAGGTCCTGTCTCAGATCTGTTCCCTGTGTTCCTACTTGCGTGTGCATGAACTGTCTCACTCAGATCTGTTCCCTGTGATCTTACATGCGTGTGCATGTCCTGTCTCAGATCTGTTCCCTGTGCTCTTACATGCGTGTGCATGTCCTGTCTCACTCAGATCTGTTTCTGGTTTCCCTCGTTACAGAGGCCACGTTGAAGAGCCACATGGTCCAGAGCCTCGTGTTTGTCTGTTTACAGTTAAGACACAAAGCTACTGATGTATGTTCTGTGTACTCCTGAGTCTCTCACTACTGTCCTGTCTGTGCGCTGCAACATTGACATTTCCCCATGGTGGGACCAATAAAGGATCTATAATCACTAGATAATTGTATTAGATGAATGTTGAACTTTTTTCAGGGTAATTAGTTGTAAGAGAAAGAGAGAGGGAGTAAGAGATAGAGAGAGAGAGAGAGAGAGACAGAGAGAGAGACAGTGTCCTCTGACCGGACTCGCAGACCACAGCTCCAGGCTTCAGCTCTAACATCATAGAGATCATAGAGATGTCGGTGCTGTAGAGGATCTGAGTGCGGTGAGGAAGAGTCAGGGTCCACAGCTCTGGGGTTGGGTGGAGGACATACACCCAGCCTCTGCTGCAGCTCACCTGGGACAGAGAGACACAGGGAGAGTGAGACACATACACAGAGAGACTGAGACACACAGAGAGAGTGAGACATACACAGAGAGACACAGGAAGAGTGAGACACATACACAGAGAGACACAGAGAGAGTGAGACACACAGAGAGAGTGAGACATACACAGAGAGACACAGAGAGAGTGAGACACACAGAGAGAGTGAGACATACACAGAGAGACACAGGGAGAGTGAGACACATACACAGAGAGACACAGAGAGAGTGAGACACACAGGGAGAGTGAGACACATACACAGAGAGAGTGAGACACACAGGGAGAGTGAGACACATACACAGAGAGACACAGAGAGAGTGAGACATACACAGAGAGAGATAG
The DNA here is from genome assembly GCA_964034765.1 of Knipowitschia caucasica. Lineage (NCBI taxonomy): Eukaryota > Metazoa > Chordata > Actinopteri > Gobiiformes > Gobiidae > Knipowitschia > Knipowitschia caucasica. Next base: position 32,233,574 of record OZ035834.1, on the reverse strand, counting down.
ACTAAGAGACACACAGAGAGAGTGAGACACACACAAAACAAATTAAGCTTCACTACGATATAAATACAGCCTGCTTATGTCTGGGGTACAGGGTCCTGGGTCTGACCTTGGAGCCATATTTGTGTCCGATCAGGTCCTGTGAGTGCCTGAGCACTCCGTAGCGGGTCTGGGTCTGGGCTCCAGCCTGAACCTTTAGAGGCATCATGGAGTCATGGCTCAGGTAGATGATGGCCACGTCTCCATCAGAGACCAGCTCCGAGTACTCTGCAAAACTCATGCTTCAGTCACACACAAACACACAACAAAACAAAACACACACAGTTAAGGATTGCAAAAATAATTAATTGTGGCCTCAATATCCTAGCACTATAGAATCACATTTTTGCCAATTCTTACTTTTGGTGAATAGGTCTTTATTTTAATATAATTATTAATATTATTGTTATTAATTTTGTTCACATTCGGCTGTTGGTGATTCAGCTCGAGACCTCGTTACCATGGAGACACGTCCATCTCGTGAAGCGCAGGAGCCAGATCTTCGCGACATCTCCGCAACTTCTCACATCTTTATCACCAGTTTATCACCAGCATTTAACTTTATTTTACAGGTTTCACTCGGGGAAACATGAGTGACGAAGTGGACACTGTGTAAGTACAAAAGTGTTTTTTAATGTCTTTTGAGGCAGTTACATAAGTTTCCCCGCACGTACCACGGGAGACGGTTTTAAATACAACTGGCTGAGGGTTAGAAACCAGTGTAAGAGTGACAGTAATGAGAGTATATCTATTGAGAATGAGGAGTCACGTGCCGAGTTGGGGTGATTTGGGGGGGGCTCTGAGCCTGTCGGACATATTGGCTGCGCAACGGGGGCACGCCCCCAGAATTTCACGCGCTCCTCATATTCCAGAGCACTTTAAATTATACGCATTTACGTTTTCGGCGAGACAGAGACGGATCTACTGATACAACAAGGGAAAGGAAGACAGTAAAACAATGCTTAGAGATAAGGCGAAAGAGAAGGGACCGTACAGGAACACGTTGTTTTGCAGTGTTTTGTGTCCCTTTGCACTAAGAAAAGTATGACTCTTATGATCATTTTTGCCTATGCTGTGCATGTTTACATGCTGGAAACAGTACTTTGAATGCACACGTTGTTTAGCAGTGTTTTGTGTCCCTTTGCACTAAGAAAAGTATGACTCTTATTATCATTTTTACCTATGTTGGGCATGTTTACATGCTGGAAACAGTACTTTGACTGCACACGTTTGTAACAAAAAAAATATTCATTTCTCAATAAATATTGGTAAACCATATCAAGTTGTTTCATGCATTTATTTAAAAATAAAAGATACAGTAAAGAATAAGGTACTCAAACAACACTTTTGCACATGTTCGTTAAGGCACAGCAAACAATGACAATCTTATCCAAAGGCATTAGGTTTTCACCCTCACATTTGACAAGCATGTGCACAGGTACAGTTGAGTGTAAGAATTTGAATTTGTTGCGCACAACACCGATCACCCTCTCCACGTGAATTCTGAGATGTGCTATGGCCCTAGTCTCCTCCACATCTTTCGCCTCAAGCTGAGCACGACCCCTGGTGAATGTAGGTATTTTCACTTCAGCACACATCATGCCCACATTTTCTCTTATATTAAAGCCTCTATCTGCCAGCACAATGTCACCTGGTAACAGCTTGTTCAGGAAACCACTTTGCTCGGTTATATGCTTGTCGCTTGTGCGCCCACCCCACCCGTTCGATATGAAGGAAATAATACCCTGGGGCGTGATCACGATTAGGTATTTCATAGTGTATGCGTGTTTGTATTGAGAAAAAGTCTGTGCCCTTGCTAGTACATTGGAAGGTTTCTCGATGAACACCTCGAAGCAGTCCACAATGGCAGCCACATTGTTCCCAAATGACTCCACAAACTGGTGTGGCATACTGGTCAATAAGCATTCCCTACTTGGCCAGTGCACCAATGGACACAGCTGTGCGTACATCACACCAAGGGTATGGTGAAAGGCATCGGCGACTGTTGTCCTATGTACTCTAAACAGATGGCTGAGGTGCTGTATTGGAAGGTCCAGTCTGAGGCGCATTAAAGTCAATAGGACAAGCTGGAAGGGTGAGAGCTTCTTCATTCTACCTTGAGGCAGATCTGGAGTTAGGTAGAGTAGAAGTGTCTGGAACAATGCAAAGTTTGGAAGCCCCGTGTAATACTTCACTGTGTTATCATCACCACTCAGAAAGTTTTCATTCATCCGGTACGTATCAAGCTCACGCTTCAGCTGTCTGTTTTCTTCAAGAAGATTGTTGATAACATCTCGTCTAGATGTGCAGAGTCCACATTCCATGTCCGGGTCAGCTGGCGGCTGGTCTAGGGCTGGCGGCGGCGGCGCCTGCGGCTGGTCTAGGGCTGGCGGCGGCGGCGCCTGCGGCTGGTCTAGGGCTGGTGGCGGCGGCGCCTGCGGCTGGTCTAGGGCTGGTGGCGGCGGCGCCTGCGGCTGGTCTAGGGCTGGTGGCGGCGGCGCCTGCGGCTGGTCTAGGGCTGGTGGCGGCGGCGCCTGCGGCTGGTCTAGGGCTGGTGGCGGCGGCGCCTGCGGCTGGTCTAGGGCTGGTGGCGGCGGCGCCTGCGGCTGGTCTAGGGCTGGTGGCGGGTGCAGCTGGTCTAGGGCTGGTGGCGGCTGCAGCTGGTCTAGGGCTGGAGGCGGCGGCGCCTGCGGCTGGTGTTGGGCTGGAGGTGGCTGCCGCTCCAGTGGCAGGGACCTGCGCCTTACTTGCCGCTGATATCTCGCTTCATCTGTTTTTTGTACATCATTGTGGCCTAACAACAGGGATGGTGTCCAGTCAGGGTGGTTCTCCAACATCTCATATGCTGGTTTACCTACACGAGAATAATAACAACATATAATTAATATAATAATTTGCACAATCTATGTAATCAATGCTTTAAACTGGCAACTATGTCATGAACAGCATCTCAAGTACTTTTTAGGTCACCTCATAATGTCATATGAAGGTTTATGTACAACAGAATAATTAGATTATGTGTACAATCTATGTAATCTATGCTTTACACTGGCAAAGACCTCGCAGAACACGTGCTAAGTAAGAAACAGCCTGAGAGGGTAACAAAGACACAGAGACAAAGGCACTACAGAAACCATAATAACATGCTAACCTACACTTCCTAGCTTTAAGAGACAACTACATAAATACATTTTTAGAGAACGTACCAGAGTGAAAATGCAGAGAACACACTCTCGTCGACAGGGGTGTGTGATCGAAAGTAAGGTCCTTTCTTCTAATTGCAGCCAACCAAGCAATCCGACGTCTCCTTGTCAGGTCAGAGAATTGCTCCCCTTGATGCTTTTTCCATTTCGGTAACCTAAAAAACTGTATCCCGTTGTTACTAGGTTTTCCATATCCATCATGGGAGGTATTGGAGCAGTTTTTAACGCAGCAGTTATTTCCAGGCATGATAAAACAGTGCGGAATAGCAAGAACCTCCGCTACTACCGCGTTCACAACACACGTAAACAAACTGTACTGCCGCCACCGGTGCGCAGCCAATATGTCGGCAAAGGGGGGATGGGGAGGGGGGACTCTGTGCCGTGACGTCAACTCCTCATTTACCAGAGCTGACCCCAACCCTGCACGGTACACACTTTTATTACAGTTAAGCCTGAGCTGTCACCAAACTCTTTACACCTGGACCTGAACCGTTAAACATCATTCTGTTATAATCATTGCATCATGTGTCTTCTGAGCCACTCTGATTCCGAGCCACCTGGTCCCGAGCCACTTGGTTCCGAGCCTGAGTCCACCCGCAGCTCAACTACACAGGTCTATTCTGGTTAAACCGACGGTTTGAAGCGAAACCAGCAAGAAACACGAGCGTTAAACCGAGCTAATGCTAACAATGCTAGCGATGCCAACAATGCTAACAATGCTAACGGCGCTAACGGCGCCATCAACGGCTGGCGCGTGCGCCAAACCGCATCCCACTCACCTCGTGCGGACTCCCGGCGCCAGTTACGGACCAAAAGGGTAAGTATGTGTTTTATTCTCTGGTAGAGGAGGAGACAGCAGTCTCTGGTAGAGGAGCAGAGGAGACAGCAGTCTCTGGTAGAGGAGCAGAGGAGACAGCAGTCTCTGGTAGAGGAGCAGAGGAGACAGCAGTCTCTGGTAGAGGAGGAGGACACAGCAGTCTCTGGTAGAGGAGCAGAGGAGGACTCAGCAGTCTCTGGTAGAGGAGCAGAGGAGGAGGACACAGCAGTCTCTGGTAGAGGAGCAGAGGGTGAGGAAGGAACATGTGCGTTTGTTATGGAGGAAGTGAGGCTTGTTCTCTCGCAGACCAGGAGCATCAGAGCTCTATACTGCCAACTACAGGACACTACAGGACACTACTACCATCTCAGACAGAAGTAACATACCATCAGAGACAGAACATACCATCAGAGACAGAAGTAACATACCATCACAGACAGAACATACCATCAGAGACAGAAGTAACATACCATCACAGACAGAACATACCATCAGAGACAGAAGTAACATACCATCAGAGACAGAAGTAATATACCATCAGAGACAGAAGTAACATACCATCAGAGACAGAACATACCATCAGAGACAGAAGTAACATACCATCACAGACAAAACATACCATCAGAGACAGAAGTAACATACCATCAGAGACAGAAGTAATATACCATCAGAGACAGAACATACCATCAGAGACAGAAGTAACATACCATCACAGACAGAACATACCATCAGAGACAGAAGTAACATACCATCAGAGACAGAAGTAATATACCATCAGAGACAGAAGTAACATACCATCAGAGACAGAACATACCATCAGAGACAGAAGTAACATACCATCACAGACAAAACATACCATCAGAGACAGAAGTAACATACCATCAGAGACAGAAGTAATATACCATCAGAGACAGAACATACCATCAGAGACAGAAGTAACATACCATCACAGACAGAAGTAATATACCATCAGAGACAGAAGTAACATACCATCACAGACAGAACATACCATCAGAGACAGAAGTAACATACCATCACAGACAGAACATACCATCAGAGACAGAAGTAACATACCATCACAGACAGAACATACCATCAGAGACAGAAGTAACATACCATCAGAGACAGAAGTAATATACCATCAGAGACAGAAGTAACATACCATCAGAGACAGAAGTAACATACCATCAGAGACAGAAGTAACATACCATTAGAGACAAAAGTAACATACCATCAGAGACAGAAGTAACATACCATCAGAGACAGAAGTAATATACCATCAGAGACAAAAGTAACATACCATCAGATACAGAAGTAATATACCATCACAGACAGAAGTAACATACCATCACAGACAGAAGTAACATACCATCAGAGACAGAAGTAACATACCATCACAGACAGAACATACCATCAGAGACAGAAGTAACATACCATCAGAGACAGAAGTAATATACCATCAGAGACAGAAGTAACATACCATCAGAGACAGAAGTAACATACCATCAGAGACAGAAGTAACATACATCACAGACAGAAGTAACATACCATCAGAGACAGAAGTAACATACCATCAGAGACAGAAGTAACATACCATCACAGACAGAAGTAACATACCATCACAGACAGAAGTAACATACCATCACAGACAGAAGTAACATACCATCACAGACAGAAGTAACATACCATCAGAGACAGAAGTAACATACCATCAGAGACAGAAGTAACATACCATCAGAGACAGAAGTAACATACCATCAGAGACAGAAGTAACATACCATCAGAGACAGAAGTAACATACCATCAGAGACAGAAGTAACATACCATCAGAGACAGAAGTAACATACCATCAGAGACAGAACATACCATCAGAGACAGAAGTAACATACCATCAGAGACAGAAGTAATATACCATCAGAGACAGAAGTAACATACCATCAGAGACAGAAGTAACATACCATCAGAGACAGAAGTAACATACCATCAGAGACAGAAGTAACATACCATCAGAGACAGAAGTAACATACCATCAGAGACAGAACATACCATCAGAGACAGAAGTAACATACCATCAGAGACAGAACATACCATCAGAGACAGAAGTAACATACCATCAGAGACAGAAGTAACATACCATCAGAGACAGAAGTAACATACCATCAGAGACAGAAGTAACATACCATCAGAGACAGAACATACCATCAGAGACAGAAGTAACATACCATCAGAGACAGAAGTAACATACCATCAGAGACAGAAGTAACATACCATCACAGACAGAAGTAACATAACATCAGAGACAGAAGTAACATACCATCACAGACAGAAGTAACATACCATTAGAGACAGAAGTAACATACCATCACAGACAGAAGTAACATACCATCACAGACAGAAGTAACATACCATCACAGACAGAAGTAACATACCATCACAGACAGAAGTAACATACCATCAGAGACAGAAGTAACATACCATCAGAGACAGAAGTAACATACCATCAGAGACAGAAGTAACATACCATCAGAGACAGAAGTAACATACCATCAGAGACAGAAGTAACATACCATCAGAGACAGAAGTAACATACCATTAGAGACAAAAGTAACATACCATCAGAGACAGAAGTAACATACCATCAGAGACAGAAGTAATATACCATCAGAGACAAAAGTAACATACCATCAGAGACAGAAGTAATATACCATCACAGACAGAAGTAACATACCATCACAGACAGAAGTAACATACCATCAGAGACAGAAGTAACATACCATCACAGACAGAACATACCATCACAGACAGAAGTAACATACCATCAGAGACAGAAGTAACATACCATCACAGACAGAAGTAACATACCATCACAGACAGAAGTAACATACCATCAGAGACAGAAGTAACATATCATCACAGACAGAAGTAACATACCATCAGAGACAGAAGTAACATACCATCAGAGACAGAAGTAACATACCATCACAGACAGAAGTAACATACCATCACAGACAGAAGTAACATACCATCACAGACAGAAGTAACATACCATCAGAGACAGAAGTAACATACCATCACAGACAGAAGTAACATACCATCAGAGACAGAAGTAACATACCATCAGAGACAGAAGTAACATACCATCAGAGACAGAAGTAACATACCATCAGAGAAAGAAGTAACATACCATCAGAGACAGAAGTAACATACCATCAGAGACAGAAGTAACATACCATCAGAGACAGAACATACCATCAGAGACAGAAGTAACATACCATCAGAGACAGAACATACCATCAGAGACAGAAGTAATATACCATCAGAGACAGAAGTAACATACCATCAGAGACAGAAGTAACATATCATCAGAGACAGAAGTAACATACCATCAGAGACAGAAGTAACATACCATCAGAGACAGAACATACCATCAGAGACAGAAGTAACATACCATCAGAGACAGAAGTAACATATCATCACAGACAGAACATACCATCAGAGACAGAAGTAACATACCATCAGAGACAGAAGTAATATACCATCAGAGACAGAAGTAACATACCATCAGAGACAGAAGTAATATACCATCAGAGACAGAAGTAACATACCATCACAGACAGAAGTAACATACCATCAGAGACAGAAGTAACATACCATGAAAGCAGGTTAGATACCCCAGTGTTGAGTAAGAAGTACAAACCTACTTAAAGTGCATTTATCTGAACGTGTGCTGAGACTTTTAGCTGTAAACAAGACCACCCTCCAGGGGTTTGAGCATGACCACAATGTAGTGTTTCACTCTGTATAGTGTCGTCATCTGCAAAGTAATCCAGGGTAAAAGGAAAACAAAGTATCTTTTGAAGAGATAGAAGGAAAGGAGCTTTATGTCATGTATACTGGAGTATGAAGACCTGCTCCCTCTGCAGTACGCCGCACAAATATCCAGGAGCAATTAACTAATCAAACTGTAGATTTGATTTGATTGCAAATGTAAAATAGTCTTGTCCAAACACCCTTTGCACTGATATATAATGATGTGATGTTATAATTGTGTTCCTCTTGTGTTTGAAGTTGTGGTCAACACCAGGAGACGCTGAAATGTCCCTGACCTTTCTTTTTCCCTCCTTGGACATGATTGTGCACATTGTTGAAACATAATGGCGCTGTGTGCATTTGTGCTGATGGACAGTGACAGAGTCCTGCGCATGCGTGTAGCGTGTGTGATGAAGAGGTGAAGATGAAGCCAAAGGACAGCACACAGTAAAGGCACGCAATCTGCAATCAGGGAAACAACCAGGGAACCAACCAGGAAACACAGACAGCCCTGGACCAGGACCAGAGCACGTGCAGGCTTCATTATTCATGGGCAATGCGTCACATTGAAGCCGCCACACAAATGTAGGAAGATGCAGCAGCCAAGAGAATACTTATAAAGAGAAAGAAAGATATGTGTTGCACTGTTGTGAATGTATGTGCATGTGTCTTTTTGTGTCTATGTTGGACTCCGTAATACAGGCTTCATTCATTCATTCAACATCAGACCAACACTTTAATACTATTACTATTAGTAATACTAGTACTAGTACTATTACTGCTGCTGCTGCGGCTGCAGATGCCACGTCCTACGGCAGACCTTTGGCCTCTGCTCATGCATAGGAGCAGACACTTCCCCTCTTTGTATTGGTGATACATGTTTTTATCTGAAGTCATAATGGCGGCGTACGACGGAGCCGTGCGTGTGCATGTGCGTGCGCGCTCTGGAGGGGCGGGGACACGCGTCTATAAAACCGCACAGTGACGAAAGCCGTCACCGCAGAGAGGAGCAGCAGCACAGCTCCACACGGACTCATCATCATAGGGATCTTTGTCTCCACCGCAACCAACACCAGTCACCTTCAGACCCGCGCACAGCAGGTAGGCATCACCCGAGACACCCGCAGGACATCCTGCAGCCATACGACAGGCGAGAGCAGAGGGAACAAGGAGTAGAGCTGAGGAGAGCTGGGGCTATTGTTATGTGTCATTGTTGCACTGCTGTGTCCTGGGGGTGACGGGGGTCTGCTTCATGCTCCAGTGCACCTCCAGGGCATCTCCAGTACATCCCCAGTGCATCTCCAGTGCATTGGAGCATCGCTGCTGCAGGGTGGCATAGGGGTCTGTCCTCTCCTCTCACTGACCGTCTCCCCCTTCCCCCTCCCCCCTCCTCCTTCTGCAGGGAGCAGCCATGCCTTTCGGAAACACGCACAACCAGTGGAAGCTCAAATACTCCGGAGATGATGAGTTCCCGGATCTGTCCAAACACAACAACCACATGGCCAAGATTCTCACCCCGGAGATGTACGCGAATTTGCGCGACAAACAGACCCCCAGCGGCTTCACCCTGGATGACGTCATCCAGACTGGAGTGGACAACCCAGGTACGGACCGTGCCGGACTGTGCTGCAGCTGCAGTCCGCTCTGACCTTGTAACGGATAAAGAGTCTAAAAGAGGCGCATTATCAGCGCGTGAGGCGGTAGCAAAGATTACCGTTACATAACGGTTTAATCCCACATCAGTCCCTGCCGCGTCCCTACCGCGTCTCTGCCTCGTCCTGCCGCCTTCCTACCGCGTGTCTCCCGCCTCTGTACTGCGCTCTGTCGCGCCGTGGCAGTGTTGCCCCATCAGTGGCAGCTGTGATTCCTCCACATCACTAATGACATCAGGGTTATCTGCATCATCACACACACACACACACACATGCAGACTCGTGCACGCACATTCAAGTGCACGCACATTCAAATGCATGCACGCACGGGTGCTTGTGAATGAGGCCTCAGCAGGTTTCGCAGCAGCAGCTAAATAAATCTCACTGTGTATTTGGGTCCAATGTTTAAACGCTTATTGCAGAATCACACAGATCACGTGCTCTCCAGTTAATTGGCTTTTTCATGTGCACTGAGCGTTCATGTGGCGCCCTCTGGTGGTGGGACTGAGGAGGCTCTATATTTTTGACATGCACCAGTCTATTATTTTTTAAAGTAAAATGACAAACTGATACAAGTTGACTGTATTTATTCAAACATTTGAGCTAACCTAGAGTCAGTGTCAGTTTTTAAGAGAAAGAGACATTCCTCTTCCGTCATCACCAGGTGTGGAGTGATTGCAACAATATCTGATTTCTGAACATTGTAAAGCACGTTGGGTGACCTTGGTTTGTAAAATGTGCTATATAAATAAACATTACTTACTTTTTGTGAAAGAAATGTCCTGTTTTACAGGACATCATGTCACCTCTAGACTCCTTCAAGAGAAACAAGACCATAGATATGTGCCGACACATGGTGTCATCACTAGACTCCTTCAGACCATAGATATGTGCCGACACATGGTGTCATCACTAGACTCCTTCAGACCATAGATATGTGCCGACACATGGTGTCATCACTAGACTCCTTCAGACCATAGATATGTGCCGACACATGGTGTCATCACTAGACTCCTTCAGACCATAGATATGTGCCGACACATGGTGTCATCACTAGACTCCTTCAGACCATAGATATGTGGAACAGCGGTGGAACTTTTGGACAGTTCATGTGGATTGTTCCAGGTTTAGAGAATTTGGCTCTAAACTCAGACCAAAGTTACCTGAAACTATTGCTCTTTAGTCTTTCCACATACTTTCCACTAAAATATCACTCAGAACATTAACTGCTGTTTAAGGGCCAAAAGGAACACATGTGTGTGATGTGCGCCTCAGTATACAGATGTGTGTATTGCCTCTCAGTATATGTGTATTGCACCTCAGTATACAGATGTGTGTATTGCCTCTCAGTATATATGTATGTATTGCACCTCAGTGTATAGATGTTTGTATTGTACCTCAGTATGTATGTGTATTGCACCTCAGTATACAGGTGTGTTTGTACTGCCCCTCAGTATACAGGTGTCTTTGTATTGCACCACAGTATATAGATGTTTGTATTGCACCCCAGTGTGTATTACAGCTCAGTATACAGATGTGTTTGTATTGCACCCCAGTGTGTATTACAGCTCAGTATGTGTGTATTGCACCTCAGTATACAGATGTGTTTGTATTGCAGCACACAGAGCATGTCTGGCCTCAGTGTGACTCTAAGGCGCTGCAGTGTGAAGGAAGAGTTCCCTGATCTGTCCAATCACAACAACCACATGTCCAAAGTCCTCACAGAGGACATGTACGCTCGTCTGAGACTACTCAGCACGCCCAGCGGCTTCACCATCGACCAAGTCATTCAGACCGGAGTGGACAACCCGGGTACAGGGCAGGGACAGGGGACAGTGACAGGGCAGGGACAACCCGGGTACAGGGCAGGGACAGGAGACGGGGCAGGGACAACCCGGCCACAGGGACAGGAGAGGGGGCAGGGACAACCCGGTTGCAGGGCAGAGACAGGGGACAGGAGAAAGGCCAGGGACAACCCGGGTGCAGGGACAGGATACGGGGCAGGGACAACCCAGGTACAGGGCAGGGACAGGAGACAGGACAGGAACAGCAGGGACATGGGACAGAGCAGGGACATGGGACCGATCAGGGACAGGAGACGGGACATGGGACTCGGTGCTTCCTGTGGGACACATTTGTCCTCTGCTCACACACGTGTCTGTGCAGGTCACCCCTTCATCATGACTGTGGGCTGTGTGGCTGGAGATGAAGAGACCTATGAAGTGTTCAAGGAGCTGCTGGACCCAGTGATCGAGGACCGTCACGGAGGATACAAGCCTACTGACAAGCACAAGACTGACCTCAACCCAGACAACCTACAGGTACCACTGCTACTGACCTCAACCCAGACAACTTACAGGTACGACTGACCTCGCGGTGTCACTGACTCTTGCGCGTCTCTCGCGGTGTCACTGACTCCTGCGCGTCTCTCGCGGTGTCACTGACTCCTGCGCGTCTCTCGCGGTGTCACTGACTCCTGCGCGTCTCTCGCGGTGTCACTGACTCCTGCGCGTCTCTCGCGGTGTCACTGACTCCTGCGCGTCTCTCGCGGTGTCACTGACTCCTGCGCGTCTCTCGCGGTGTCACTGACTCCTGCGCGTCCCTCGCGGTGTCACTGACTCCTGCGCGTCCCTCGCGGTGTCACTGACTCCTGCGCGTCCCTCGCGGTGTCACTGACTCCTGCGCGTCCCTCGCGGTGTCACTGACTCCTGCGCGTCCCTCGCGGTGTCACTGACTCCTGCGCGTCCCTCGCGGTGTCACTGACTCCTGCGCGTCCCTCGCGGTGTCACTGACTCCTGCGCGTCCCTCGCGGTGTCACTGACTCCTGCGCGTCCCTCGCGGTGTCACTGACTCCTGCGCGTCCCTCGCGGTGTCACTGACTCCTGCGCGTCCCTCGCGGTGTCACTGACTCCTGCGCGCCCGTCGCGGTGTCACTGACTCCTGCGCGCCCGTCGCGGTGTCACTGACTCCTGCGCGCCCGTCGCGGTGTCACTGACTCCTGCGCGCCCGTCGCGGTGTCACTGACTCCTGCGCGCCCGTCGCGGTGTCACTGACTCCTGCGCGCCCGTCGCGGTGTCACTGAAGGGCTCGACACACGAGAGGCGACATCGCATCGCCTCCATTCATTTTCAATGGGACGTGCGCGACATAGCGTCAATCGCTAGCGAGCCTCCTGCTCAGCGACGGGCGAAAAACGTGCGTGTGAAATCCTCCTGCTCGTGCATGTATCGTGCACGCGCAGGTCAGCGACGCGATCCCAGAAAGTTGAAATCGGCTCAACTTTTTGACGCTGTCGTCAAGCCGCATCGCGCCCCGTCTGTCATGTTATCTGAGCGACAGCGTTGAGTTTCGCCAATCGCTCTCATTTGTCGCCTCCCGTGTGTCGAGCCCTTGACTCCTGCGCGCCTGTCGCGGTGTCACTGACTCCTGCGCGCCTGTCGCGGTGTCACTGACTCCTGCGCGCCTGTCGCGGTGTCACTGACTCCTGCGCGCCTGTCGCGGTGTCACTGACTCCTGCGCGCCTGTCGCGGTGTCACTGACTCCTGCGCGCCTGTCGCGGTGTCACTGACTCCTGCGCGCCTGTCGCGGTGTCACTGACTCCTGCGCGCCTGTCGCGGTGTCACTGACTCCTGCGCGCCTGTCGCGGTGTCACTGACTCCTGCGCGCCTGTCGCGGTGTCACTGACTCCTGCGCGCCTGTCGCGGTGTCACTGACTCCTGCGTCTCTTGCGGTGACACTGACTCCTGTGTCTCTTGCGGTGACACTGACTCCTGTGTCTCAGGGCGGAGACGACCTGGACCCCGCCTACGTGCTCAGCTCCAGAGTCCGAACAGGACGCAGCGTTCGCGGCTTCACTCTGCCACCGCACTGCAGCCGCGGGGAGAGGCGGGCCATCGAGAAGCTGTCCATTGAAGGTCAGAAATGTACACAAACATGTACACAAAGTACACATGGTGTAGGAGATAGAATATATTATCTCCTACACCAACAGAATAGAATCTTTTTACTAAAAGATTGCTTGAAATGATTACATTATGAGGGTACCACTTCCAGGGTACCCTCCGGGGTCTAGACCCTGGAGAGTACTTTAGAAGAACGTGAAATCAGTTTTAAGTTGTTTGCTTTTGTTGTCAGTGTTGTCATTAAGAGGATGCTCTCACTCTGTCTCACTCTGTCTCATGTGTCCTGTCCTCAGCCCTGGCGTCCCTGAGTGGAGACCTGAATGGGACATACTATGCTCTGAAGAACATGACTGATGAGGAGCAGCAGCAGCTCATCGATGACCACTTCCTGTTTGACAAACCTGTGTCTCCTCTGCTGCTGGCCTCTGGGATGGCCCGTGACTGGCCAGACGCCCGTGGCATCTGGTCAGAACCCTCACCTCTGTAATAATGCTGTGGTCAAAGAATACATGACAACTTAATGGTTTGGCTCACAGGCACAACGACAACAAGACCTTCTTAGTGTGGGTCAATGAGGAGGACCATCTGAGAGTCATCTCTATGCAGAAGGGAGGCAACATGAAGGAGGTGTTCAACCGCTTCTGCACTGGCCTCACCAAGGTACTGCTATTGCTACTACAGCTGCTGCTGCTGCTGCTGCTGCTGCTACTACTACTGCTGCTGCTACTACTACTGCCACTACTACTGTTACTACATGTTCTGCAGTACATGTACTGCATAGATAGGTACTTTATTGATCCCTGTCTGAGAAATTCAGGTGTCCAGTAGCAGCAAAAATAAAATTGATAATTCTAAAAGTCTACCAATAATAATCAGCAACAGCCCTTCAGGTCACAGCAGCAGAGGTGGAGTTGTCTCTGGGTGGAGCAGGACAGGTCACAAGGTGGAGTAGCCGCTTGGGTTTTGACCACTTTCTCTGTCCAAAATAAAATGCTTCATTAGCATTATTCATAAATTTAGCATTCCTCCAGTGGATTTTCGCCTGATCCACTTGGTTTGGACCATGAATCCTCTCTGCTCTGGACTGGACTAGTGTAAAACCATGAATCCTCTCTGCTCTGGACTGGACTAGTGTAAAACCATGAATCCTCTCTGCTCTGGTCTGCACCAGTGTAAAACCATGAACAACTGCAGAAAAAAAGACAGTTTCAGAGACACTCAGCGCAATCAAAAGTAAACATGTGGTGAACATGCAGTAAACATGTGGTGAACATGCAGTAAACATGCGGTGAACATGCAGTAAACATGCGGTGAACATGCAGTAAACATGTAGTACTGCAGAAAACTGTGCTCTGTGTGGAGCAGGGCTTCAGTCTGACGTGTGTGCGTGTCCACAGATTGAGAACCTGTTCAAACAGCGTGGTCATGACTTCATGTGGAATGAACATCTGGGCTATGTTCTGACCTGTCCCTCTAACCTGGGCACCGGACTGAGGGCCGGGGTCCACGTCAAACTGCCCCTCATGAGCAAGCACGCCAAGTTTGAGGATGTGCTGAAGAAGCTGAGGCTGCAGAAGAGAGGCACTGGTGAGACACACACACTACACACACTATCTATATAGGAGCTGAGGCTGCAGAAGAGAGGCACTGGTGAGACACACACACTATATAGGAGCTGAGGCTGCAGAAGAGAGGCACTGGTGTGGTCAGTCTAGCTCCTCTCTCTCAGGGGGTGGGGTCAGTCTAGCTCCTCTCTCTCTCCCTCTCGGGGGGTGTGGTCAGTTTAGCTCCTCCCCCTCTCAGGGGGTGTGGTCAGTCTAGCTCCTCTCTCTCTCTCTCAGGGGGTGTGGTCAGTCTAGCTCCTCTCTCTCTCTCTCAGGGGGTGTGGTCAGTCTAGCTCCTCTCTCTCTCTCTCTCAGGGGGTGTGGTCAGTCTAGCTCCTCTCTCTCTCTCTCTCAGGGGGTGTGGTCAGTCTAGCTCCTCTCTCTCTCTCTCAGGGGGTGTGGTCAGTCTAGCTCCTCTCTCTCTCTCTCAGGGGGTGTGGTCAGTCTAGCTCCTCTCTCTCTCTCTCTCTCTCAGGGGGTGTGGTCAGTCTAGCTCCTCTCTCTCTCTCAGGGGGTGTGGTCAGTCTAGCTCCTCTCTCTCTCTCTCAGGGGTGTGGTCAGTCTAGCTTCTCTCTCTCTCTCTCAGGGGGTGTGGTCAGTCTAGCTCCTCTCTCTCTCTCAGGGGGTGTGGTCAGTCTAGCTCCTCTCTCTCTCTCAGGGGGTGTGGTCAGTCTAGCTCCTCTCCCTTTCTCAGGGGGTGTGGTCAGTCTAGCTCCTCTCCCTCTCTCAGGGGGTGTGGTCAGTCTAGCTCCTCCCTCTCTCTCAGGGGGTGTGGTCAGTCTAGCTCTCTCTCTCTCTCAGGGGGTGTGGTCAGTCTAGCTCCTCTCTCTCTCTCTCAGGGGGTGTGGTCAGTCTAGCTCCTCTCTCTCTCTCTCTCGGGGGGTGTAGTCAGTCTAGCTCCTCTCTCTCTCAGGGGGTGTGGTCAGTCTAGCTCCTCTCTCTCTCTCAGGGGGTGTGGTCAGTCTAGCTCCTCTCTCTCTCTCAGGGGGTGTGGTCAGTCTAGCTCCTCCCTCTCTCTCAGGGGGTGTGGTCAGTCTAGCTCCTCTCTCTCTCTCTGGGGGTGTGGTCAGTCTAGCTCCTCTCTCTCTCTCTGGGGGTGTGGTCAGTCTAGCTCCTCTCTCTCTCAGGGGGTGTGGTCAGTCTAGCTCCTCTCTCTCTCAGGGGGTGTGGTCAGTCTAGCTCCTCTCTCTCTCAGGGGGTGTGGTCAGTCTAGCTCCTCTCTCTCTCTCTCAGGGGGTGTGGTCAGTCTAGCTCCTCTCTCTCTCTCTCTCAGGGGGTGTGGTCAGTCTAGCTCCTCTCTCTCTCTCTCTCTCAGGGGGTGTGGTCAGTCTAGCTCCTCTCTCTCCCTTTCTCAGGGGGTGTGGTCAGTCTAGCTCCTCTCTCTCCCTTTCTCAGGGGGTGTGGTCAGTCTAGCTCCTCTCTCTCCCTTTCTCAGGGGGTGTGGTCAGTCTAGCTCCTCTCTCTCCCTCTCTCAGGGGGTGTGGTCAGTCTAGCTCCTCTCTCTCTCTCTCTCTCAGGGGGTGTGGTCAGTCTAGCTCCTCTCTCTCCCTTTCTCAGGGGGTGTGGTCAGTCTAGCTCCTCTCTCTCCCTTTCTCAGGGGGTGTGGTCAGTCTAGCTCCTCTCCCTCTCTCAGGGGGTGTGGTCAGTCTAGCTCCTCTCCCTCTCTCAGGGGGTGTGGTCAGTCTAGCTCCTCTCCCTCTCTCAGGGGGTGTGGTCAGTCTAGCTCCTCTCCCTCTCTCAGGGGGTGTGGTCAGTCTAGCTCCTCTCTCTCCCTTTCTCAGGGGGTGTGGTCAGTCTAGCTCCTCTCCCTTTCTCAGGGGGTGTGGTCAGTCTAGCTCCTCTCCCTCTCTCAGGGGGTGTGGTCAGTCTAGCTCCTCTCCCTCTCTCAGGGGGTGTGGTCAGTCTAGCTCCTCTCCCTCTCTCAGGGGGTGTGGTCAGGCTAGCTCCTCCCTCTCTCAGGGGGTGTGGTCAGTCTAACTCAGGGGTGCTCACACTTTTTCAGCATGCAAGATACTTATAAAATGATCAAGTCAAAATGATCTACCTACTACAAAAATGAAAATCAATTATTTCTTTATATCTACAATGTAAGTTGATGTCGAGCCCCGCTGATCCAAGATGGCGCCCTGTTCAAATGAATGGCTTGTGCTCAGTAGTTCATGGGACTTCACAGAGACAGGGAGATTAGCAGAATTCGCCCATATTTGGGCATCGTCTGGTTCTGTGCAGCGGACGAGCTCCCATGATGCTTTGCACCAAATACTCGTGTGTTGCTTTCATGCACGTGCACAGAGGGGCTCGGCCAATCTCTGACCAATCAGAGCAGCAGGGCGGAGTCAGAGCGGGAAGGAGCAGAGTTTGTGGCAGTAAAGTGTGGATTTAAAGCAAACCGAAGGATTTAAGAAGAAAAAAAGTTCACTAACATCCCCACAGAATCTGATCTTTATGAAAGCTGTAGGCTCTGTCAGGTTCTCTGTCAGGTTCTCTGTCAGCTGAGGTCCAGTTTTAGTTTACATTGAGTTCTATGGGACTTTTTTCTGGGTAGCCCACGTGATTTTAGTTTGCAGTACCACAGTGCCCCCTGTGGCCATAGGTGGGACAGCTGTAAGCTAGTAATACTTTATCCTGTTATTATTATAGATCCATGGGTGCTGTACATGCAAAACTGCATGATTTATGAAATCATTCGCATCCTCACATAACTGGACATCTGCGTTTTCAATCACATTCACAACATTCCAAACGTGCCTCCTCTGACGTCCTGCGTCTGGGAAAAACAGAAGTGGGCGGAGCTTTGATGCTAACGCCGGTACTTCTGTAGCGGTACTTTTACAGTCATAGTAGAAACTCGGGGTGAAGACATATGTTCACAAGCACTGACCCCCGTCCTAAACCAGTCCTGGTTTAGTCCTGGTTTAGCTCCTGTTTTGGTGGTTTTGGAGCGAGAGTCCCTGTGATCACTTTGCTGCTGCGAGCGGTTCACAGCAAGCAACATCCTCCACATCAGAGAGCGGCAAACAGTTTTTAAGGCAGTAAGATCCATGCTTCAGTGATCAGCGGTCGCATGTTTTGTTAGGCTCGAGCCCCAAACGGGGTAAGGGCCTATTGCTTTCACAATGGTGAATGCAAGGGGTGGCGGTGCGTGACGCGCCCATCACTCACCACAACGTGACGGTTGCGTGCGTAACTTCAAACACTTTAAAATGATGTATCAGGTGCCATTGAAACCTATATTGTTTTTGCTCGAGACGTCAAATTCCTTGGTTTATTTCTTTTGTTTTTCTTCTGCACTTTGAGCCTTAATTTGACCCCCTGAACATGCATGAAAAGTTGTTACATTTTGCCCAAAAATCAGACCTGGCAAAAAATTTGATATTTTGGTGTTTATTTTTATGGGACTCAAAAAATGCCAGAACAGCGCCACCTACAACAGCCAAAATAATTTCACTGCAAAATGGAAAAATGAACAAGTTTTCATACATGTCGGTTGGAAAGCAACTCCTCCTCGGCCGTTTCACCGATTCGCCTCAATCGCTCCACATCATCTCAACACATGTACCTTCAAAATGACCTCAGGGATTTTTGATCAGTGAAACATTGTTTGAGCGGCAAAGTGCTCCCGTTTGGACAAAGTCTGATTTGCACAAAACTTTAATAAATTGTTCAACTCTAGGGTTTAGGTCAATTAAAAGTGTAATAAAAACTTGGCTCAGTAGCGCCCCCTACAGATGGAGTCAACTTTTTTAGTATGGGAGGGGTTTGTGCTCCAGTTTGTTGCTAAACTCCGGTTATCTCTGTCTACACGCAACTGCATAAGCTAACTTTGTTTATGTAATGCGATCTACCAATACTACCTTTGCAATGGACTGGTAGATCGCGATCGTATTGAGCACCCCTGGTTTAACGCCTCCCTCTCTCTCTCACGGGGTGTGGTCAGTCTAACTCCTCCCTCTCTCTCTCTCAGGGGGCGTGGACACAGCAGCAGTGGGTGGGATCTTTGACATCTCCAACGCTGACCGTCTGGGCTTCTCGGAGGTGGAGCTGGTGCAGATGGTGGTGGATGGGATCAAGCTTCTCGTGGAGATGGAGAAGCGTCTGGAGAAAGGCCAATCCGTCGATGACCTAATGCCCTCCCAGAAGTAACACTCCTCCCCCATAACCCCCCTTACACCCCCCTTCCCCCACTACTGACTGTCCTCATGCACTGTACCACGTTTGGTTTGAGATATTTAAGAAACTCAACAGTCAATAATAAAGAACTCCAACTGTTCCACTGCGTCCTGAGTCTTTGTTCCTGCTGTAGTCCTGCTGTAGTCCTGCTGTAGTCCTGCTGTAGTCCTGCTGTAGTTTATATATATTTATATATATATTTAATATAAATATATATGGGCTTGTTCACACTAAAGGGCACAAAAGTGTGACAAAAGGCCAAAAATTAGATTTTAATAATCAGAAGATATTTTATGTTTTTCATGTTTCCAGCACCTCCTCAGTCCATTAGAAGTTTCTAGAACAAAACTGTTTTATACATTAGACAAGTTTCCTGTAGCGCCCTGTTCATTGTATGTAACGGACGATGATTTGACGGAATGAGCTTTATGGAAGTTTGATAGGTATTATCAGATGTCCACATTTGATTCAGAGATTCTATTTTTTTACACAAAGTAGATGCAAAGTGATACTTTCATATTGTCAAGCAATTAAATGTGAAAACAGACCAGATTTTTTTTTTTCCCTCAAGTTTAATTTTTAGAGAAAAGAGGACTGTCCTCATCACGTCAGTTATACATTTTTCAGGGGTCATTTAATTTTTATATTTTTACGATTCCTTTTTATATCAAGTGATTTCCTTCTGTTGTGTTAACCATGTAACTCTTGTGGGATTTCATCTTCTGCTTTTTCAGACTGAGGACATTTTATTTCCTATGTAACTGGTGTCACAGTAGAATGGTCCAATCAGAGGCTCATTTGGTCGTTTAAAATGTTGCTAAACATTTTTATGTCAATCTTTCCTTTAGGTTTTTTCCACACTATCTCTTCAATGTGTCTGTGTTTGAAATATTTTTTCCAATCTATGAAAGTAATTTTAGTTTTTAAGTTATAACCTTTTAAAGTCCAGATACTTCAATTGTCACTTTACTGTGAACACACTCATATTATATATATGATATGTAAGGGATAACGTA
Organism: Knipowitschia caucasica; assembly: GCA_964034765.1. Lineage (NCBI taxonomy): Eukaryota > Metazoa > Chordata > Actinopteri > Gobiiformes > Gobiidae > Knipowitschia > Knipowitschia caucasica. Next base: position 32,213,364 of record OZ035834.1, on the reverse strand, counting down.
TATTACGCAGGTCATTATCGGAAAATAAGTACCTTCAGGGCGAAGCTGACCCCGATGCGGAGGGGTCTGCTTCCGCCCTGAAGGTACTTATTTTCCGATAATGACCTGCGTAATATACGTTATCCCGCTTATTATACGGCTTTATACCAACAGAACACACAACATAAACTTCAGTCTACTTTTAGGAATGCCCAAAGGTTTATTTAATGACAGAAAATAAAGTAGTTCCCAAAGGCTTTCCCGTGGCTATGCTAGCAACAGTTAGGCTAGCAACTTCCAAACTAGAACTCTCTGGAACTGCATGAAAACTGAACACAGAATCCTGAACATCAGCGGTGAGTGACCCAAACATAAACTTAACCTAAATCCATAATTCCATCCTCTGCAAATGTTCTTAAAATGTGCCGATATCTACGACCGGGTTTTTCGGGATCGCCTTTTCTCGCATTACATCAGTGTTTTTGTCATGAAAACGGAAACGGAAAATTCTGAAAACTTCCGTGCACTTGTATTAAGACTGGATATGTATAAATTACTCTCCGATTAACATTTAATGACGTTGATTGATTGGCATTTGCGTTTATTGAGAGGCCGGAACTACTTCCGGGTTTTTCACGATCGCTTTTTGACGCAGAGAAATAGTATTTTTGTCATGAAGACAAGGAAATTCTGAAAAATGTCCGTGTACGTGTGTGAAGAATGTATATGTATAAGTATTCTCCGATTCACATTTAAGTGTGTTGATTGAGCGTGGCTAGCTCCGGAGTGGCCGGAACTACTTGCGGAGTTATCCACGCATTTGAAAGACGAGCAGAGAGTGCGTTGCCAAAGGGCAGCGGTCATTATTGTTTTGAGAGGTCCGTTATAGAAAAGAATGACCGGTAGAACGTTTTGAAATTACATTCAGATCAATGGAGCGTTCTACTGCTGCTGTGAGGAGCAGTATAATAAATATAATATATATATATAATATATATATATATAATATATATATATATATATATATATATCACATTCAACAGCCTAAGGTTCACCCAAAGTGCTTTACAAAGTGCAGATGGTTTCATGGTGTCCACCCGGTGGTAACGTTGTGTACTGCAAAACATATTGAATTATAGAAACTTCTTGAGTGATATTGTTTAAATGCAAACATTTGCATCGCAAAATGTGAAAATTGTACCATGGGAAAGGTCAGGGTATTGAAGGGTTGTAGGGTTTTGAAAAGGGGCAGAAAAAGGGGCAGAAAAATAAGAATTTTATTCTCTTCCTTTCCTTAATGTAAAAGTAAAAAAAAAAAATGTAAACAAAGCATTTTCATGAAAGGAACAAATGAATACAAATATGGAAGCAAGACGCCAAACACACTGGTCCAAAGGCCCAACCACATTCAGGCTATTGTACATGTTTAGTGATAGGGCAAACCGGAGCACCTGGAGGAAACCTACAGTCACGGGAATAAAATTTAAACTCCGCTCGAAAGGAATTGAACCCAGGACCTTCTTGCTGAGATGTCAGAATGCTAACCACTCAGCCGCCCTGTAGCCCTGCTTAAGTCCTTCGGGGTGCGCTAAGTGGTACGCAGGTACGCATGTGCGAGTCAGTGCGACAAATATCAGAAATGCTACTATCACTTGAGTTAGAAAGAGCTTTTGTGTACTTCACACAGACCAGTCCAGGCGCGGTCCGTCTCTGGCTACGTGCGCGAATATAGTTTTATACTGAAGGCTGACTTTCATGCCGCACACGCCACACACACCGGCACGCACACACACACACACTATACCACACTGGCGCACTGTTTCCCACTTCCATTCATACGTAACATCCACAGCATCATCCGTTCTCTCGTCTGTCTCTCCTCAGTTACTAGTTCACCAAAGGTTCACACACAGTTACACACACATTAACGCACACAGTTACACACACATTAACGCACACAGTTACGCACACCTTTACGCACACAGTTACGCACACATTTACGCACACATTTACGCACACATTTACGCGCACATTTACGCACACATTTACGCACACATTTACACGCACACATTTACACGCACACATTTACGCACAAATTTACGCACACATTTACGCGCACATTTACACGCACACATTTACACGCACACATTTACGCACACATTTACGCACACATTTACGCACACATTTACACGCACACATTTACGCACACATTTACGCACACATTTACGCGCACATTTACGCGCACATTTACACGCACACACATTAACACGCACACACATTAACGCTCACACACACACACACACACACACCGGCACGCACACACACACACACACCGGCACACATGTCAGGGATGAAGCAGACAGAGACGGATCGTGGTGCGCCAAACTCTGGAAGTTTATTTAAGTTTCTCTCAAGTTCCACTGGTTTCCTTTGTTTCTTTCTCTCAGACAGAATAAAGGCAGTACACAGTTTATATAGTCATTGTTAAAGGCAGTACACAGTTTATATAGTCATTGTCACGTCACACATCGAAAGACGTACGTGTCACAAAGAGACAGTCACATCATAGTCATAACATGGAGTCCTTGTAGAGTCCTTGTACAGTCCTGCACGTAGGCCATATTGCTATCTAATACTAACACCCTCCCCTTTGATCACATAATCACATGTGATCACTCAATTTGATCAATCAATAAAGTGGAAAAAGAAAAAAAAAACTTTACAAAATTATTAAAAAACTAAGAAAATGTATGCATTAAACTCATAATCATCCAATCAATATCAGTGGATTATATCCTCTATCCTGGGAAAAAAAAAAAAAAAAAGTAAATAAACAAACAAAAACAAAAACAAATCAAAAATAAAAACAAACAAACACTATTGAACACAGTAGAACTCAGCAGATTCAGTCAAAACACAGACAAAAACGAGCTGAGTCTCAAATTAGAAGCTAACTTCACTTTTATAACTCTATACTTTTATTCTAATGCTAATTGTTTACACTACACTTATTTCACTGTATTATTTTCACTATTTAATCTTAGACTGTGTACTTTCTAATCTATTTACAAATATGTTTGCATATTTGCTTTTATTGAGCCATATTCTTAAACATATATTTTAATCTAATAAATCTCTCAATGCTGTGGTTTACTCTCATTATCAGTGGCTTTGTGCCAGTGGGATTTTGCTCCATGTCTATTCTACATTCTCAGGAATAAAACTGAACACAGTAAGACAAATGGTCAACATTTACACTTGAATGTACATCATTAATCAAATTAGTATTATCCTTACAAGAGCTAATCTATTTTAGCAGGTTTGGGGTTGGGGTCAGTTATTCTACAATGGTGTTTGATTCTCTAATCTGTGCTGGAAACTTCTCAATATCTAAATGTCTACTTTTTGTTTGTGTGCTATACACAAATACATCAAAATGCTTTTAAATGCTTTTGAATCTCTGTTGGTTGTAATCTATCTCATTAATCTAAGCTACATTAGTCTAGGCTACACTCATGAACTTTTTGCATTGTCAACATTCACAGATGTTTGAACACAAGTGAATTTGGCAGTATCTAATAAAACTCTACATAAACTGTAATTAACTTTATCTACTTTTGAAATAAATGCTTGTGAACCTATGTTGAAGGAAATGGTCCTTTTACAAATCAATGGCTAGAAATATTCTCTATTTTTGAAAGCATCTATGGTTGATGCATTTATCTAATTCTATTTTTACTCTATTGTGGCTCCAAAGCTCGGCTGCAGTTTGAGCCAAGGCATATTTCTAGTTTGTGACGTCTCTTTTAACATCTACTAAAATGCTACAATGCTCATACTTTATCATTTTAAATCATTTTAACAGTTGCTCAGTCTCCCAGACTAAAAAGTCAAAGTTTTTGTCTGTCAGATGTCTGAAAACTTTACATGTGTTGCATTGGTCACAGTTGTGGTTCTGGTTGTAGCAATAGCATCGGCAACAGACGTTTTCATTGGCTGGTTCTTGTTCTGCAAATGGCTGTGTCCAATAGATCATCAGATGTCCAGAAGCTAGGGACAAACAAAAACAAAAGAAAGAATCATGAGTATCTCTCTCATTTAGCACTCATCAATGTATGATTTTAAAAATATAAACATCACTCCCCAGTTTTCTCTCTCAGATCCTCAGGTCCTCAGGGTCCTCAGGTCCTCAGGTCCTCAGGTCCTCAGATCCTCAGGGTCCCCTGAGGGTGAGTCTCAGTCGTCATCAGGTCAGGTCATATTCATCGAGAGATGTCATCTTGGTCATCAGTAGGGTCCAAGCCATGGTTTTGGTCCAGATGCACTCAGGATCTCCAGATACAGTCTTTTCACTTGAAGCACATCAGGTCATTTGCGATGCACTTCTGGTCAATGGTGCAGTGTCACAGTTCCTGTACACAGCTTGTTATGCAGTAGTTACTCTCAAGTCACTTTGATTCTACTTTAACACAATTTCTATTCATGCTGTTGCTAATGTCCCTCAGACAAAAGCAAGCGCAGTTTACTTCTCTAATTTGTGTTTTTATCAGATCTAATTCTAATCAATGTAATTACTTCACACAGTACAAAATAAACAAATCAAAAATGTCAGGACAGAGTTCAATTAAGTCCATGACAATATAGAATTCAAATGAACATTTCTGGTCTCAAAAAATACTGATTCAAGTGATAGACAATTAAAAACATGTGTTAACATTGGAGTAAACTTTTAAAATGCTTTTTTCTCATGTTCTGCTTTTTCATGTATCTATATGTAAATGTGTGAGTGTGAGTGTATGAATGTATGTGTGTGTGTGTGTGTGTGTAGGGTGTGAATTTTGGGGTTGTGTCTCCAGACTCCTCGAACCACCTGCAGGTCTCAAAGGTCACACTGTGGTGATGTAAACCAACTGGACACACTCTCAACTCCCCTCCAGGTCTCTCCCTGATGCTCCACCATCACGTCTCCAGAAACCTCTCTCTACCCCGGTCTCTCTCACACCCACTCAGCTCTGCAGTGGCGTGGGGAGGGGCAAGGAGGTGGCATTTCCCTTTGCTCTTTGATCTGTGACCTGTGGCTGGGTGGGCGTTGCTGTCCAGTGTCCACTCCAGCAGTGACCCTTGCACAGTGTGGCAGAGTCTGAAAAACAATCCTTGAGACGGCCAATTAAAAAAAAAAAACAACAGATATCAGTTTGTGAATGAGATTGTTTTTTTCTCTAAAGTCTAAACAATTTTGGAGCGCTCTTGGCTTTCCCACATGCGCTATGTAAATAAAAGATTACTTATTATCTTACTAATGATGACATTTTTAGGACCAGAAACATAAAAAACAAGACTCAAATCTCAAAAAACCTTTAAACTTTAAAATATGTATTATGTACTTTTGCACTGTGTGATTAATTATCTATGCGTCCTTGGGTTTCTTGAAAGACGCCATGAAATTAAATTATTTTGGAAAACATTAAAACATAACCTGAAATCAAACAAAAGATTTAGCTCCAGCTAAACTGGATTTGGTTCAATAAAACTCAATTGTGCGTCGGAGCTGCCTCCTCCTGTCTCTGGGCAGCAGCAACAGGAGCAAGGTCACGCGTGTAGTCAAAACAAAATAGTCACCGCTTGCAATGTGAATTGGGTGAATTGGGTAGTTTAACTTAATAATATAATATTACAGCTAATCCTAATTCCCTCTTTCTTTTTAGATGAAGTCTATGATCAATAATCACTTTTTACACAGATTCTAATTTAAATGTTTGAAAAACGGCTTTTGTAACTAAAATAAAAATACATGAAAAAATTCTCACAAACAGCTATGAAATATATCAGAGATACAATAATGGACTCAAAAAATAAGCAGCAGATTTAAAAAGAAAAGCAAAGCTTTTTTGTACTAATCTTTGGATTTAGATAAACATACTATTCAAAACTTCTGTTTACTAAATGGTGTTTAAAACGTTTAACTGTGTCATAACACAATGTTCAATGGCAAATTTAGCAAATTTAACTGAATAACTACTATGAAAAGCCAAAATCCTAAAAGCAGTAGCTCCCCTTTAAATCAGAGCAGCAGCAGCGCAGCGAGGGCGGGGGGCTCCTGTCACACAGACACGCACACACAGGCAGAAAGTAGTGTTTTAGCAAAAATGCAAAAACAGAAAGACGAAGAACTTTCAAGATTACTTTTTTAAGCGAATATAACTGTTGTTTATACTTTTGTCATCCAAGTCTAGAAGTGATCACTTTCCACACTTTGTAACAAAAGGCACTTTTGTCTTTAACGTTTACGCTTCTATTTTATCGAGGTAGCAAACTAATTTAAACTCAAAATCTCTTTTTAAAAAACAAAAACAACTGTTGGATACAACCCTCTCATAGCTCAACTGTAGATAAAACTCTGCATTCTCCGGTGAACTCTGTTCACGCCGAAAGCAAACTAAAAAACAAAAAACTCCACTTTTCTGTATGTAATTTAAACCGTGATCACTGAAATATTGTTGCTTATGTACTTTTGTCATTTATCAGCCTGAAATTCGTCAATTTCAAAGCTTTTGTAACAAAGGCCTCTTTAACACATTTCCCTTTTTATTGCTTTTATGTTTACACCATGGTTTCACTAACTATTCTGGCTGTAACTGCTATTTTATCGAGGTAGCGACCTGTTTTGATCATTTAAACTGCCATTTTATCGAGGTGGCGGAGCTGATGATCAATTACACTGCCATTTTATCGAGGTGGCGGACCTGAATCTTACCTAATCCGATCTATATAGATATACGACATTTGGTGGACCTCAAAACAGACCATAATTTAGTTCACTCAATTAGCAGACTTTGAATAAACAGGTGTCCGCTCTTACCTTTTGTCTAACAGGGCGCCAGGCACCGTCAGAAGTCCACCAAATATCAGCTTTTCCACGTCCAACCGGGGTCTCCAGATCATGAACCAGCGCTCACTAGTACCGGGAACTAGTTTCCATAGTGAGAGAGCGAAAAAGAGTCCCGGAGCCGGTCGCCTCTCCAGCCTGCTGGACCGCTCCCAGGCCCCAGACACTCTCAGCTCTCCCACGCCGAGAAAAAGAAACAAAGAAAACTCCCTCAAAACAATCCAGAGAATGGCGCACACTGAGCCGCACATCCTCCACCAAATCTGTCAGGATTCAGCAGACAGAGACGGATCGTGGTGCGCCAAACTCTGGAAGTTTATTTAAGTTTCTCTCAAGTTCCAGTGGTTTCCCTTGCTTCTTTCTCTCAGACAGAATAAAGGCAGTACACAGTTTATATAGTCATTGTCACGTCACACATCGAAAGACGTACGTGTGACAAAGAGACAGTCACATCATAGTCATAACATGGAGTCCTTGTAGAGTCCTTGTACAGTCCTGCACGTAGGCCATATTGCTATCTAATACTAACACCCACACACACCGGCACACACACACACACACCGGCACGCACACACACACCGGCACGCACACACACACACACTATACCACACTGACGCACTGTTTCCCCCTTCCATTCATACAGTACGTAACATCCACAGCATCATCCGTTCTTTCGTCTGTCTCTCCTCAGTTACTAGTTCACCAAAGGTTCACACACATTTACACGCACACATTTACGCACACATTTACACGCACACGTTTACGCACACATTTACGCGCACATTTACGCGCACACATTTACGCGCACACATTTACGCGCACATTTACGCGCACACATTTACGCACACATTTACACGCACACATTTACGCACACATTTACACGCACACATTTACGCACACATTTACGCGCACATTTACGCGCACACATTTACGCGCACACATTTATGCACACATTTACGCACACATTTACGCACACATTTACGCGCACATTTACACGCGCACATTTACGCACACATTAAAGGTGCATTGCGTAAGTGGCAGAGTTTTTGCATTAGTTTGCCCCCTTTTGGCGTTTTATGTAGCTGCATCCAATGCCGTGCACGCGCCCTGTACAATTTAAGCTCTCGACGTGAAGACGCATCTGGATATGTAAAGTGTAAATGTGACTAAAGTGTGACTAAAGTGTAAATGTGACTAAGTGTAACTAAAGTGTAAATGTGACAAAAGTGTGACTAAAGTGTAAATGTGACTAAAGTGTGACTAAAGTGTGACTAAATTGTGACTAAAGTGTAAATGTGACTAAAGTGTGACTAAAGTGTAAATGTGACCAAAGTGTAAATGTGACTAAAGTGTGACTAAAGTGTGACTAAAGTGTAAATGGGACTAAAGTGTGACTAAAGTGTAAATGTGACTAAAGTGTAAATGTGACTAAAGTGTGACTAAAATGTGATTAAAATGTGACTAAAGTGACTAAAGTGTAAATGTGACTAAAGTGTAAATGTGACTAAAATGTGACTTAAGTGTAAATGTGACTAAAGTGTAAATGTGACTAAAGTGTAAATGTGACTAAAGTGTGACTAAAGTGTAAATGTGACTAAAGTGTGACTAAAGTGTAAGTGTGACTAAAGTGTAAATGTGACTAAAGTGTGACTAAAATGTGACTAAAGTGTGACTAAAGTGTGACTAAAGTGTAAATGTGACAAAAGTATAAATGTGACTAAAGTGTAACTAAAGTGTAAATGTGACTAAGGTGTGACTAAAGTGTAAATGTGACTAAGTGTAACTAAAGTGTAAATGTGACTAAAGTGTGACTAAAGTGTAAATGTGACTAAAGTGTGACTAAAGTGTAAATGTGACTAAAGTGTGCCTAAAGTGTAAGTGTGACTAAAGTGTGACTATGACTAAAGTGTAAATGTGACTAAAGTGTGACTAAAGTGTAAATGTGACTAAAGTGTGACTAAAGTGTAAGTGTGACTAAAGTGTAAATGTGACTAAAGTGTGACTAAAGTGTAAATGTGACTAAAGTGTGACTAAAGTGTAAATGTGACTAAAGTGTAACTAAAGTGTAAATGTGACTAAGGTGTGACTAAAGTGTGAATTAAGTGTGACTTAAGTGTGACTAAAGTGTAAATGTGACTAAAGTGTGACTAAAGTGTAAATGCGACTAAAGTGTAAATGTGACTAAAGTGTAAATGTGACTAGTGTGACTAAAGTGTAAGTGTGACTAAAGTGTAAATGTGACTAAAGTGTGACTAAAGTGTAAATGTGACAAAAGTATAAATGTGACTAAAGTGTAACTAAAGTGTAAATGTGACTAAGGTGTGACTTAAGTGTGACTTAAGTGTGACTAAAGTGTAAATGTGACTAAAGTGTGACTAAAGTGTAAATGTGACTAAAGTGTGACTAAAGTGTGACTAAATTGTGACTAAAGTGTAAATGTGACTAAAGTGTGACTAAAGTGTGACTAAAATGTGACTAAAGTGTAAATGTGACTAAAGTGTGACTAAAGTGTAAATGTGACCAAAGTGTAAATGTGACTAAAGTGTGACTAAAGTGTGACTAAAGTGTAAATGTGACTAAAGTGTGACTAAAGTGTAAATGTGACTAAAGTGTAAATGTGACTAAAGTGTGACTAAAATGTGACTAAAGTGTGACTAAAGTGTAAGTAAAGTGTAAATGTGACTAAAGTGTGACTAAAGTGTAAGTAAAGTGTAAATGTGACTGAAGTGTGACTAAAGTGTGACTAAAGTGTAAATGTGACTAAAGTGTGACTAAAGTGTAAGTGTGACTAAAGTGTAAATGTGACTAAAGTGTAAATGTGACTAAAGTGTAACTAAAGTGTAAATGTGACTAAGGTGTGACTAAAGTGTGAATTAAGTGTGACTTAAGTGTGACTAAAGTGTAAATGCGACTAAAGTGTGACTAAAGTGTAAATGTGACTAAAGTGTAAATGTGACTAAAATGTGACTAAAGTGTAAATGTGACTAAAATGTGACTAAAGTGTAAATGTGACTAGTGTAAATGTGACTAGTGTAAATGTGACTAAGGTGTGACTAAAGTGTGAATTAAGTGTGACTTAAGTGTGACTAAAGTGTAAATGTGACTAAAGTGTAAATGCGACTAAAGTGTAAATGCGACTAAAGTGTGATTAAAGTGTAAATGTGACTAAAATGTGACTAAAGTGTAAATGTGACTAGTGTAAATGTGACTAAAGTGTAAATAAAGTGTAAATGTGACTAAAGTGTAAATGTGACTAAAGTGTAAATGTGACTAAAGTGTAAATAAAGTGTAAATGTGACTAAAGTGTAAATGTGACTAAAGTGTGACTAAAGTGTAAATGTGACTAAAGTGTAAATGTGGCTAAAGTGTAAATAAAGTGTAAATGTGACTAAAGTGTAAATAAAGTGTAAATGTGACTAAAGTGTAACTTAAGTGTGACTAAAGTGTAAATGTGACTAAAGTGTGACTAAAGTAAGTGTTTGTGTCGACGTCAGAATGTTCCAGAACTACAGTGACCTTGAAACAGTGACATGTGTTTTGAACCTGACGCTGCTTCATAATTGGCTGAGATTAATTTGAAGGCATTAATTACTTGAAAAGAGTTTTCAGAAAAGAGTGGGTTTTGAGACACTTTAATGCATCACGTGTGGTTTTTACATCTGCCTCAAATACAAAAACAGCAGAAGTGAAGCGGATTCAAATCAAGATTACATTATTTACACCGAGAACAAACATCTTTAACTGAAGGAGAAACAGAAACATGGGAAATAATAAATAAGACTAAACTCTCGTCCATTCACAGCATCAACTCAGAAGGAGACCGGAGTCTGCAAAACCCGTTTAGAAGCACGCAACGAGAGTCTGCTGCACAGGAAGTGACACGCACAGGAAGTGACACGTGCTCAGCTCCTTGTGGCTTCGCTCTAGAATATATGGCAGTGTAATCTTACATCCAACATGGTGCGATCTTACTGAAGGCACACAGGTGAGGAACCAGTTTGAACACACAGCAGTAGAACAGAAGGGTAGAAGAACCTGATGAATGTAACCAGGGGTCCCCCAGGGGCTCGTATTGGACCCAATGTTATTGTGACAAGGAGTTAAGAGACAATCATGTGGATTTCACTGAAACTGCAGCTTTCTCAAAGAATCACACCACAGGGTCATGAGGGTCATGAAGGTCATGAGGATCATGAGTCCAGTGTTGCATCGTTGCGTACTTCTAAACCCTGTGCTGCTCAGTCCCTGTGCTCAGTCCCTGACCGCCACATCCACACCGTCCCAAACACATTAGTATTTGTGATTATTGCCAAAAACATTTTAGTTTCTCTTTACAATATAATAATATTCCATACATTAAAAAAGAGGTTTGGATTTGGAAAACTGCTACTAGTGCTGCAGAAAACACGACCAGGAGAGGGAGGGAGGAGAGGGAGGGGGAGAGGGAGGAGAGGATGAGGGAGAGGGACGGAGGAGAGGATGAGGGAGAGAGGGAAAGGGAGAAGAGAGAGGAGTAACAGGAGAGGGAAAGAGGGAAGAGCAGGAGAGAGGGAGGAGCAATAGAGAGGGAGGAGCAATAGAGAGGGAGGAGAAATAGAGAGGGAGGAGCAATAGAGAGGGAGGAGCAATAGAGAGGGAGGAGCAATAGAGAGGGAGGAGAAATGGAGAGGGAGGAGAAATGGAGAGGGAGGAGAAATGGAGAGGGAGGAGCAGGAGAGAGGGAGGAGAAATAGAGAGGGACGTGCAATGGAGAGGGAGGAGCAATAGAGGGAGGAGCAATAGAGAGGGAGGAGCAATAGAGAGGGAGGAGCAGTAGAGAGGGAGGAGTAATAGAGAGGGAGGAGCAGGAGAGAGGGAGGAGCAGGAGAGAGAGAGGAGCAGGAGAGAGGGAGGAGCAGGGAGAGAGGGAGGAGTCAGTGACTTGAGGGAAACTGTCACCAGTTGAGCTGGACGATATAAAAGTCTGAAAAGATGAGACAGATTCAACAGAGTGGTCTGTGAAGGGGGAAGTGAGGGGGAGACTCAGAGCACCTCCCCCTCTCTCCCCCTGTCTCCCCCGGCCGTGCAGCTGTGGCTCCTCTCAGCTCATAGTTTTAACTCGTTGGCCACTTTAGAAGCTATGTTCTTGAAGGCGATAGAGGAGCCTGAGATCCTCTTGAAGCGGACTCCGTTGAGCGACAGTCGTGGCAGTTTACACACCTCCATCTCCCACTGCACCAGGTCAGCTCGTCCCTCCCCCGCAGCCTCCCCCGTGGCCTCCCCCTCCGGCCGGGCCTCCCCGTGCACACACAGCAGCAAGAAGCTCTCCTGCTGCTCGTAGTCGCAGCTGTTGGCGTCCAGCACTTTGCGGATCTCTCGCAGGATGTGGTTGGGCTCCATGGAGCTGGTGGTCCTCATGCTCCAAGTGAAACGCAGAGAGCGAGGCTTTGACTCCCCCCGAGGGGGAGGGAGGAGGTCTGAGGGGGAGGAGGAGGGCACGTGACGACTGTGGAGGACACAGACCATATTAGACACTGACACGTATGACACAAGAGAGGAGGAGGGAGAGGAGAGAGAGGGGGAGGGAGGAGAGAGGAGGAGGGAGAGGAGAGAGAGGGGGAGGGAGGAGAGAGGAGGAGGGAGAGGAAAGAGAGGGGGAGAGAGTAGAGAGGGGGAGGGAAGAGAGAGGAGGAGGGAGAGAGAGAGAGGGGGAGGGAGAGGAGAGAGAGGGGGAGGGAGGAGAGAGGAGACAAAGAACCCTCTTCAAACATGATCGAAACATCACATTACACCTGTGTTACAGACCTCACATTACACCTGTGTTACAGACCTCACACTACACCTGTGTCACAGACCTCACACTACACCTGTGTCACAGACCTCACACTACACCTGTGTCACAGACCTCACACTACACCTGTGTCACAGACCTCACACTACACCTGTGTCACAGACCTCACATTACACCTGTGTCCTCACATTACACCTGTGTCACAGACCTCACATTACACCTGTGTTACAGACCTCACATTACACCTGTGTTACAGACCTCACATTACACCTGTGTTACAGACCTCACATTACACCTGTGTTACAGACCTCACATTACACCTGTGTTACAGACCTCACATTACACCTGGGTTAGACCTCACACTACACCTGTGTCACAGACCTTACACAACACCTGTGTCGAACCTCACATTACACCTGTGTCACAGACCTTACATTACACCTGTGTTACAGACCTCACATTACACCTGTGTTAGACCTCACATTACACCTGTGTCCTCACATTACACCTGTGTCCTCACATTACACCTGTGTTACAGACCTCACATTACACCTGGGTTAGACCTCACATTACACCTGTGTCACAGACCTCACATTACACCTGTGTCAGACCTCACATTACACCTGTGTCCTCACATTACACCTGTGTCCTCACATTACACCTGTGTCACAGACCTCACACTACACCTGTGTTACAGACCTTACATTACACCTGTGTCCTCACATTACACCTGTGTTACAGACCTCACATTACACCTGTGTCCTCACATTACACCTGTGTCCTCACATTACACCTGTGTCACAGACCTCACATTACACCTGTGTTAAAGACCTCACATTACACCTGTGTCACAGACCTTACATTAAACCTGTGTCAAAGACCTCACATTACACCTGTGTCACAGACCTTACATTAAACCTGTGTCACAGACCTCACATTACACCTGTGTCACAGACCTCACATTACACCTGTGTCAGACCTCACATTACACCTGTGTCACAGACCTCACATTACACCTGTGTTACAGACCTCACACTACACCTGTGTCACTGATCTCAAACTACACCTGTGTCACAGACCTCACATTACACCTGTGTCACAGACCTCACACTACACCTGTGTTACAGACCTTACATTACACCTGTGTCCTCACATCACACCTGTGTCACAGACCTCACATTACACCTGTGTTACAGACCTTACATTACGCCTGTGTCAAAGACCTCACACTACACCTATGTTACACCTGTGTTTAGTCTCAGTTCCATTTGAAGAGGATTATTCTTTGGTCCAAACTTGCATCAAACATTTTACACATGAGAAAATTATCTGTCAAACATCCTTCAGAGAAGGAGGAGGACAAGGAGGAGGACAAGGAGGGGGACAAGGAGGAGGAGGAGGACAAGGAGGAGGAGGAGGACAAGGAGGGGGACAAGGAGGAGGACAAAGAGGATGAGGAGGAGTAGGACAAGGAGGAGTAGGAGGACAAGGAGGAGGAGGACAAGGAGGATGAGGACAAGGAGGATGAGGACAAGGAGGAGGAGGACAAGGAGGGGGAGAAGGAGGACGAGGACAAAGAGGAGGAGGAGGACAAAGAGGAGGATGAGGAGGACAAGGAGGAGGATGAGGACAAAGGATGAGGAGGAGGAGGACAAGGATTAGGAGGAGGAGGACAAGGATTAGGAGGAGGAGGACAAGGATTAGGAGGAGGACAAGGAGGATGAGGAGGACAAGGAGGACAAAGAGGAGGAGGAGGACAAAGAGGAGGAGAAGGAGGAGGACAAAGAGGAGGAGGAGGAAAAAGAGGAGGAGGAGGACAAGGAGGATGAGGAGGACAAAGAGGAGGTGGACAAGGAGGAGGACAAAGAGGAGGACAAAGAGGAGGAGGACAAGGAGGAGGACGAGGACAAGGAGGATGAGGAGGACAAGGAGGAGGACAAAGAGAAGGAGGACAAGGAGGAGGACAAAGGAGGAGGACAAGGAGGATGACGAGGACAAGGAGGATGAGGAGGACAAGGAGGACGAGGAGGAGGACAAGGAGGGGGACAAGCAGGAGGAGGAGGACAAGGAGGATGAGGAGGACAAGGAGGAGGAGGACAAGGAGGAGGAGGAAAAAGAGGAGGACGAGGACAAAGAGGAGGAGGAGGACAAAGAGGATGAGGAGGAGTAGGACAAGGAGGAGTAGGAGGACAAGGAGGAGGAGGACAAGGAGGATGAGGAGGACAAGGAGGAGGAGGACAAGGAGGATGAGGAGGACAAGGAGGAGGAGGAAAAAGAGGGGGAGGCCGAGGACAAAGAGGAGGAGGAGGACAAAGAGGAGGAGGAGGACAAGGAGGATGAGGACAAAGGATGAGGAGGACAAGGATTAGGAGGAGGACAAGGAGCACAAGGAGGACAAGGAGGAGGACAAGGAGGACAAAGAGGAGGAGGAGGACAAAGAGGAGGAGAAGGAGGAGGAAAAAGAGGAGGAGGAGGAAAAAGAGGAGGAGGAGGACAAGGAGGAGGACAAGGAGGAGGACAAAGAGGAGGTGGACAAGGAGGAGGTGGACAAGGAGGAGGACAAAGAGGAGGACAAAGAGGAGGAGGACAAGGAGGAGGACGAGGACAAGGAAGATGAGGAGGACAAAGAGGAGGTGGACAAGGAGGAGGACAAAGGAGGAGGACAAGGAGGAGGACGAGGACAAGGAGGATGAGGAGGACAAAGAGGAGGAGGACAAGGAGGAGGACAAAGAGGAGGACAAAGAGGAGGAGGACAAGGAGGATGGCGAGGAAAAGGAGGATGAGGAGGACAAGGAGGACAAGCAGGAGGAGGAGGACAAAGAGGATGAGGAGGAGGACAAAGAGGATGAGGAGGAGGACAAAGAGGATGAGGAGGAGGACAAAGAGGATGAGGAGGAGGACAAAGAGGATGAGGAGGAGGACAAAGAGGATGAGGAGGAGGACAAGGAGGAGGAGGAGGACAAGGAGGAGGAGGAGGACAAGGAGGAGGAGGAGGACAAGGAGGAGGACGAGGAGGACAAAGAGGAGGAGGACATGGAGGAGGAGGACAAGGAGGAAGGGGCGGACAAGGAGGAGAAGGACAAGGAGGAGAAGGATGACGAGGACAAGGAGGAGGATGAGGAGGACAAGGAGGAGGAGGACAAGGAGGAGGAGGCGGACAAGGAGGAGGAGGATGACGAGAAGGAGGAGGACAAGGAGGAAGGGGCGGACAAGGAGGACAAGGAGGATGATGAGGAGGACAAGGAGGAGGACAAAGAGGAGGAGGACAGGAGGAGGACAAGGAGGAGGAGGACAAGGAGGAGGAGGCGGACAAGGAGGAGGAGGATGACGAGAAGGAGGAGGACAAGGAGGAGGAAAAGGAGGAGGACAAGGAGGATGAGAACAAGGAGGATGAGGAGGACAAGGAGGAAGAGGACAAGGAGGAGGACAAAGAGGAGGAGGACAA
Source organism: Knipowitschia caucasica (assembly GCA_964034765.1). NCBI lineage: Eukaryota > Metazoa > Chordata > Actinopteri > Gobiiformes > Gobiidae > Knipowitschia > Knipowitschia caucasica. Next base: position 32,197,284 of record OZ035834.1, on the reverse strand, counting down.
GGAGGAGGAGGACAAGGAGGAGGACAAAGAGGAGGAGGAGGAGGACAAAGAGGAGGAAGAGGTCCTCACATTACACGTGTTACAGACCTCACATTACACCTGTGTTACAGACCTCACACTACACCTGTGTCACAGACCTCACATTACACCTGTGTTACAGACCTCACATTACACCTGTGTTACAGACCTCACATTACACCTGTGTTACAGACCTCACATTACACCTGGGTTAGACCTCACATTACACCTGTGTCACTGACCTCACATTACACCTGTGTTACAGACCTCACATTACACCTGTATCACAGACCTTACAGACCTTACATTACACCGGTGTTACAGACCTCACATTACACCTGTGTCGAACCTCACATTACACCTGTGTCACAGACCTCACATTACACATGTGTCACAGACCTCACACTACACCTGTATCACAGACCTTACACTACACCTGTTACAGACCTCACATTACACCTGTGTCCTCACATTACACCTGTGTCCTCACATTACACCTGTGTCCTCACATTACACCTGTGTTACAGACCTCACATTACACCTGTGTCCTCACATTACACCTGTGTTACAGACCTCACATTACACCTGTGTCACAGACTTCACACTACACCTGTGTCACAGACCTTACATTACACCTGTGTCACAGACCTTACATTACACCTGTGTCCTCACATTACACCTGTGTCAGACCTCACACTACACCTGTGTTACAGACCTTACATTACACCTGTGTTACAGACCTTACATTACACCTGTGTCCTCACATTACACCTGTGTCACAGACCTCACATTACACCTGTGTCACAGACCTCACATTACACCTGTGTCACAGACCTCACATTACACCTGTGTCACAGACCTCACATTACACCTGTGTTACAGACCTCACACTACACCTGTGTCACTGACCTTACATTACACCTGTGTCACAGACTTCACATTACACCTGTGTTAGACCTCACACTACACCTGTGTCACAGACCTCACATTACACCTGTGTCACAGACCTCACATTACACCTGTGTCACAGACCTCACATTACACCTGTGTCACAGACCTCACATTACACCTGTGTCACAGACCTCACACTACACCTGTGTTACAGACCTCACATTACACCTGTGTACAGACCTCACATTACACCTGTGTTACAGACCTCACATTACACCTGTGTTACAGACCTCACATTACACCTGTGTCACAGACCTCACACTACACCTGTGTCACAGACCTCACATTACACTTCTGTCACAGACCTCACATTACACCTGTGTCACAGACCTCACATTACACCTGTGTCACAGACCTCACATTACACCTGTGTCACAGACCTCACATTACACCTGTGTCACAGACCTCACATTACACCTGTGTCACAGACCTCACATTACACCTGTGTCACAGACCTCACATTACACCTGTGTCACAGACCTCACATTACACCTGTGTCACAGACCCACACCCTCACATTCACATACACCTGTGTCACAGACCTCACATTACACCTGTGTCACAGACCTCACATTACACCTGTGTCACAGACCTCATACACCTGTACACCTGTGTCACAGACCTCACATTACACCTGTGTCACAGACCTCACATTACACCTGTGTCACAGACCTCACATTACACCTGTGTCACAGACCTCACATTACACCTGTGTCACAGACCTCACATTACACCTGTGTCACAGACCTCACATTACACCTGTGTCACAGACCTCACATTACACCTGTGTCACAGACCTCACATTACACCTGTGTTACAGACCTCACATTACACCTGTGTCACAGACCTCACATTACACCTGTGTCACAGACCTCACATTACACCTGTGTCACAGACCTCACATTACACCTGTGTCACAGACCTCACATTACACCTGTGTCACAGACCTCACATTACACCTGTGTTACAGACCTCTCACATTACACCTGTCTCACAGACCTCACATTACACCTGTGTTACAGACCTCACATTACACCTGTGTTACAGACCTCACATTACACCTGTGTTACAGACCTCACATTACACCTGTGTTACAGACCTCACATTACACCTGTGTTAAAGACCTCACATTACACCTGTGTTAAAGACCTCACATTACACCTGTGTTACAGACCTCACATTACACCTGTGTTACAGACCTCACATTACACCTGTGTTAAAGACCTCACATTACACCTGTGTTACAGACCTCACATTACACCTGTGTTACAGACCTCACATTACACCTGTGTTACAGACCTCACATTACACCTGTGTTAAAGACCTCACATTACACCTGTGTTACAGACCTCACATGACACCTGTGTTACAGACCTCACATGACACCTGTGTTACAGACCTCACATTGCACCTGTGTTACAGACCTCACATTACACCTGTGTTACAGACCTCACATTACACCTGTGTTACAGACCTCACATTACACCTGTGTTACAGACCTCACATTACACCTGTGTTACAGACCTCACATTACACCTGTGTCACAGACCTCACATTACACCTGTGTTACAGACCTCACATTACACCTGTGTCACAGACCTCACATTACACCTGTGTCACAGACCTCACATTACACCTGTGTTACAGACCTCACATTGCACCTGTGTCACAGACCTCACATTACACCTGTGTTACAGACCTCACATTACACCTGTGTCACAGACCTCACATTACACCTGTGTTACAGACCTCACATTACACCTGTGTTACAGACCTCACATTACACCTGTGTTAAAGACCTGACATTACACCTGTGTTACAGACCTCACATTACACCTGTGTTACAGACCTCACATTACACCTGTGTTACAGACCTCACATTACACCTGTGTTAAAGACCTCACATTACACCTGTGTTACAGACCTCACATTACACCTGTGTTACAGACCTCACATTACACCTGTGTTACAGACCTCACATTACACCTGTGTTACAGACCTCACATTACACCTGTGTTACAGACCTCACATTACACCTGTGTCACAGACCTCACATTACACCTGTGTCACAGACCTCACATTACACCTGTGTCACAGACCTCACATTACACCTGTGTCACAGACCTCACATTACACCTGTGTCACAGACCTCACATTACACCTGTGTCACAGACCTCACATTACACCTGTGTCACAGACCTCACATTACACCTGTGTCACAGACCTCACATTACACCTGTGTCACAGACCTCACATTACACCTGTGTTACAGACCTCACATTACACCTGTGTTACAGACCTCACATTACACCTGTGTTACAGACCTCACATTACACCTGTGTTACAGACCTCACATTACACCTGTGTTACAGACCTCACATTACACCTGTGTTACAGACCTCACATTACACCTGTGTTACAGACCTCACATTACACCTGTGTTACAGACCTCACATTACACCTGTGTTACAGACCTCACATTACACCTGTGTTACAGACCTCACATTACACCTGTGTTACAGACCTCACATTACACCTGTGTCACAGACCTCACATTACACCTGTGTTACAGACCTCACATTACACCTGTGTCACAGACCTCACATTACACCTGTGTCACAGACCTCACATTACACCTGTGTTACAGACCTCACATTGCACCTGTGTCACAGACCTCACATTACACCTGTGTTACAGACCTCACATTACACCTGTGTTAAAGACCTGACATTACACCTGTGTTACAGACCTCACATTACACCTGTGTTACAGACCTCACATTACACCTGTGTTACAGACCTCACATTACACCTGTGTTAAAGACCTCACATTACACCTGTGTTACAGACCTCACATTACACCTGTGTTACAGACCTCACATTACACCTGTGTTACAGACCTCACATTACACCTGTGTTACAGACCTCACATTACACCTGTGTTACAGACCTCACATTACACCTGTGTTACAGACCTCACATTACACCTGTGTCACAGACCTCACATTACACCTCTGTCACAGACCTCACATTACACCTGTGTCACAGACCTCACATTACACCTGTGTCACAGACCTCACATTACACCTGTGTCACAGACCTCACATTACACCTGTGTCACAGACCTCACATTACACCTGTGTCACAGACCTCACATTACACCTGTGTCACAGACCTCACATTACACCTGTGTCACAGACCTCACATTACACCTGTGTTACAGACCTCACATTACACCTGTGTTACAGACCTCACATTACACCTGTGTTACAGACCTCACATTACACCTGTGTTACAGACCTCACATTACACCTGTGTTACAGACCTCACATTACACCTGTGTTAAAGACCTCACATTACACCTGTGTTACAGACCTCACATTACACCTGTGTTACAGACCTCACATTACACCTGTGTTACAGACCTCACATTACACCTGTGTTACAGACCTCACATTACACCTGTGTTACAGACCTCACATTACACCTGTGTTACAGACCTCACATTACACCTGTGTTACAGACCTCACATTACACCTGTGTCACAGACCTCACATTACACCTGTGTTACAGACCTCACATTACACCTGTGTCACAGACCTCACATTACACCTGTGTCACAGACCTCACATTACACCTGTGTTACAGACCTCACATTGCACCTGTGTCACAGACCTCACATTACACCTGTGTTACAGACCTCACATTACACCTGTGTTAAAGACCTGACATTACACCTGTGTTACAGACCTCACATTACACCTGTGTTACAGACCTCACATTACACCTGTGTTACAGACCTCACATTACACCTGTGTTAAAGACCTCACATTACACCTGTGTTACAGATCTCACATTACACCTGTGTTACAGACCTCACATTACACCTGTGTTACAGACCTCACATTACACCTGTGTTACAGACCTCACATTACACCTGTGTTACAGACCTCACATTACACCTGTGTTACAGACCTCACATTACACCTGTGTCACAGACCTCACATTACACCTGTGTCACAGACCTCACATTACACCTGTGTCACAGACCTCACATTACACCTGTGTCACAGACCTCACATTACACCTGTGTCACAGACCTCACATTACACCTGTGTCACAGACCTCACATTACACCTGTGTCACAGACCTCACATTACACCTGTGTCACAGACCTCACATTACACCTGTGTCACAGACCTCACATTACACCTGTGTTACAGACCTCACATTACACCTGTGTTACAGACCTCACATTACACCTCTGTTACAGACCTCACATTACACCTGTGTTACAGACCTCACATTACACCTTTGTTACAGACCTCACATTACACCTGTGTTACAGACCTCACATTACACCTGTGTTACAGACCTCACATTACACCTGTGTTACAGACCTCACATTACACCTGTGTTACAGACCTCACATTACACCTGTGTTACAGACCTCACATTACACCTGTGTTACAGACCTCACATTACACCTGTGCTACAGACCTCACATTACACCTGTGTTACAGACCTCACATTACACCTGTGTTACAGACCTCACATTAAGATAGGATAAGATAAGATGTGCTTTATTTATCTCAGAGGAGAAATGTACATGTCACATTTGTCATGGATAGAACACTCAGATTGTGCAAAAGGAGGAAATGTGCAAACATGTTACATGCAGGATATATGTACAATAAACATGTTACATGCAGGATATATGTACAATAAACATGTTACATGCAGGATATATATGTACAATAAACATGTTACATGCAGGATATATGTACAATAAACATGTTACATGCAGGATATATATGTACAATAAACATGTTACATGCAGGATATATGTACAATAAACATGTTACATGCAGGATATATGTACAATAAACATGTTACATGCAGGATATATATGTACAATAAACATGTTACATGCAGGATATATATGTACAATAAACATGTTACATGCAGGATATATGTACAATAAACATGTTACATGCAGGATATATGTACAATAAACATGTTACATGCAGGATATATATGTACAATAAACATGTTACATGCAGGATATATATGTACAATAAACATGTTACATGCAGGATATATGTACAATAAAGTGACAATAATTATGTACAACAAAAGTGACAAGTGTCAGTTGGAAACAGTGTCAATAGTAGTGCAGGTTTTCACACAGTGATCATTTAAAGTGACTTATTGTACAGTCTGACAGCGGTGGGGATAAAGGCCCTGCTCCTTCCTACACTGAAGGAGCTCCTCACCTCCTCCACAGAGTCCAGGGGCCTCCTGTCCCTCACCTCCTCCACAGAGTCCAGGGGCCTCCTGTCCCTCACCTCCTCCACAGAGTCCAGGGGCCTCCTGTCCCTCACCTCCTCCACAGAGTCCAGGGGCCTCCTGTCCCTCACCTCCTCCACAGAGTCCAGGGGCCTCCTGTCCCTCACCTCCTCCACAGAGTCCAGGGGCCTCCTGTCCCTCACCTCCTCCACAGAGTCCAGGGGCCTCCTGTCCCTCACCTCCTCCACAGAGTCCAGGGGCCTCCTGTCCTCACCTCCTCCACAGAGTCCCAGGGGCCTCCTGTCCCTCACCTCCTCCACAGAGTCCAGGGGCCTCCTGTCCCTCACCTCCTCCACAGAGTCCAGGGGCCTCCTGTCCCTCACCTCCTCCTGACCAGCTTGTTCAGTCTGTTTCTGTCCCGCTCTGTGCTGCCCGGGGCCCAGCACACGGCAGCGTAGTAAATGGCAGAAGCTACCACAGAGTCATAAAAAGTCCTGAGCAGAGGCCTGCTCACTCCGAAGGACCTCAGCCTCCTCAGAAGGACCTCAGCCTCCTCAGAAGGACCTCAGCCTCCTCAGAAGGACCTCAGTCTCCTCAGAAGGACCTCAGCCTCCTCAGAAGGACCTCAGCCTCCTCAGAAGGACCTCAGCCTCCTCAGAAGGACCTCAGCCTCCTCAGAAGGACCTCAGCCTCCTCAGAAGGACCTCAGCCTCCTCAGAAGGACCTCAGCCTCCTCAGAAGGACCTCAGCCTCCTCAGAAGGACCTCAGCCTCCTCAGAAGGACCTCAGCCTCCTCAGAAGGACCTCAGTCTCCTCAGAAGGAAGAGGCGACTTTGGCCCTTCTTGTGCAGGGCGTTTGTATTATGGGACCAGTCCAGTTTATTGTTAATGTGAACACCCAGGTACTTGAAGCTGTCCACCAGCTCAATGTCCTCCCCCTGGATGTTCAGCAGCGTGTGGGAAAGTGGTTTTCTCCTGAAGTCGATGATCATCTCCTTGGTCTTACTGGTGTTCAAGCACAAGTGGTTGCGCTCACACCAGTCGACAAAGTCCTTGATAACCGACCGATATTCCAGTTGGTTCCCCTCAGACACACAGCCCACGATGGCGGAGTCGTGGGAGAACTTCTGCAGGTGACAGCTGTGTGTGTCGTGTGTGAAGTCTGAGGTGTAGATGGTGAAGAGAAACGGTGAGAGGACAGTGCCCTGAGGGGCCCCTGAGGGGCCCCAGTGCTGCCGACGACCACCTCAGACTCACAGCTGCAGCCGCACGTACTGTGGTCGGTCTGAGAGGTAGTTGATGGTCCATGCAGTGAGGTAGTTGATGGTCCATGCAGTGAGGTAGTTGATGGTCCATGCAGTGAGGTAGTTGATGATCCATGCAGTGAGGTAGTTGATGGTCCATGCAGTGAGGTAGTTGATGGTCCATGCAGTGAGGTAGTTGATGGTCCATGCAGTGAGGTAGTTGATGGTCCATGCAGTGAGGTAGTTGATGGTCCATGCAGTGAGGTAGTTGATGGTCCATGCAGTGAGGTAGTTGATGGTCCATGCAGTGAGGTAGTTGATGGTCCATGCAGTGAGGCTACTGTCCACTCCCGCGTCCTCCATCTTCCCCTGCAGCAGTGCCGGCCTGATGGTGTTGAAAGCGCTGGAGAAGTCAAAAACATGACCCTCACAGCGCCCCCTGCAGGCTCCAGGTGGGAGAGCGTCCGCTGCAGGAAGTAGATGACGGCGTCCTCTACTCCGATGTTGAGATGTTGAGTCTGTAACACACCTGTGTTACAGACCTCACATTACATCTGTGTCCTCACATTACACCTGTGTTACACCTGTGTTCCTCTATCAGTGAAACCACACAGACACCTTTAAAGCTGGGGTATGTAACTTTATTGTTGCATAAATACCATGTGTTTGAACAAAGTCTGAGTGAAATGAACCAATCAGAGACAGCCTTCTGTGAACCTGTGATCTTTAAAGTCAGAGCCCTGTGAGTCACTGTCTGACTATGGTCTGGGAGGTGATTGGTCCCTGTGAGTCACAGATGATTGGTCCCTGTGAGTTACTTTTGGCCAAGAGAAGAAGAACAACAAACATCAGAGACAGAGAAGATCCTGAAGTTACTCTGGTTTCAGCTTCTTCACTGCTCCAGGAAGTCTGTCCTGCAGCCTGCAGACACACACACACTGGCTTTAAAACACTACACAACTACTACTACTACACACACACACACACAGGCTTTAAACACTACACAACTACTACTACTACACACACACACACAGGCTTTAATCGTATCACACCGTATTGTATTGCACCGTATTGTATCGTACCTTATTGTATCGGACCGTATCGTATCACACTGTATTGTATCGTATCACACTGTATCGTATCACACTGTATCATATCGTATCACACTGTATTGTATCGGATAGTATCGTATCATATCGCACTTATCGTATTGCACTGTATTGTATCGCAGCGTATTGTATTCTACCATATCGTATCGTATCGTACCCCGTATCGTATTGTACCGTACCGTATCGCTACTTATACTATCATACTGTATCGTATCACACTGCATTGTATTACACCGTATCGTATTACACTGTATCGTATTACACTGTATCGTATTACACTGTATCGTATTACGCTGTATCGTATCACACTGTATCGTATCACACCGTATCGTATTACACTGTATCGTATTACACTGTATCGTATTACGCTGTATTGTATCACACTGTATCGTATCACACCGTATCGTATTACACTGTATCGTATTACACTGTATCGTATTACACTGTATCGTATCACGCTGTATCGTATCACACTGTAACGTATCACACCGTATTGTATTACACTGTATCGTATTACACTGTTTCGTATCACACTGTAACGTATCACACTGTATCGCATTACACTGTATCGTATCACACCGTATCGTATCACACTGTATTGTATCACGCTGTATCGTATTACACCGTATCGTAATACACCGTATCGTATTACACTGTATCGTATTACGCTGTATCGTATCACACTGTAACGTATCACACTGTATCGCATTACACTGTATCGTATCACACCGTATCGTATTACACTGTATCGTATTACGCTGTATCGTATCACACTGTAACGTATCACACTGTATCGTATTACACCGTATCGTATTACACCGTATCGTATTACACTGTATCGTATTACGCTGTATCGTATCACGCTGTATCGTATCACACTGTATCGTATCACACTGTATCGTATTACACTGTATCGTATCACACTGTATCATATCACACTGTATCGTATCACACTGTATCGTGTCATACTGTATCGTGTCACACTGTATCGTATCACACTGCATCGTATTGCACTGCATCTCAATCGCACTGTATCGTATCGTATCGCACTGTATCGTATCACACTGTATCGTATCACACTGTATCGTATCACACTGTATCGTATCACACTGTATCGTATCACACTGTATCGTATCGTATCGCACTGTATCGCATCATACCACACTTATTGTATCGCACCATATAGTATCGTACCGCATCGTACCGTATCGTACCGTATACTATCGCACTGTATCGTATCACACTGTATCGTATCGTATCGCACTGTATCGTATTGTATCGCACTGTATTGCATCATACCACACTTATTGTATTGCACTGTATTGTATCGCACCGTATTGTATTGTACCGTATTGTATCGTATCGCATCGCACCGTATACTAATGTATCGTATCGCACCGAACACTATCGTACCGTGATGTTCTGTATCGTATACTATCGCACCGTATCGTACCGTATCGTATCGTACCGTATAGTGTCATATTCTATTCACACACACACACACAGACACAGACAAACACAGACACACAGACACACACACACACACAGACACACACACACACAGACACACAGACACACACAGACACACACACACACACACACAGACAAACACAGACACACAGACACACACACACTTACACACAGACACACACAGACACACACACACACACACAGACACAGACACACAGACACACACAGACACACACAGACACACACACACACAGACACAGACACACAGACACACACACACACACACACACACACACACACACAGACCTCAGCAGAGCCAGCTCCAGCTTCTTCTGGGATTTTTCCACAAACTGATCGACCTGAGTCTGAAACAAGAGCAGTTCATCTGAGCCAAAATGTCTGTCCATCTGAGCCAAAATGTCTGTCCATCTGAGCCAAAATGTCTGTCCATCTGAGCCAAAATGTCTGTCCATCTGAGCCAAAATGTCTGTCCATCTGAGCCAAAATGTCTGTCCATCTGAGCCATAATGTCTGTCCATCTGAGCCAAAATGTCTGTCCATCTGAGCCATAATGTCTGTCCATCTGAGCCATAATGTTTGTCCATCTGAGCCAAAATGTCTGTCCATCTGAGCCAAAATGTCTGTCCATCTGAGCCATAATGTTTGTCCATCTGAGCCATAATGTCTGTCCATCTGAGCCATAATGTTTGTCCATCTGAGCCAAAATGTTTGTCCATCTGAGCCAAAATGTCTGTTCATCTGAGCCAAAATGTCTGTCCATCTGAGCCATAATGTTTGTCCATCTGAGCCAAAATGTCTGTCCATCTGAGCCATAATGTTTGTCCATCTGAGCCAAAATGTCTGTCCATCTGAGCCATAATGTTTGTCCATCTGAGCCAAAATGTCTGTTCATCTGAGCCAAAATGTCTGTCCATCCGAGCCAAAATGTCTGTCCATCTGAGCCAAAATGTCTGTCCATCTGAGCCAAAATGTCTATTCATCTGAGCCAAAATGTCTGTCGATCTGAGCCATAATGTCTGTTCATCTGAGCCATAATGTCTGTCCATCTGAGCCAAAATGTCTGTCCATCTGAGCCATAATGTCTGTCCATCTGAGCCATAATGTTTGTCCATCTGAGCCATAATGTCTGTCCATCTGAGCCAAAATGTCTGTCCATCTGAGCCATAATGTCTGTCCATCTGAGCCAAAATGTCTGTCCATCTGAGCCAAAATGTCTGTCCATCTGAGCCATAATGTCTGTTCATCTGAGCCAAAATATCTGTCCATCTGAGCCATAATGTTTGTCCATCTGAGCCAAAATGTCTGTCCATCTGAGCCATAATGTCTGTCCATCTGAGCCAAAATGTCTGTCCATCCGAGCCAAAATGTCTGTCCATCTGAGCCAAAATGTCTGTCCATCTGAGCCATAATGTCTGTCCATCTGAGCCATAATGTCTGTTCATCTGAGCCATAATGTCTGTCCATCTGAGCCAAAATGTCTGTCCATCCGAGCCAAAATGTCTGTCCATCTGAGCCAAAATGTCTGTCCATCTGAGCCAAAATGTCTGTCCATCTGAGCCATAATGTCTGTCCATCTGAGCCATAATGTCTGTTCATCTGAGCCAAAATGTCTGTTCATCTGAGCCATAATGTCTGTCCATCTGAGCCAAAATGTCTGTCCATCCGAGCCAAAATGTCTGTCCATTTGAGCCAAAATGTCTGTCCATCTGAGCCATAATGTCTGTTCATCTGAGCCAAAATGTCTGTTCATCTGAGCCATAATGTCTGTTCATCTGAGCCAAAATGTCTGTTCATCTGAGCCATAATGTCTGTCCATCTGAGCCAAAATGTCTGTCCATCTGAGCCATAATGTCTGTCCATCTGAGCCATAATGTCTGTCCATCTGAGCCATAATGTTTGTCCATCTGAGCCAAAATGTCTGTCCATCTGAGCCATAATGTCTGTCCATCTGAGCCATAATGTCTGTCCATCTGAGCCATAATGTTTGTCCATCTGAGCCATAATGTCTGTTCATCTGAGCCAAAATGTCTGTTCATCTGAGCCATAATGTCTGTTCATCTGAGCCAAAATGTCTGTTCATCTGAGCCATAATGTCTGTCCATCTGAGCCAAAATGTCTGTCCATCTGAGCCATAATGTCTGTCCATCTGAGCCATAATGTCTGTCCATCTGAGCCATAATGTTTGTCCATCTGAGCCAAAATGTCTGTCCATCTGAGCCATAATGTCTGTTCATCTGAGCCAAAATGTCTGTCCATCTGAGCCATAATGTCTGTCCATCTGAGCCATAATGTCTGTCCATCTGAGCCATAATGTCTGTCCATCTGAGCCAAAATGTCTGTCCATCTGAGCCAAAATGTCTGTCCATCTGAGCCAAAATGTCTGTCCATCTGAGCCAAAATGTCTGTCCATCTGAGCCAAAATGTCTGTCCATCTGAGCCAAAATGTCTGTCCATCTGAGCCAAAATGTCTGTTCATCTGAGCCAAAATGTCTGTTCATCTGAGCCAAAATGTCTGTCCATCTGAGCCATAATGTCTGTCCAGCATGTTAGTAAGAGGCTGCAGGGGGCGCTCTCACCTTGTTCTTCTGGTACAGCAGAGGAGCAGTGAAGGCCACCACGTCCGCTGGAGAGACCATAAACACAGATGAGAGCAAGCCACGCCCCTAGAACATCCCACAACCGGCTAGCCCCTCCCACTAAGCATATAGATCCTCCCTCAAAGCCCCCTAGCCCCTCCCACAAAGCCCTCGCCCCTCCCATGCTCCCTTAGCTCCTCCCAAAAAGCCCTAACCCCTCCCACAAAGTCCTAGCTCCACCCATGACTCCCAAGCCCCTCCCTCAAAGCACTGGCCCCTCCCACAAAGCCTTAGCCTTCCCACGCTACCGCAGCTAATTCCACGTCAATTTTCCCCCTCCCACAAAGCATTAGCCCCTCCCACATTACTCTAGCCCCTCCCACAAAAGCCCTTGCTCCACCTACGTCATTCTAACCCCTAACCCCTTGCTCCTCCCACATTACTCTAGCCCCTCCCACAAGGCCCTTGGTCCTCCTGTCACTCCCACAAAGCCCTGTCTCCTCCCACATTACTCTAGCCCCTCCCACGTCAATTTAGCCCCTCCCACAAAGCCCTTGCTACTCCTGTCACTTTATCCCCTCCCACATTACTCTAGCCCCTCCCACAAATCGCTTTCTCCTCCCACATTACTCTAGCTCCTCCTACAAAGCCCTTGCTCCTCCCACATTACTCTAGCCCCTCCCACAAAGCTCTTTTCCTCCCACATTACTCTAGCCCCTCCCACAAATCGCTAGCTCCTCCCACATTACTCTAGCCCCTCCCACAAATCGCTTTCTCCTCCCACATTACTCTAGCTCCTCCTACAAAGCCCTTGCTCCTCCCACATTACTGTAGCCCCTCCCACAAAGCTCTTTTTCCTCCCACATTACTCTATCCCCTCCCACAAATCGCTAGCTCCTCCCACATTACTCTAGCCCCTCCCACATGACTATTGCTCCGCCCACAAAGCCTGCCTTAGAAAGTGTAGAAGTTTCTGACCCAGAATCAGCAACGTGAGTCCATTAAACTCTGCTCCAACGTACGTCAGAATCCACATGAGAGCAGCAAACTGTGGAGAGAGGAGGAGTCAGGAGGAGTCAGGAGGAGGAGAGGAGAGGAGGAGGAGAGGATCCACATGAGAGCAGCAAACTGTGGAGAGAGGAGGAGTCAGGAGGAGTCAGGAGGAGGAGAGGAGGAGAGGATCCACATGAGAGCAGCAAACTGTGGAGAGAGGAGGAGTCAGGAGGAGTCAGGAGGAGGAGGAGAGGAGGAGAGGATCCACATGAGAGCAGCAAACTGTGGAGAGAGGAGGAGTCAGGAGGAGTCAGGAGGAGGAGAGGAGAGGAGGAGGAGTCAGGAGGAGGAGAGGAGAGGATCCACATGAGAGCAGCAAACTGTGGAGAGAGGAGGAGTCAGGAGGAGTCAGGAGGAGGAGAGGAGGAGAGGAGGAGAGTATCCACATGAGAGCAGCAAACTGTGGAGAGAGGAGGAGTCAGGAGGAGGAGAGGAGGAGAGGAGAGTATCCACATGAGAGCAGCAAACTGTGGAGAGAGGAGGAGTCAGGAGGAGGAGAGGAGGAGTCAGGAGGGAGGAGAGGAGGAGAGGAGAGGATCCACATGAGAGCAGCAAACTGTGGAGAGAGGAGGAGTCAGGAGGAGTCAGGAGGAGGAGAGGAGAGGATCCACATGAGAGCAGCAAACTGTGGAGAGAGGAGGAGTCAGGAGGAGTCAGGAGGAGGAGAGAGGAGGAGAGGAGAGGATCCACATGAGAGCAGCAAACTGTGGAGAGAGGAGGAGTCAGGAGGAGTCAGGAGGAGGAGAGGAGGAGAGGATCCACATGAGAGCAGCAAACTGTGGAGAGAGAGGAGGAGTCAGGAGGAGGAGAGGAGGAGTCAGGAGAGGAGGAGGAGAGGAGAGGAGGGAGAGGGGAGGAGAGAGGAGAGGATCCACATGAGAGCAGCAAACTGTGGAGAGAGGAGGAGTCAGGAGGAGTCAGGAGGAGTCAGGAGGAGGAGGAGAGGATCCACATGAGAGCAGCAAACTGTGGAGAGAGGAGGAGTCAGGAGGAGGAGAGGAGAGGAGGAGGAGAGGAGGAGGAGAGGAGAGGATCCACATGAGAGCAGCAAACTGTGGAGAGAGGAGGAGTCAGGAGGAGGAGAGGAGAAGAGGAGAGGAGAAGAGGAGAGGATCCACATGAGGAGGAGTCAGGAGGAGGAGAGGAGGAGTCAGGAGGAGGAGTCAGGAGGAGGAGAGGAGGAGTCAGGAGGAGGAGTCAGGAGGAGGAGAGGAGGAGGAGAGGAGGAGAGGAGGAGAGGAGAGGAGGAGAGGAGGAGAGGAGGAGGAGAGGAGAGGAGGAGAGGATCCACATGAGAGCAGCAAACTGTGGAGAGAGGAGGAGTCAGGAGGAGGAGAGGAGGAGGAGGAGAGGAGGAGAGGATCCACAGGAGGCTCGATAGGCCCATTAATAACCCTGACTAACGTCACTGGTAATACAGGCACTTGTAAGACTACTTCTACATGTACTACTACTACTACTAATACTTGTACTTCGACTTATACTATTACTTCTACTACATGTACTAATACTTCTACTTATGCTTGTACTGGTACTTGTACTTGCACTTGTACTGGTACTGGTACTGGTTCTTGTACTGGTACTTGTACTGGTACTTGTACTGGTACTTGTACTGGTACTGGTACTTGTACTGGTACTGGTACTTGTACTGGTACTGGTACTGGTTCTTGTACTTGTACTGGTACTGGTACTTGTACTGGTACTGGTACTTGTACTGGTACTGGTACTGGTACTGGTTCTTGTACTGGTACTTGTACTGGTACTGGTACTGGTTTTTGTACTTGTACTGGTACTGGTACTTGTACTGGTACTGGTACTTGTACTGGTACTTGTACTGGTACTTGTACTGGTACTGGTTCTTGTACTGGTACTTGTACTGGTACTGGTACTTGTACTGGTACTGGTACTTGTACTGGTACTGGTACTGGTTCTTGTACTTGTACTGGTACTGGTACTTGTACTGGTACTGGTACTTGTACTGGTATTGGTACTGGTACTGGTACTGGTACTGGTACTGGTACTTGTACTGGTATTGGTACTGGTACTGGTATTGGTACTGGTACTGGTACTGGTACTGGTACTGGTACTCGTACTGGTACTGGTACTCGTACTGGTACTGGTACTTGTACTGGTACTGGTACTGGTACTGGTACTGGTTCTTGTACCTTGAGGGAGTCCACCAGGTCTTGCACTAACAGTAGTTTTCTTGTTTGGACCAAAAACCGGTTCAGATAAACTCGAGTCTGATCCGCGAAGAGACGAACGGAGTCCTGGGTCAGCTCCAAGTCCCGCTCCAGCAGAGTCCTGGACCAGAGACAGACTCAGTCCTGGGTCGACAGTCTCAGCCCTAGTCTCAGTCCTGGTCTCAGTCCTGGTCTCAGTCGTGGTCTCAGTCCTGGTCTGGTGTCCTGGTCTGGTCTCAGTCCTGGTCTCAGTCCTGGTCTGGTCTCAATCCTGGTCTCAGTCCTGGGTCTACAGCCTCAGTCCTGGTCTCAGTCCTGGGTCTACAGCCTCAGTCCTGGTCTCAGTCCTGGTCTCAGTCCTGGTCTCAGTCATGGTCTCAGTCCTGGTCTGGTCTCAGTCCTGGTCTCAGTCCTGGTCTCAGTCCTGGTCTGGTCTCAGTCCTGGTCTCAGTCATGGTCTCAGTCCTGGTCTGGTCTCAGTCCTGGTCTCAGTCCTGGTCTCAGTCCTGGTCTGGTCTCCTGGTCTGGTCTCAGTCCTGGTTTCAGTCCTGGTCTGGTGTCCTGGTCTGGTCTCAGTCCTGGTCTCAGTCCTGGTCTCAGTCCTGGTCTGGTCTCAATCCTGGTCTCAGTCCTGGTCTCAGTCCTGGGTCTACAGCCTCAGTCCTGGTCTCTGTCCTGGTCTCAGTCCTCGGTCTACAGCCTCAGTCCTTGTCTTAGTCCTGGTCTCAGTCCTGGGTCTGCAGCCTCAGTCCTGGTCTCAGTCCTGGTCTCAGTCCTGGGTCTACAGCCTCAGTCCTGGTCTCAGTCCTGGTCTCAGTCCTGGTCTCAGTCCTGGTCTCAGTCCTGGTCTGGTCTCAGTCCTGGTCTGGTGTCCTGGTCTCAGTCCTGGTCTCAGTACTGGTCTCAGTCCTGGTCCTGGTCTCAGTACTGGTCTCAGTCCTGGTCTGGTCTCAGTCCTGGTCTCAGTACTGGTCTCAGTCCTGGGTCTACGGTCTCAGTCCTGGTCTCAGTCCTGGTCTGGTCTCAGTCCTGGTCTCAGTCATGGTCTCAGTCCTGGTCTGGTCTCAGTCCTGGTCTCAGTCATGGTCTCAGTCCTGGTCTGGTCTCAGTCCTGGTCTCAGTCCTGGTCTCAGTCCTGGTCTCAGTCCTGGTCTCAGTCCTGGTCTCAGTCCTGGTCTCAGTCCTGGTCTCAGTCCTGGTCTCAGTCCTGGTCTCAGTCATGGTCTCAGTCCTGGTCTGGTCTCAGTCCTGGTCTCAGTCATGGTCTCAGTACTGGTCTCAGTCCTGGTCTCAGTCATGGTCTCAGTCCTGGTCTGGTCTCAGTCCTGGTCTCAGTCATGGTCTCAGTCCTGGTCTCAGTCCTGGTCTCAGTCCTGGTCTCAGTCCTGGTCTCAGTCCTGGTCTCAGTCCTGGTCTCAGTCATGGTCTCAGTCCTGGTCTGGTCTCAGTCCTGGTCTCAGTCATGGTCTCAGTCCTGGTCTGGTCTCAGTCCTGGTCTCAGTCCTGGTCTCAGTCCTGGTCTCAGTCCTGGTCTGGTCTCAGTCCTGGTCTGGTCTCAGTCCTGGTCTCAGTCATGGTCTCAGTCCTGGTCTGGTCTCAGTCCTGGTCTCAGTCATGGTCTCAGTCCTGGTCTGGTCTCAGTCCTGGTCTCAGTCCTGGTCTGGTCTCAGTCCTGGTCTCAGTCCTGGTCTCAGTCCTGGTCTCAGGTCTCAGTCCTGGTCTCAGTCATGGTCTCAGTCATGGTCTCAGTCATGGTCTCAGTCATGGTCTCAGTCATGGTCTCAGTCATGGTCTCAGTCATGGTCTCAGTCCTGGTCTCAGTCATGGTCTCAGTCCTGGTCTGGTCTCAGTCCTGGTCTGGTCTCAGTCCTGGTCTCAGTCCTGCTCTCAGTCCTGGTCTCAGTCCTGCTCTCAGTCATGGTCTCAGTCATGGTCTCAGCCCTGGTCTCAGTCCTGGTCTGGTCTCAGTCCTGGTCTGGTCTCAGTCCTGGTCTGGTCTCAGTCCTGGTCTCAGTACCTGAATGGATGTCCTTCTTCAGATTTCTGCAGAGCCTGAATCACAGCTTTGTAAACTCTGTAACAACATGAACATGTGAACAATCTGGCCTGGTTCAGTCTGGTTTGGTCTGAGTGGGTCTGACCAACACAGGTCAGAGAATCAACAGTTAAAACACATGAAAAATATAAAGCATACACAGAAGAATATGTCATACATGTTGTAGAATGTCATACATGTTGTAGAATGTCATACATGTTGTAGAATGTCATACATGTTGTAGAATGTCATACATGTTGTAGAATGTCATACATGTTGTAGAATGTCATACATGTTGTAGAATGTCATACATGTTGTAGAATGTCATACATGTTGTAGACTGTCATACATGTTGTAGAATGTCATACATGTTGTAGAATGTCATACATGTTGTAGAATGTCATACATGTTGTAGAATGTCATACATGTTGTAGAATGTCATACATGTTGTAGAATGTCATACATGTTGTAGAATGTCCATACATGTTGTAGAATGTCATACATGTTGTAGAATGTCATACATGTTGTAGAATGTCATACATGTTGTAGAATGTCATACATGTTGTAGAATGTCCATACATGTTGTAGAATGTCATACATGTTGTAGAATGTCATACATGTTGTAGACTGTCATACATGTTGTAGAATGTCCATACATGTTGTAGAATGTCATACATGTTGTAGAATGTCCATACATGTTGTAGAATGTCCATACATGTTGTAGAATGTCATACATGTTGTAGAATGTCATACATGTTGTAGAATGTCATACATGTTGTAGAATGTCCATACATGTTGTAGAATGTCATACATGTTGTAGAATGTCATACATGTTGTAGAATGTCATACATGTTGTAGAATGTCATACATGTTGTAGAATGTCATACATGTTGTAGAATGTCATACATGTTGTAGAATGTCATACATGTTGTAGAATGTCCATACATGTTGTAGAATGTCCATACATGTTGTAGAATGTCATACATGTTGTAGAATGTCATACATGTTGTAGAATGTCATACATGTTGTAGAATGTCATACATGTTGTAGAATGTCCATACATGTTGTAGAATGTCCATACATGTTGTAGAATGTTTACATGTTGTAGAATGTCATACATGTTGTAGAATGTCATACATGTTGTAGAATGTCATACATGTTGTAGAATGTCATACATGTTGTTGTAGAATGTCCATACATGTTGTAGAATGTCATACATGTTGTAGAATGTCATACATGTTGTAGAATGTCATACATGTTGTAGAATGTCATACATGTTGTAGAATGTCATACATGTTGTAGAATGTCCATACATGTTGTAGAATGTCATACATGTTGTAGAATGTCATACATGTTGTAGAATGTCATACATGTTGTAGAATGTCATACATGTTGTAGAATGTCATACATGTTGTAGAATGTCCATACATGTTGTAGAATGTCATACATGTTGTAGAATGTCATACATGTTGTAGAATGTCATACATGTTGTAGAATGTCATACATGTTGTAGAATGTCATACATGTTGTAGAATGTCATACATGTTGTAGAATGTCATACATGTTGTAGAATGTCCATACATGTTGTAGAATGTCATACATGTTGTAGAATGTCATACATGTTGTAGAATGTCATACATGTTGTAGAATGTCATACATGTTGTAGAATGTCATACATGTTGTAGAATGTCATACATGTTGTAGAATGTCCATACATGTTGTAGAATGTCATACATGTTGTAGAATGTCATACATGTTGTAGAATGTCATACATGTTGTAGAATGTCATACATGTTGTAGAATGTCATACATGTTGTAGAATGTCATACATGTTGTAGAATGTCATACATGTTGTAGAATGTCATACATGTTGTAGAATGTCATACATGTTGTAGAATGTCATACATGTTGTAGAATGTCATACATGTTGTAGAATGTCATACATGTTGTAGAATGTCATACATGTTGTAGAATGTCATACATGTTGTAGAATGTCATACATGTTGTAGAATGTCATACATGTTGTAGAATGTCATACATGTTGTAGAATGTCATACATGTTGTAGAATGTCCATACATGTTGTAGAATGTCCATACATGTTGTAGAATGTCATACATGTTGTAGAATGTCCATACATGTTGTAGAATGTCATACATGTTGTAGAATGTCATACATGTTGTAGAATGTCATACATGTTGTAGAATGTCATACATGTTGTAGAATGTCATACATGTTGTAGAATGTCATACATGTTGTAGAATGTCATACATGTTGTAGAATGTCATACATGTTGTAGAATGTCATACATGTTGTAGAATGTCATACATGTTGTAGAATGTCATACATGTTGTAGAATGTCATACATGTTGTAGAATGTCATACATGTTGTAGAATGTCATACATGTTGTAGAATGTCCATACATGTTGTAGAATGTCATACATGTTGTAGAATGTCCATACATGTTGTAGAATGTCATACATGTTGTAGAATGTCATACATGTTGTAGAATGTCATACATGTTGTAGAATGTCATACATGTTGTAGAATGTCATACATGTTGTAGAATGTCATACATGTTGTAGAATGTCATACATGTTGTAGAATGTCCATACATGTTGTAGAATGTCATACATGTTGTAGAATGTCATACATGTTGTAGAATGTCATACATGTTGTAGAATGTCCATACATGTTGTAGAATGTCCATACATGTTGTAGAATGTCCATACATGTTGTAGAATGTCATACATGTTGTAGAATGTCATACATGTTGTAGAATGTCATACATGTTGTAGAATGTCATACATGTTGTAGAATGTCATACGTGTTGTAGAATGTCATACGTGTTGTAGAATGTCATACGTGTTGTAGAATGTCCATACATGTTGTAGAATGTCATACATGTTGTAGAATGTCCATACATGTTGTAGAATGTCCATACATGTTGTAGAATGTCCATACATGTTGTAGAATGTCATACATGTTGTAGAATGTCCATACATGTTGTAGAATGTCATACATGTTGTAGAATGTCCGTACATGTTGTAGAATGTCCATACATGTTGTAGAATGTCCATACATGTTGTAGAATGCCCATACATGTTGTAGAATGTCCATACATGTTGTAGAATGTCATACATGTTGTAGAATGTCCGTACATGTTGTAGAATGTCATACATGTTGTAGAATGCCATACATGTTGTAGAATGTCATACATGTTGTAGAATGTCATACATGTTGTAGAATGTCCATACATGTTGTAGAATGTCCATACATGTTGTAGAATGTCCATACATGTTGTAGAATGTCATACATGTTGTAGAATGTCCATACATGTTGTAGAATGTCATACATGTTGTAGAATGTCATACATGTTGTAGAATGTCATACATGTTGTAGAATGTCATACATGTTGTAGAATGTCATACATGTTGTAGAATGTCATACATGTTGTAGAATGTCCATACATGTTGTAGAATGTCCATACATGTTGTAGAATGTCCATACATGTTGTAGAATGTCATACATGTTGTAGAATGTCCATACATGTTGTAGAATGTCATACATGTTGTAGAATGTCATACATGTTGTAGAATGTCCATACATGTTGTAGAATGTCATACATGTTGTAGAATGTCATACATGTTGTAGAATGTCATACATGTTGTAGAATGTCATACATGTTGTAGAATGTCATACATGTTGTAGAATGTCCATACATGTTGTAGAATGTCATACATGTTGTAGAATGTCATACATGTTGTAGAATGTCATACATGTTGTAGAATGTCCATACATGTTGTAGAATGTCATACATGTTGTAGAATGTCATACATGTTGTAGAATGTCATACATGTTGTAGAATGTCATACATGTTGTAGAATGTCATACATGTTGTAGAATGTCATACATGTTGTAGAATGTCCATACATGTTGTAGAATGTCATACATGTTGTAGAATGTCATACATGTTGTAGAATGTCATACATGTTGTAGAATGTCATACATGTTGTAGAATGTCCATACATGTTGTAGAATGTCATACATGTTGTAGAATGTCATACATGTTGTAGAATGTCATACATGTTGTAGAATGTCCATACATGTTGTAGAATGTCCATACATGTTGTAGAATGTCCATACATGTTGTAGAATGTCATACATGTTGTAGAATGTCATACATGTTGTAGAATGTCATACATGTTGTAGAATGTCATACATGTTGTAGAATGTCATACATGTTGTAGAATGTCATACATGTTGTAGAATGTCATACATGTTGTAGAATGTCATACATGTTGTAGAATGTCATACATGTTGTAGAATGTCATACATGTTGTAGAATGTCATACATGTTGTAGAATGTCATACATGTTGTAGAATGTCATACATGTTGTAGAATGTCATACATGTTGTAGAATGTCATACATGTTGTAGAATGTCATACATGTTGTAGAATGTCATACATGTTGTAGAATGTCATACATGTTGTAGAATGTCCATACATGTTGTAGAATGTCATACATGTTGTAGAATGTCCATACATGTTGTAGAATGTCCATACATGTTGTAGAATGTCATACATGTTGTAGAATGTCCATACATGTTGTAGAATGTCCATACATGTTGTAGAATGTCCATACATGTTGTAGAATGTCCATACATGTTGTAGAATGTCCATACATGTTGTAGAATGTCATACATGTTGTAGAATGTCATACATGTTGTAGAATGTCATACATGTTGTAGAATGTCATACATGTTGTAGAATGTCATACATGTTGTAGAATGTCATACATGTTGTAGAATGTCATACATGTTGTAGAATGTCATACATGTTGTAGAATGTCCATACATGTTGTAGAATGTCATACATGTTGTAGAATGTCATACATGTTGTAGAATGTCATACATGTTGTAGAATGTCATACATGTTGTAGAATGTCATACATGTTGTAGAATGTCATACATGTTGTAGAATGTCATACATGTTGTAGAATGTCATACATGTTGTAGAATGTCCATACATGTTGTAGAATGTCATACATGTTGTAGAATGTCATACATGTTGTAGAATGTCATACATGTTGTAGAATGTCATACATGTTGTAGAATGTCATACATGTTGTAGAATGTCATACATGTTGTAGAATGTCATACATGTTGTAGAATGTCATACATGTTGTAGAATGTCCATACATGTTGTAGAATGTCATACATGTTGTAGAATGTCCATACATGTTGTAGAATGTCCATACATGTTGTAGAATGTCCATACATGTTGTAGAATGTCATACATGTTGTAGAATGTCATACATGTTGTAGAATGTCATACATGTTGTAGAATGTCCATACATGTTGTAGAATGTCATACATGTTGTAGAATGTCATACATGTTGTAGAATGTCATACATGTTGTAGAATGTCATACATGTTGTAGAATGTCATACATGTTGTAGAATGTCATACATGTTGTAGAATGTCATACATGTTGTAGAATGTCATACATGTTGTAGGATGTCATACATGTTGTAGAATGTCATACATGTTGTAGAATGTCCATACATGTTGTAGAATGTCATACATGTTGTAGAATGTCATACATGTTGTAGAATGTCATACATGTTGTAGAATGTCATACATCAGTTGTAGAATGTCATACATGTTGTAGAATGTCATACATGTTGTAGAATGTCATACATGTTGTAGAATGTCCATACATGTTGTAGAATGTCCATACATGTTGTAGAATGTCCCATACATGTTGTAGAATGTCATACATGTTGTAGAATGTCCATACATGTTGTAGAATGTCATACATGTTGTAGAATGTCATACATGTTGTAGAATGTCATACATGTTGTAGAATGTCATACATGTTGTAGAATGTCATACATGTTGTAGAATGTCCATACATGTTGTAGAATGTCCATACATGTTGTAGAATGTCATACATGTTGTAGAATGTCAGTTGTAGAATGTCCTGTTGTAGAATGTCCATACATGTTGTAGAATGTCATACATGTTGTAGAATGTCAGAGACAGGCAGTATGGCCTTTAGACAGAGACAGGCAGTGGCCTTTAGGCAGAGTGACAAATGGATTACATCAAGTGCATTTGTCGATCTGCTGTTGATCTGCAGAGTTCATACCACACACAATGTTTCTACTGCTCAACATTTGCAGAACCTTTGCAGCACAAACAAGGAATAAACATAAACATGCATTTAAGGAAGTTATTTATCTAAAATATTTAGAACATTCAAAAGTGTCACATTTTAAACAAAAATCACTGCATATTAAATGAACAAAACATTGAAAAAAAGTGCATTCTCAAACTTTGGAACAAGTTAGATTAAACACAAACTGGGCGACTTTGTGCCCATTTGTGAATACTCTTTTTTCTCAGACAAAACCAAATAACTGCAAACAGCAGATTGAGAAAATACTTTTCTACGGAAGCTCAGAACTGTCACTGTGGGTAAAACATATATTCAGGTTTGCTCGTTATAACGAAAATATTTTTACGTTATAACGTATTATTTATTTACGTTATAATGAAAATATATTTACGTTATAATGAAAATATATTTACGTTTTAATGAGGCAATGTTTACTTTTGTTTCACGCCAGAGCGCCAGACTCCAAAACATGATAGAGATGTCAGGGAAGAGGGAGACAGGAATGGAGCCGCTGTTTTTGTTCCTGAGAAGCCGCAATATTGAGGAACAATATATTGTGAAATTATGGGATGACAAAGTAAGTTAAAAGTTAGTTTGGGCAGTTGTGAATGCAATGTGTGCAAATTGATCAGACGGTAGCGTTAGCGTAAGGTAGCTAATGCAAGGTAGTATATTTGCCAGGTATAGTATATTTGCCAGATTGATTCATCTATTACACTAATAATATGAATAATGCCATATCTAACATGGATTTGAGGCTGTTCCCCAGATCCCCGGTATGCCACACAACAAGTCCCATACATGTATTTCCGTAGGTAGTATTCCGAATCTGCGCTAGTTATGCGCTCCTCTGGAGCTGTTCCAACAGCTGATGGATCAAAACAAATGTGTCCGCCGCACATTTACTTCATTCACACACAGAGCACATACAGTATATACAAACTCGGCGGCTTATATTAAATGGACACCTCATTAGTAACAGACTACACTCGTGAGTTGATACCCAATTGTCACTTTGTTGAAAGAGAAAGAATGTTTTTGATTGCTTTATGTACAGTTTTTCAAAGGAGTTTTGCCTCGTTAAAAATAAAGTTGTTAATGCAACATAATTGTGTTTTTGTATCTGCTCAGTCATAGATGTTTCCAGGTTATTGAATGTTTCATTGTTAATGTCTCTGTGAAAGTAGAGAAAGGCCACTGCCTGTCTCTGCCTAAAGGCCACTGCCTGTCTTTGCCTAAAGGCCACTGCCTGTCTCTGCCTAAAGGCCACTGCCTGTCTCTGTCTAAAGGCCACTGCCTGTCTTTGCCTAAAGGCCACTGCCTGTCTCTGCCTAAAGGCCACTGCCTGTCTCTGTCTAAAGGCCACTGCCTGTCTCTGCCTAAAGGCCACTGCTTGTCTCTGCCTAAAGGCCACTGCCTGTCTCTGCCTAAAGGCCACTGCCTGTCTCTGCCTAAAGGCCACTGCCTGTCTCTGCCTAAAGGCCACTGCCTGTCTCTGTCGAAAGGCCACCGCCTGTCTTTGTCTAAAGGCCACTGCCTGTCTCTGTCTAAAGGCCACTGCCTGTCTCTGCCTAAAGGCCACTGCCTGTCTCTGCCTAAAGGCCACTGCCTGTCTCTGGCTAAAGGCCACTGCCTGTCTCTGTCTAAAGGCCACTGCCTGTCTCTGCCTAAAGGCCACTGCCTGTCTCTGCCTAAAGGCCACTGCCTGTCTCTGCCTAAAGGCCACTGCCTGTCTCTGTCTAAAGGCCACTGCCTGTCTCTGCCTAAAGGCCACTGCCTGTCTCTGCCTAAAGGCCACTGCCTGTCTCTGCCTAAAGGCCACTGCCTGTCTCTGTCTAAAGGCCACTGCCTGTCTCTGCCTAAATGCCTGATACAATCCATCAAATATCACCAAAATATGGTTACATCCGATAAGAATCAAGGTATTCAAGTTTGAGCTTTGTATGTCTACTTTTGTTTTTGTGGATATTGTCGACAACAGCTTTTCATGTCCAAACCATGTCCTCATGTCCTCGTGTCCAAACCATGTCCTCATGTCCTCGTGTCCAAACCATGTCCTCATGTCCAAACCATGTCCTCATGTCCAAACCATGTCCTCATGTCCTCGTGTCCAAACCATGTCCTCATGTCCTCATGTCCAAACCATGTCCTCATGTCCAAACCATGTCCTCTGCCAAACTACTTGCCAGTGAAATGGCAGAGATTAAAGAGTCCCTAAACTTCATGTCAAGGGATATCAGTGAAGTGGCTAAACAACAGAAAGAATTTTCCGGCCTCATGGAAGAGATTCGGGAGCTAAAGTCTATCATCAAACAGAAAGAACAAAGGATTGAGTTCCTGGAACAGAGGGTGGATGATTTGGAGCAGTACTCCAGAGCAGAAGACCAGGCATAAGACCTATGCCCGGGTTGCAGGTCCAACTGGTCACCAACAGCATGAAGATGGACCTTCTGAGGAGCTGCAAATCCTGGAACAGCAGGTGATTACATTCATATATATATATATATATCTTGGAGTCATTTTTGACCAAGAACTCTCCTTCAAGGCTTATATAAGCCAAGCAACTAAAACGGCGTACTTCCACTTACGGAACATCGCTAAAATTAGGAATTTCCTTCCTAAAAGTGACGCGGAAAAACTCATTCACGCTTTTGTCACCTCAAGGCTCGACTACTGTAACGCTTTACTGGCAGCGTGCCCTAAAGCCTCTTTGAAGAGCTTCCAGCTCGTTCAGAATACAGCAGCTAGGATCTTAACAGGTACCAAAAGGAGGGAGCACATAACTCTGGTGTTAAAATCACTCCACTGGCTCCCTGTGGAGTACAGAATAAAGTTTAAAATCCTACTCTTAACATATAAAGCCATAAATGGCTTGGCTCCCTCTTATCTCCAAGACACGTTAGTGTCGTATCAACCAAGTCGAGCGTTGCGCTCACAAAACGCCAGACGTCTGGTGGTCCCTAAGGTCTCAAAGGTCACTGTTGGTGGCAGAGCATTTAGCTACCAAGCTCCTTTACTGTGGAATCAGCTTCCCATTTATGTTAAGGAAGCAGATACGGTCTCCACATTCAAGGCCAGGCTTAAAGCACTTTACTTTAATTTAGCATATAATTAGGTAATATATAATATGTAGTGTATATATTATATATATATGCTGTATTATGTTATATATTATGTTATATATTATTCAATAATGTATTGTGTTATGTTGTATATTATGTTATATATTATGCTGTATGTTATTCTTTATTCAAGGCTAGGTTTAAAACAGTCCTCTTTAGTTTAGCATATGGCTAGGAAGGTAAGACTCGGAGAAGGTTAAACTCCTCAGAGTGTTAGTCAAGCTGCATAGGGAGTCAGTTTGCTGGGAGAAGTATGGTAACTTGAGCACTATCCTCTCCTCCTTCCTACTTTATCTGTTTAGCATTTTTAGGATTCTGACTGTAGTTTGTTCATTGCTATTCACCCGTTGTCCCATTGTCTGTTTCATGGTACGATGACGGGATCTCTGAGCCTGGCCTCTTCCATCTACACCTGCGGACTGCCCCGCCCGACCCGCCTGGGAGTGCTTCAGTCCTGCACCGGACCTGTCCACGTTCAGCGTCCACTGGTCCACGTTCTGTAGCTAGCTTAGGTCCTGGATCATTAGTCTGTCCGTCCGGAGGAGCGGATCCCTTTCTCATATGGGTCTCCCTCCCTGTGGGTTTCCCTAGTGCTCCCCAAGGTTTCTCACTTTTTCCCACTGGGTTTTTTAAGAGTTTTTCCTTGTCGATGCAGGAGGGTCTTGTTGGACAGTTAGTGTCCAACAGAAAGGATTGGTGATGATCAGGACACTTTAGCATTCTACAACATGTATGGACATTTTCTTCTGTGTGTGCTTTATATTCTTCATGTGTTTTAACTGTTGATTCTCTGACCTGTGTTGGTGATTTCAATGGTTTTGTTAAGTCCTCTGAGATGACTTCTGTTGTGACCTAGGGCTATACAAGAATAAATTGTATATTGTGTGTGTGTGTATATGGACCTTCTGAGGAGCTGCAAACCCTGGAACAGCAGGTGATTACATTCATGTCAAACAAACATATGAACTTATTAAGTCAACACATCTCAGTACGTCACACTCCTCCAAACAAGGATAAAAACAAAAATCCTGCAATCATTGTCAGATCTGTGAACCAGAAGCACAAGGTGGACATTCTAAAGGAAGCAAAGAAACTTAAAGGCAGTGGAATTTACATAAATGAGCACTTGACCAAAAGAAATGCAGAAATAGCCAACAATGGTCCACCTGAACACGCTAAAGTGTCTGTGGTCAGGAAACTGCAAGAACTGGACCAGTACAAATGATCAAGAAATGTGTTCCTTTGGCTGATTCTGATTGATTCTGACTGATTCTGATTGATTCTGACTGATTCTGACTGATTCTGACTGATTCTGACTGATGAGTGAATCTTTTTCAAATGTTGATCACACAGAACATGGCATATATGATTTTGATAAAGATGTGGACCCAGAATCTAATTTGTTTAAAGACTTAAAGGACTCTTGTATATATTACACAGAAGAACAACTGGGTGAAGTACAAACCGAGGAAGCATTTTCTTTCATTCATTTTAATTGTAGAAGTTTACCAAAGAACGTTTTGGACATATTTAAGGTAAATTTAAGTTGATTGCCCTTTCAGAGACCTGGATCAACAAAGAGAAGGAGGTTGATTTGAAAATGAAAGGCTATGATTTATATTCCAACAGCAGAACAACTGCAGCTGGAGGTGGAGTAGCTCTGTACATTGACAAAGATCTAAAATGTAAACCATGTGACTCGTGTTGATGATTTGTTGTAAAGTATTGCTGTAGAAATAGAACTAGAACATGATAAGTAATTTAAACTACAATAAAACTGTGGTAATATGTGGAGGTTTCAATATTGATCTGTTAAAAAGTAACACAAATTCACAAACTTCAGATTTCCTAAACACATTATACGTAATATATTTACTAATTGTTTAGAAAACTACCCAAACTGTGGCTTAGTAATTAATGATATAAGCGACCATTTGCCTATTTTTGCAATATTTAACCATAGATTACCAAACAAGTCAATTAAATTTCAACAAGTGTATAAAAGAAAACTGAATGAGGAGGTGGTAAATGCTTTCAGAAATGATCGATATGATCATTTTTACATTTTTAAAACGTTTCTTACATCTCTACAACAAACACTGTCCAGAGGTTCCATGTAGAGTTACACGTAATGAGAACAAAAAACCTTGGATTACAAATGGTTCTCATAATGCGTGCAAAAAGAAAAATAAACTGTACAAGATCTACATAAAAACCAGAACAGAAATGGCTGAAAAACGATACAAGGGCTACAAACATAAGTTGACAACCATATTGAGGAAAACTGAGGAAAAAAGGAATACTACTCTAGAATTCTTCATGAAAACAAACATAACATCAGGGCAACTGGGAACATTCTGAGCACGGTAATAGGAAAAAGAAAGGAATCCACAGAAATCCCAAAATACTTTACAAAAGATAAAAAAGTCATTAAAATCAGGAGGAAATTGTGAATGAACTTCACTCATTTTTTGTAAATAAAGGACCTAGTTTATCTGAGAAAATGATGTGTAACAAAACATTTAAAGGTGTCTGTAATGGAGGAAAAGATAATCTACAGTATTATCTGTTGTTCATAAACTTAAAAAGAAGACATCAAAGGACAGCGATGACATGAGACTGATGAAGACGACTGTACATTATATTCTATTTTTATTTATCCTTTAAAATGGGAATATTTCCAAAGCAAATGAAACCGGCTAAAGTCATTCCTCTTTTTAAAGATGGAGACATGACTTTAATAACTAAAGTCATGACTTTAATAACTAAAGTCATGACTTAAATAACTAAAGTCACGACTTTAATAACTAAAGTCACGAC
This sequence comes from Knipowitschia caucasica, assembly GCA_964034765.1. Taxonomy (NCBI): domain Eukaryota; kingdom Metazoa; phylum Chordata; class Actinopteri; order Gobiiformes; family Gobiidae; genus Knipowitschia; species Knipowitschia caucasica. The sequence continues at coordinate 32,167,211 of OZ035834.1, read as the reverse complement.
TTTAATAACTAAAGTCACGACTTTAATAACTAAAGTCACGACTTTAATAACTAAAGTCACAACTTTAATAACTAAAGTCCTGACTAAGTTTGTGTAAGCCCTCAGTCGTACAGGGATTAGTCAAAGCAAAGGAAGGTTTCTCACCCATCATCTGTACTTCTTAGCAAGTTTTCCCGACGTTTCGTCCTCAAACTAGCGGACTTCTTCAGGGAATGAATTCTCAAACCGCGCGTTGGAGATTTATAACCTATGTGTGTGGTTAGCCACACCCTAATCCTGATACTAACTCGTAAACAATCTAAGGTCTGCTTGATGTAGAAGGGAGCAGGTCTAACGACCCTGCTGAGGCTAACGACCCTAACTCCTTAGCATGTCACAGACCTATTGTCTGCTGGGATGCTCAAGTGGAGTGCAGGTCTCACCCCTCCTAACTCATTAGCATGTCACTGACCTTGTCCCAAGTTAGGGCGTTGTTTTTAGGATGTCGTCATAGATGCGAGGCAAAACAAATCTTAACCCTCCTCCTCTGTTAAGAGAAGGTTTTTGTTTCCTCACAAAAATGGCTTCTTTCACTCCTCTCTCAAACCAATTCTTCTCCCGAGCCAGAATTTTAACCTCTGTGTCATCCACCGTGTGGTTGGAGGCCTTGAGTTGGTTTCTCTGTTCTTTCCCTCCGAGCTTGTGGGGACCTGGTGGGCTCGGTGTTGAAGCGTTCTAATGACCCCGAGTTTGTGTTGTAGCGGATGGTTTGAATCAAAGGCCAAGTACTGGTCAGTGTGAGTTTCCCCTATACGTCGGGAAAACTTGCTAAGAAGTACAGATGATGGGTGAGAAACCTTCCTTTGCTTTAAAGTCCTGACTTTAATAACTAAAGTCACGACTTTAATAACTAAAGTCACGACTTTAATAACTAAAGTCACGACTTTAATAACTAAAGTCATGACTTTAATAACTAAAGGCCAGTGTCATTGCTCAAGTTTCAAAATTCCCACCTCTACACCTTCTCCACCAACTCCCACTGATGACTGCTGTCGTTGTGTCCTTGGGCAAGACACTTAACCCCACTTTGCCCAAAGCCCCCACTGAAAGATCAAGGCTATGCTCACACTCAGAGAGCAGCTGTCCTCCTGTGGACTCACCACCTGCAGAGGGTCAGTGAGGGGCTGGTGCTATGAGACTTGGGTGGCATCTCTGACTGCCACCCCCCTGACCCAGAAATGGATTAAAGGGTAGAAAATGGATGGATGGATGGAAACTGGTCAGTTTTATAGAAACTAATAAATTACTTAATGAGAATCAGTAGGTTTTAGGTCCAATCGGTCAACAAATTTGGATTTAACAAAAATTGTAGAAGAAATATCAACAGCAGTTGATAAAAAGAAATATACTATAGGAAGCCACATATAATGTACGTGAAAATAAAGTATCAAAAAGTGTTTTTATTTTGAACAACATGTTACGAATGTTATAATGTTCTGTGCTTTTGCCTTATTTTACTTACTGTGTAGAAGTGTGGGGTAACACTTATGAAAGCAGTATAATAGCAGCTGTATAATAGCAGCAGTATAATAGCAGCAGTATAATAGCAGCTGTATAATAGCAGCTGTATAAAAGCAGCTGTATAATAGCAGCGGTATAATAGCAGCTGTATAATAGCAGCTGTATAATAGCAGCAGTATAATAGCAGCAGTATAATAGCAGCTGTATAATAGCAGCGGTATAATAGCAGCGGTATAATAGCAGCTGTATAATAGCAGCTGTATAATAGCAGCTGTATAATAGCAGCGGTATAATAGCAGCGGTATAATAGCAGCGGTATAATAGCAGCTGTATAATAGCAGCGGTATAATAGCAGCGGTATAATAGCAGCTGTATAATAGCAGCTGTATAATAGCAGCTGTATAATAGCAGCGGTATAATAGCAGCTGTATAATAGCAGCGGTATAATAGCAGCGGTATAATAGCAGCTGTATAATAGCAGCTGTATAATAGCAGCTGTATAATAGCAGCGGTATAATAGCAGCTGTATAATAGCAGCGGTATAATAGCAGCTGTATAATAGAAGCGGTATAATAGCAGCGGTATAATAGCAGCGGTATAATAGCAGCTGTATAATAGAAGCGGTATAATAGCAGCGGTATAATAGCAGCTGTATAATAGCAGCTGTATAATAGCAGCTGTATAATAGCAGCGGTATAATAGCAGCGGTATAATAGCAGCTGTATAATAGCAGCTGTATAATAGCAGCTGTATAATAGCAGCTGTATAATAGCAGCTGTATAATACACAGAGCTGCATTTCCAGAACACACAAACATTCATTAGGTCCTAATAGTTGAAATGTAAAGATATAATAGAATGACAGACATTATTAGTCATGTTTAAACTGTTTACTGTTACGTCAGAAAATGAAGACTCCAGGAGAAGGTTTGACTTTAAACACCAGTTTACACGAACAACAAATGTGTTTATCGGCCAAAGGTGTCAAACTGTGGAATGCTCAGGAAAATGAATCAAAACGTTGTCAAAATATCTCTCAATTTAAAAAGTTGTATATAGTAAAATTGATTGAATCGTGTGAAGCTCTTGAGTGATTGGATGGATTTGTTTAAATGCATTTGCATCAGAACATATGTAAATGTTGAAATTATGTATGTAATTATTATTATGTGAACACAGCATTTTCATGAAAGGAACAAATAAATAAATAGAAATAGAGAAAGGTTGTTCAGCGGTCTATTGCAATTTTGTGCAATTTTATCTACATTTTACACTACACTAGTTTGGATTACACTGTGAGATTTAATAACACTTTGAAGCAACTTTTGTTAAAGTTAAACTCATCATTCTATCAATGTGCAGAAGCCAGTACTTTTCCCTTGTTTTTTCTATCTGAAGGCCAAGCTACATGGCACCGTGGCAGCTGCTGATTGGAGGTCTCCATGCCTCCGCTCTGTATAATACTTTGCATTCTGTTGTATCTGTGATCGTGTGCTTTGATCGTGCTGTCTCTACCATCGACAATAAAACATGTCTTCTGCCTGAATTTAAGACGCGATCCCAGACTTTGTCATCTTCTTCAACACATTAATATTAAAATATATTTAAAAGATAAACAATAATGTTAATTAAATCCATGTACATCTATACACCTGTACACCTGTACATCTGTACATCTGTACACCTGTACATCTATACACCTGTACATCTGTACACCTGTACATCTATACACCTGTACATCTGTACACCTGTACACCTGTACATCTGTACACCTGTACATCTGTACACCTGTACATCTATACACCTGTACACCTGTACATCTGTACATCTGTACACCTGTACATCTGTACACCTGTACATCTGTACATCTGTACATCTGTACATCTGTGGATGAACCTTTGTGGACCAATCAATGGGATAATGTACTGGAGCCATGTACCTCCGGGTCATCTGGAGCCATGTATGACCTGCTCTCATATGATCCCTTTAGCATGAAATGGAACTTCTTTGTCACCCAAAACAATTTTTCTGTCTCATTAATGCACTTCCAAAACCATTCTTGCTGTTGGCTGGAGAGATTATCGTTCATTCCAATTCAATCTCTAGGCTACCAATTTTATTCATAGACAATCTGAATTTATTTGACAAAAAATGTAATAACAGATTTATTAGACAAGTTCTCACTAGTGAGCTTTATTCGAAACAATACAATTCAAGATCTTAAAGAATACGAGCCATCTAAAGTCAAGACATTACTAAGAGAATATCTGAAGTATCCGATTCTTCCTGAGTCCAAAGAAACTTCTGAACAACATATATCCGTCAAGTGAATTTTTACAACAAAGATTTAACTTTGACAGTAATGAACCTTTTGTAAAACTGAAGTAGAAACCACTCGTCACATTTTTTTTGACTGCAAATTTGTCACCGTTTTTTGGAAGCAGATTAAAGAGTGGCTGGGAAAAAAGAATGTATCGGTAAAATTAACATCGTACGTTGATATTTTATATGGAATGGTTTTGGAAAACAAATTAGAAAACCTGCTGGTCAACGCAATCCTCATATTAGCAAAACACTATATTCATAAATCCAAATGTTTCAAATCTCCTCCTGCTTTTAATAATGACTTTAATCTATATTGCAAATCCTTAAAAGTTATGAAATTAAACAAAGCAATAGAACTTCTGAATCAAATAAAACATTACAAATTAACTGACCCTTAAAACTGAGGTAAAATGTATCTTTTTTTTTATTTATTTTACTACTATTATAGTCTATCTGATGTACAGTCTATACAATATATATATATATATATATATATATATATATATATATATATATATATCTATTTTAGTTTCTCTTTTTGATGTCTTTTTTTTTCTTTTCAACCTTCATATTGCACTGTTTTATAGATTATTTTTCTACTCAACCGAATTTGCCTTAAAAAGATTTGAATGGTTTTGTGCCTTGTTGTTTTTAAATGTTCAATAAAAAAAATAAAAATAAAAAAAAACTCTGGTGTTAGCATCGCAGACTCTGGTGTTAGCATCGCAGACTCTGGTGTTAGCATCGCAGACTCTGGTGTTAGCATCACAGACTCTGGTGTTAGCATCACAGACTCTGGTGTTAGCATCACAGACTCTGGTGTTAGCATCACAGACTCTGGTGTTAGCATCACAGACTCTGGTGTTAGCATCACAGACTCTGGTGTTAGCATCCATAGACTCTGGTGTTAGCATCACAGACTCTGGTGTTAGCATCACAGACTCTGGTGTTAGCATCACAGACTCTGGTGTTAGCATCACAGACTCTGGTGTTAGCATCACAGACTCTGGTGTTAGACTCTGGTGTTAGCATCACAGACTCTGGTGTTAGCATC
>OZ035834.1:32149833-32157333 GCA_964034765.1 Knipowitschia caucasica | reverse complement strand
AAGCAAAATAACGTTTTTGTAGGGCTTCAACAAAACATGTTCTGGGTTCACCACAGACTTGAGAGGCTGCAGTGTTTGCAGAGTTCCGTCATTTACTCCAGGAGCTGCGTACGGAGGAGTTTCGCTTTCAGCGGTACTTCCGCATGTCACTCGCCCAGTCTGAGTTCTCAAATCCCGGAGCTCACCTCTCCCCGCCTCGCTCTCGCCTCTCCCTGCCTCTCCCTGCCTCTCCCTGCCTCCCCCTGCCTCTCCCTGCCTCCCCCTGCCTCTCCCTGCCTCTCCCTGCCTCTCCCTGCCTCCCCCTGCCTCTCCCCGGCTCTCGCTCGCCTCTCCCTGCCTCTCCCCGGCTCTCGCTCGCCTCTCCCTGCCTCTCCCCGGCTCTCGCTCGCCTCTCCCTGCCTCTCCCCGGCTCTCGCTCGCCTCTCCCTGCCTCTCCCCGGCTCTCGCTCGCCTCTCCCTGCCTCTCCCCGGCTCTCGCTCGCCTCTCCCTGCCTCTCCCCGGCTCCCGCTCGCCTCTCCCCGCCTCTCCCCGGCTCTCGCCCGCCCGGAGCTGCCTTGCTCTGAACCAGACTCATCGTCAGCCTGTTCTTATATTAAATAAACTACGTTTACTACACAGCATGTGTACAATGATTTTTGTTACTCAGAATGTTACTACTCATACAAATAATATTACTAATAACAATAATGACAATAAAACAGCAGCAGCATGACTTCTCTTCATGACAGAGACAGACCCTCTGCTGCTGCTGCTCCTCGTCTCCTGATTGGTTGAAGCCCGCGTCAAAGCTTCAAAAGCTCAGCTTTGCTCAGCTTCGGCGTCAAAGGGATTGTTGTGATACGCGAGCGTTTCGCGCGTCAAAAGCTTCAAGTGAGCGCGTAGTACGCGCGACTCTTGAAGCTTTTGACGCGCGTCAAGTGACGCCGGGGCTCTCGGCTTCACCTGACGCGCTTCACCATTCACTTTCAATGCAAACCTGACGCTTTTGACGCCGAAGTTAAGTCCGGTGTGAACGCCCCTTTAAAGAACTGGAGGCCGGTGTCGCTGCTCTGCATGGACTACAAGATCCTGTCCAAGGTGTTGGCGTCCCGGCTGAGAGGGGTCATGGCCTCGGTCATCCACGTGGACCAGACGTACTGTGTGCCCAGCAGGCTCATAGGGGATAACATCACCCTGATCAGAGAGGTTTTGGAGGTCTCCGGCTCATTGGGAATCAACCTGGGACTGATTTCCATAGACCAGGAAAAGGCGTTTGACCGGGTTGAACACCAGTACCTCTGGCAGACCATGACTGCCTTTGGGTTCAGCCCTGGGTTCATCGCCCACATCCGGACTCTGTATTGTGACGTCATGAGTGTACTGAAGGTGAATGGGGGGCTCAGTGCTCCGTTCAGTGTGGGGAGGGGCATCAGGCAGGGCTGCTCTCTGTCTGGGATGCTCTACTCCCTCTCCATCGAGCCCCTTCTGCATCGGCTCAGAGCTGACCTGCAGGGGGTTCTGCTGCCTGGAGCACGACCATTTAAGGTCTCTGCGTACGCAGATGATCTTATTGTGTTCGTTAACAGCCAGAGGGATGTGGAGGTCCTGGCTGACACAGTGCAGGTCTTTGGTCAGGTCTCCAGCTCCAGGGTGAACTGGAGCAAGAGCTCGGCCACTCTGCTCGGGGAGGACCTGAGGGGTCTCAGCCTGCCTGGGGGACTGGTGTGGAGGACAGGGGGCTTTAAACACCTGGGGGTGTTCGTCGGCCCTGGTCATGTCCGGAGGAACTGGGATCAGTCTCTGGAGCAAGTTAAAGGGCGGTTGAGTAAATGGAGGTGGCTGTTGCCTAAAATGTTTTACAGAGGGAGGGTCCTCGTTGCCAACAACCTGGTGTCCTCCGCTCTGTGGCACAAGCTGCAGAGCACAGACCCACCTCCCTCTTTACTCTCACAGATCCAGAGACTGATCTCAGATTTCTTCTGGGACAAGCTGCACTGGGTCCTCCAGGCAGTGCTGTTTCTGCCGAAGGAGCAGGGAGCCCAAGGTCTGGTCCATCTGGCCAGCCGAGGAGCTGCTTTTAGGCGACAGTTTCTCCAGAGACTGGTAGCTGGGCCAGAGGAGCTGCTGTGGAGACCGTTGGCAGTCTCCATCCTGCAGAGGGCGGGGGGACTGGGGCTCCCAGGGTTCCTCAGTGACCACACACCAGCTGGACTCCCGTCCTTCTACTGTGGGCTGTTCTCGGTGTGGAGCAGAGTGAAGAGGCAGAGGCAGAGCTCCTCTCTGCACTGGCTCCTACAGCGGCCCCTGGAGTTTCCTGCCTGGGCGGGGCCTGTGCTGCGGGGCCGTTTCAGTTTGGGGGGGGTAGTCTCGGTGCAGCAGCTCCACAATGTCAGTGGTCCTCAGCTGGAGGACTGGGAGGCACTGGGAGTCCACCTGGGCCTGAGGCCGGGTCGGACCCTGGAGCGTCTCCTGTGTTTCTGGAGAGAGGGTCTGACAGAGGAGGACTGGACTCTGTTAGAGGGACACAGTTCAGGCTCACTGACCCCTGACCCCACTGACCCCTTCCCCAGTCTCATCCTCAGCCCGGACCTGGGCTCTTCCTCTGGGCCCCTGCTGGCCAGTCCAGTAGCTGCCTCTCTGGAGGCTGCTTCAGGGAAGACTTTTTACAGCCTCATGGTCCAGGCCCTGAATCACCAGAGACTGTGTGACCGAGCAGACACTGTGTGGAGGTCACACCTGGGCCCCGCCTTCAGCCCGGCCTGGGGGGCCCTGTACAAGCCCCCTCTGACCAAGAGACAGGGGGACCTGCAGTGGAGGCTGCTGCATGGGGCGATAGCAGTCAATGCCTTTGTGTGTAGGTGAACAGGGCTGTGGGGGAGGGCTGTCCCTTCTGTGGGGAGAGGGAGACAGTGTTCCACTGCTTCTGGGAGTGTGGGAGGCTCAGGCACATGCTGGAGCTGCTGAGGGGCCTCTTCACTTCACTGGGGGCAGAGTTTAGTGCTCAGGTGTTTGTGGGGGGGGGTCAGGTACTCCAACCGCAGCAGGAGGAGGGGGCGCCTGCTCAGTTTCCTGGTCGGTCAGGCCAAGATGGCCGTCTATGTGAGCAGGAGGAGGATGGTCCAGGACCAGGGTGAGATCAGTCCCAGGGCTCTGCTGGTCCGGATGGTCCAGGCCAGACTCAGGCTGGAGTTCGGTCTCTACAGGATAAATGGGGATCAGGAGGGGTTTGAGGAGCGCTGGGGGTTCAGGGAGGTGTGCTCTGTGAGGGAGGGGGAGCTGTTTTTTTCTGCCTTTTTATCGTTGTAAACCTATGAATTGAAGTGTGTGAAGTGTTGCATTGTTTATTTATTGCCAGTATTTGCACTTTTTGCACTTTTATGTCTGGATTTTGAAACTATGTTTTTCCTATACATTACAATGTGTAATATGTAATGTAATATAACCTGTTTAACAGACAAATAAAGGTCTGTTAAAAATCAAATCTCCTCTCTATCTCCTCTCTCTCTCCTCTCTATCTCCTCTCTCTCTCCTCTCTTTCTCCTCTCTCTCCCCTCTCCTCTCTCTCTCCTCTCTCTCTCCTCTCTCTCTCTCTCCCCCTCTCTCTCTCCTCTCTCCTCTCTCTCCTCTCTCTCTCCTCTCTATCTCCTCTCTCTCTCCTCTCTTTCTCCTCTCTCTCCCTCTCCTCTCTCTCTCCTTTCTCTCTCTCCTCTCTCTCTCCTCTCTCTCTCCTCTCTCTCCCTCTCTCTCCTCTCTCTCTCCTCTCTCTCTCTCCTCTCTCTCCTCTCTCTCCTCTCTCTCCTCTCCCCCTCTCCCCCCCCTCTCAGGTGGACCCGTCCCTGGTAGGTGACCATGTGTCCTACCTGCTGGGTGCTGTGGGGATGCCTGGTCTCACGTCTCTGTTCGGGGTTCGGGACAAAGGTCATGTGACCAGAGGACAGACCATGGTGGTCAGTGGAGCGGCCGGCGCCTGCGGCTCCATCGCAGGACAGGTACGGGACCTTAGAGCTGAGGAAGGGACCTTAGAGCTGGGGGCGGGACCTTAGAGCTTGGGGCGGGACCTTAGAGCTGAGGACGGGACCTTAGAGCTGGGGGCGGGACCTTAGAGCTGAGGACGGGACCTTAGAGCTGGGGGCGGGACCTTAGAGCTGGGGACGTGACCTCAGAGCTGGGGGCGGGACCTTAGAGCTGGGGACGGGACCTTAGAGCGGGGGGCGGGACCTTAGAGCTGGGGACGGGACCTTAGAGCTGGGGACGGGACCTTAGAGCTGGGGGCGGGACCTTAGAGCTGGGGGCGGGACCTTAGAGCTGGGGACGGGACCTTAGAGCTGGGGACGGGACCTTAGAGCTGGGGGCGGGACCTTAGAGCTGGGGGCGGGACTTCAGAGCTGGGGGCGGGACCTCAGAGCTGGGGACGTGACCTCAGAGCTGGGGGCGGGACCTTAGAGCTGGGGGCGGGACCTTAGAGCTGGGGGCGGGACCTTAGAGCTGGGGACGGGACCGTAGAGCTGGGGGCGGGACCTTAGAGCTGGGGGACGGAATCTTAGAGCTGGGGGCGGGACCTTGGAGCTTGGGGCGGGACTTTGGAGCTGGGGCCTGTCACTTTAAAGAGTGACTAAACACCTGTGCCCAGCCTTACTCCGCCCACATGAAGATTTGAAAATGTTCTCTAAAAAGGGCGTTGCCTGGAGGACTAAGGGACAAGAAGGGGGGCTTAGAGTTGGGCGTGGTCTGGGCTGTGATTGACAGCTCACTTGTCACAAAAAAAAAAATACAGTTGTCATTGCTGCTTAAAGCAATAGTTTACAGACCAGAAAGTCTCATTCCACCCTTGTTTACACACTAAGATAATTGTAAAGCTACACACCTGAACCTAATCACACTCAATAATCTCAGAATGACTCATGTAATTTAATTTTAATCCACTAGATGGCGCCAGAATACTCCAAACTGGGGCGTGTGAGAGAGTTGAATGGGTTCAAAACAACTGATGTCATAGAGAACTTCAGAGTCAATGGAGAGGCCAGGACCAAATTCAAATGTAGTACCACCAAAAAGGTTGAGAGGGCACCACACAGCGTTTTTTGGCTCAAATGTGATATTTTATTTAATTTGAACTAAAATGTCAAGAAAATTACCAGGATATGTAGACAGCACTACAATAAACATACTTATACTGCATAAGTATGTTTATGAGTTAAAAAAAGTTTAAAAGTTAGTCGCTCTTTAAAGCTGGGGTCTATCTTCTGCTTCCCCCTCTCCCCTCCTCTACCCTTCTACCCCCTCTCTTCCTCCTCCCTCCCCCTCCCCCCCACCCCCACCCCCTTTCCCTCCCCCCCTCCCCTCAGATTGGCCGTCTGGATGGCTGCTCCTCTGTGGTTGGTATCTGTGGTTCTAGTGAGAAGTGTAAGGTGGTGGTGGAGAGACTGGGGTTCACTGCAGCCATAAACTACAGGGAGGAGGTGGTGGAGGAGGTGCTGAAGAGGTGCTGTCCTCAGGGAGTCCACCTGTACTTCGACAACGTGGGCGGAGCCATCAGCGATGACGTCATCGCACAGGTACCAGACATGCATTCACGGCATGACATCACAGCAGCGCCATGTGACATCACAGCAGCGCCATGCGACATCACAGCAACGCCATGCGACATCACAGCAGCGCCATGCGACATCACAGCAGCGCCATGTGACATCATAGCGGCACACATCCTAACAATACACATGGAACAAAATGCTCTGGTCTCTCTCTGCTCTCTCTCTTGTCTCTCTCTGGTCTCTCTCTGCTCTCTCTCTGCTCTCTCTCTGCTCTCTCTCTGGTCTCTCTCTGCTCTCTCTCTGCTCTCTCTCTGCTCTCTCTCTGCTCTCTCTCTTGTCTCTCTCTGCTCTCTCTCTGCTCTCTCTCTGCTCTCTCTCTGCTCTCTCTCTGCTCTCTCTCTGCTCTCTCTCTGCTCTCTCTCTGCTCTCTCTCTGCTCTCTCTCTTGTCTCTCTCTGCTCTCTCTCTGGTCTCTCTCTGGTCTCTCTCTGGTTCTGTGTACTCTCTCTGTGATTCCAGGAGACACGGGTCTAAACGACTCCCTCCCCCCCTCCCTCAGATGTGTGTGGGGGGGCGGGTGGTCCTGTGTGGGCAGATCTCTCAGTATAACAGGGATGTGCCGTACCCCCCCCCGCTGAGTGAGAGGACGCAGCAGATCCTGAGGGACAGGACCATCGTCCGTGAGCGCTTCATGGTCCTGAACTACAGTGACCGGTTCAGGTCTGGACTGACCGAGCTGAGCCACATGGTCCACAGCGGGGACCTGCAGGTGAGACCAGTGAGACTTCTGAGACACAAACCCTGGACCACGGTCTTTCTGAGTGGAGTTTGCATGTTCTCCCTGTGTCTGCAAAGGTTTCCTCCGGGTGCTCCTTTGTGAGAGGCTCCTGTCTCTCTCTCTCTCTCTCTGTGAGAGGCTCCTGTCTCTCTCTCTCTGTGAGAGGCTCCTGTCTCTCTCTTTCTCTGTGAGAGGCTCCTGTCTCTCTCTTTCTCTGTGAGAGGCTCCTGTCTCTCTTTCTCTGTGAGAGGCTCCTGTCTCTCTCTTTCTCAGTGAGAGGCTCCTGTCTCTCTCTCTTTGTGAGAGGCTCCTGTCTCTCTCTCTCTCTGTGAGAGGCTCCTGTCTCTCTCTCTCTCTCTCTCTCTCTCAGTGAGAGGCTCCTGTCTCTCTCTCTCTCTGTGAGAGGCTCCTGTCTCTCTCTCTCTCTTTGTGAGAGGCTCCTGTATCTCTCTCTCTCTCTTTTGAGAGAGGCTCCTGTCTCTCTCTCTCTCTCTCTCTCTGTGAGAGGCTCCTGTCTCTCTCTCTCTCTCTCTCTCTGTGAGAGGCTCCTGTCTCTCTCTCTCTCTCTCTCTCTGTGAGAGGCTCCTGTCTCTCTCTCTCTCTCTGTGAGAGGCTCCTGTCTCTCTCTCTCTCTCTCTCTCTCTCTCTCTGTGAGAGGCTCCTGTCTCTCTCTCTCTGTGAGAGGCTCCTGTCTCTCTCTCTCTGTGAGAGGCTCCTGTCTCTCTCTCTCTCTGTGAGAGGCTCCTGTCTCTCTCTCTCTGTGAGAGGTTCCTGTCTCTCTCTCTCTGTGAGAGGCTCCTCTCTCTCTCTCTCTCAGTGAGAGGCTCCTGTCTCTCTCTCTTTGTGAGAGGCTCCTGTCTCTCTCTCTCTCTGTGAGAGGCTCCTGTCTCTCTCTCTCTCTGTGAGAGGCTCCTGTCTCTCTCTCTCTCTGTGAGAGGCTCCTGTCTCTCTCTCTCTCTCAGTGAGAGGCTCCTGTCTCTCTCTCTCTGTGAGAGGCTCCTGTCTCTCTCTCTCTGTGAGAGGCTCCTGTCTCTCTCTCTCTTTGTGAGAGGCTCCTGTCTCTCTCTCTCTGTGAGAGGCTCCTGTCTCTCTCTCTCTTTGTGAGAGGCTCCTGTCTCTCTCTCTCTCTCTCAGTGAGAGGCTCCTGTCTCTCTCTCTCTCTCTCTCAGTGAGAGGCTCCTGTCTCTCTCTCTCTGTGAGAGGCTCCTGTCT
>OZ035834.1:32107333-32147333 GCA_964034765.1 Knipowitschia caucasica | reverse complement strand
TTGCAGCTGCCTTCTGCTCGATGATGAAAGGAGGAAACGTCGGCAAAATGATCGTCAAGATTTCAGACTGAAACGAAGCAAATACGTTACACAAATCCCAGCAAATGTTAGCATGCCTTGCTAACATTAGCGTACTCAGCTAATGTCAGCCGTGTGTGATAACGTTACACATGCTGCTAACATTAGCAATAGCAACAAACAAATAAATAACTAATGTTTCCAAGCGTCTGCAGAACATTTCTTTTGCTGGACTTTGAGTTTTACTTGATGAATGTGACATCACCAGCTGCTGAACAGAGGTCTCCCATCACAGTCCTAACCAGGCCCTGTCCTGCTCAGCTTCAGAGGTCTGACAGGATCTGGTTCTCACCTGCAGGTGGCGCCACAGAGGGCTATAAAAAGGGCCACTTAAAAGACGAGGGAGCCCTGTACTTTTCATCAGACAAACCTCAACAACAGAAACAAATCCAGAAAATCTCTTTGTCTGATTTTTAAAGAATTTATTTGTAAATGATGTAAAATAAGTGTTTGGTCAAGTCAGAGTCCCTGTGCTCCGCAGAGTCAGGAGGCCAGTCCCTGTGCTCCTCAGAGTCAGGAGGCCAGTCCCTGTGCTCCTCAGAGTCAGGAGACCAGTCCCTGTGCTCCTCAGACACAAAGCTGTTTTAAAGTCTTATGTATATATTTAGATTATTATACAATTCCAAAACATGACTAAAGCTGAGGTACGTAACTTTCAGACCTCAACAGTGAAACTGTAAATACATGTCTCAAACAGTTGCTCCCATCACTACTTTGGCTGAGAGAGGGGGGAACAGGACAATCAGCTCTCAGCCCAAAGGTCGTTGACACTGACTCACAGGGACCAGTCTTATTCATGAGACTAAAGTTAAAGACCTGAGCTTTAAACGTGTGTTATTCAGACTAAAGTTACAGACCTGAGCTTTAAACATGTGTTATTCAGACTAAAGTTACAGACCTGAGCTTTAAACATGTGTTATTCAGACTAAAGTTACAGACCTGAGCTTTAAACATGTGTTATTCAGACTAAAGTTACAGACCTGAGCTTTAAACGTGTGTTATTCAGACTAAAGTTACAGACCTGAGCTTTAAACATGTGTTATTCAGACTAAAGTTACAGACCTGAGCTTTAAACATGTGTTATTTAGACTAAAGTTACAGACCTGAGCTTTAAACATGTGTTATTCAGACTAAAGTTACAGACCTGAGCTTTAAACATGTGTTATTTAGACTAAAGTTACAGACCTGAGCTTTAAACATGTGTTATTCAGACTAAAGTTACAGACCTGAGCTTTAAACATGTGTTATTCAGACTAAAGTTACAGACCTGAGCTTTAAACATGTGTTATTCAGACTAAAGTTACAGACCTGAGCTTTAAACATGTGTTATTTAGACTAAAGTTACAGACCTGAGCTTTAAACATGTGTTATTCAGACTAAAGTTACAGACCTGAGCTTTAAACATGTGTTATTTAGACTAAAGTTACAGACCCCAGCTTTAACCCTGTAGTGTTTATGTACCGACCGCGGACAATCATTAACTTTCACTTGATCCCGTTGCGTCGCGTCGTGACGTCACCAGGCGACACGGACCGGCGCAAAAGCGAAATCAAAAGTGGTCACTTGCAAGGATCTAACGACTTCAGAGGAGCACGCGCACCTGACGTAAAGGACAGTCTCACCTGACGTAAAGGACAGTCTCACCTGACGTAAAGGACAGTCTCACCTGACGTAAAGGACGTAAGCCAGAGGTAAGCTAAGGTTAAAATAAGGTTTACAAGGAGTAAGGAGTTTACAGTACGTTTTATTTATATAGCACAGTCGCAGGGTAACACAATATACAGTCCATGGGTAACACACACCCACAGAGAGAGACATGCAGAGAGAGAGACACACAGAGAGAGAGACACAGAGAGACACACACAGAGAGAGAGACACACAGAGAGAGAGACACACACAGAGAGAGACACGCAGAGAGAGAGACACACACAGAGAGAGACACACAGCAGAATATAGCTGTGTAGTTTTTCAGCTGGAGGTGACGTAGTGTGAAGGGTGTTCTCAAAGTCACAGGGAGGAGCAGGTTACACACAGACACACACACAGAGAGAGACACACAGACAAACACACACAGAGAGGCACAGGCACAGAAAAAAGAGAGAAACACACACAAAGAGAGAGTTATACAGACACGCACACACAAAGAGAGAGTTATACAGACACGCACACACAGAAGTGGGCGATCCGCAGTATTTTCCTCCTGTAGATCTTGTGTTGACTGTAAACATGGCTCCTCCTCAGAGTCTGCAGCGTGAAACATGGAGCCGACTGGGAACCATGGCTCAGGTGAGGAACAACTATGGTCGGTCTCTGGTCTCTCTCTGGTCTCTCTCTTTGGTCTCTCTCTGGTCTCTCTCTCTGGTCTCTCTCTGGTCTCTCTCTTTGCTCTCTCTCTGGTCTCTCTCTTTGCTCTCTCTCTGGTCTCTCTCTTTGGTCTCTCTCTGGTCTCTCTCTTTGCTCTCTCTCTGGTCTCTCTCTGGTCTCTCTCTGGTCTCTCTCTCTGGTCTCTCTCTCTGGTCTCTCTCTGGTCTCTCTCTCTGGTCTCTCTCTCTGGTCTCTCTCTCTGGTCTCTCTCTGGTCTCTCTCTGGTCTCTCTCTCTGGTCTCTCTCTCTGGTCTCTCTCTGGTCTCTCTCTCTGGTCTCTCTCTCTGGTCTCTCTCTCTGGTCTCTCTCTGGTCTCTCTCTCTGGTCTCTCTCTCTGGTCTCTCTCTCTGGTCTCTCTCTCTGGTCTCTCTCTCTGGTCTCTCTCTCTGGTCTCTCTCTCTGGTCTCTCTCTGGTCTCTCTCTGGTCTCTCTCTCTGGCAGGGCTGGACTGGGACAAAAAAACGGCCCGGCATTTTTTCCTTTTTAGCGGCCCAGGCAACTCAAAAGGTTTAAGGAGCCGTATTTGACAAAAAAAAAAAAAACAGCGTTGTATAAGACTTATATGAAGGTAACAGGGGCTGAAGCTGTATTAGCTACATTAGCTACCTTAGCTACATTAGCTATATTAGCTATATTAGCCTAATATCTAAATGACAAAGTAAAGGCTAAACACATAAAAACCATTCATGATTATCAAATGTGTATTTTCATTGCAGCGTGTCCTGGAGAGAATGACGCACCATGTGACAACTCTGCTTTAAGTTTAACTTCCATTTTTTTGCCTTCATGCAATTGTACAAATACAGTAAATAAATCTGTTTTTGGCTCCGAGTTCACCTGCATCACTGTCTGTTCATATCCATCACAGGCTGAAGTTTGCTGGAGCTGAATGTTCTTAATGGCCTTTTCTTTCACCGTCTTTGCGAAGGTTTTTGAAGTCTGAAAATAGGTGCTCTGACTTTATGATGAATGAATCTTTCAGTGAACGTGTTTAAAGCTTCATTGTTCCTCCTGTTGCAACAAAACTTTTCATTACATCGCAAACATGAAGCAGTCCTTCCTCATTGACTGAAAGCAAATGTTCATTCTCATTTTTAGTCCAGTCTTATCGCCTCTTTCTCTCTGTATCTTTGGGATCCGTGCGCACACACAGTCTGTAATGCACGCTGATTTGTTTACAGCAGCAGCCGCCTGGCACGGGCCGCGTCATAGGATATGACGCACTACGTTGACAGAAATGCTAAAATTGAATATTACTTATACAAGTTTTTGCAGCATTGAAAATCGTTAAGAAGGTTTTTCCTCCTACAGAAACCACATTGAAACTAGAAATAAAATATAGCCCTCCCACTCCATTTTCAGACATTTTTGAAAAGGCTCCAGGAGCCACTTTAGGGGCACTAAAGGTTGCCGACCCCTGGTTTATACAGTATGTGGAAGCAAATACTGTAGAGGATCAGGATCTCTGCAGTTTCAACAATAAAATAAAGTACAATAGTCTACATTAAACAGAGTAATAAACATGTCTCAGAGTGAGGGAGGTGGCACAGACAATATTGTTTGTTACAGGGATGAGAATTGGTAAACATTTCTGAAATGCATATTGTCAGCCATTTGCTGGCTTTAAATCTGTTTAATCTTTTCACAACATTTTACTTTTGGGCTCAAACATGAACTTTTAATGCAATGGAAAATTTAGGTACCCGAACTTTAATTTAGAGGAGAGGGGAGACGCGGGCTGTTTTCTGCAGCGGTGTGTTTATTGGGTGCACAAATTACGAAAAGACATGCATGGTCCTGTGCGCGTTTATGGTCTTGGGTACATGGTCACGTTGCGGCTACGCGCTCACCGTGTTGTGTTGTGAGCGGTTCCCGGTGAGCGGTTCTATGGGGTGCCGATTGTAAAAATTCTGTTAAATTTTTTTAGCTGAACATTTTTCTACATTTAGCTCACTTTCCTCACATTTAGCACATTTTCCTCACATTTAAGACATATCTATATCTAAATATTATATCTATATCTAAATGTTAAATGTTATATCTAAATATTATATCTATATCTAAATGTTAAATGTTATATCTAAATATTATATCTATATCTAAATGTTATATTTATATCTAAATGTTAAATCTAAATGTTAAATCTAAATGTTAAATCTAAATGTTAAATCTAAATGTTATATCTATATCTAAATGTTAAATGTTATATCTAAATATTATATCTATATCTAAATGTTATATTTATATCTAAATGTTAAATCTAAATGTTAAATCTAAATGTTAAATCTAAATGTTAAATCTAAATGTTAAATCTAAATGTTATATCTATATCTAAATGTTATATCTATATCTAAATGTTATATCTATATCTAAATATTATATCTATATCTAAATGTTAAATGTTATATCTAAATATTATATCTATATCTAAATGTTATATCTATATCTAAATGTTAAATCTAAATGTTAAATCTAAATGTTAAATCTAAATGTTAAATCTAAATGTGTCGCCAAGTGTAAAGCTAAATATATAGAAACCACGCCCACTGCAGTGGCTTCAAATCCAGTGGGCCCGCCTTCCGTGCCGTGTGGTGAGTGGGGGCGGTGCTGCGTGTTTTGAACATAGGAATACACGTGGACCGACGTCACGGCTCAAGGCATGTTGGGTCTCCGGCGCCATCGTCCTTGGCCACGGCACAAAATTAGCATTTTTGTGAAGATTCTTGCTTATTTGCTGGAGCCAGAGTGTATTCACTGTAAACTAAGCCACGTGGAGTCCCGTGAGATTCCTGTGTAATCCTGTAGGGTTCTCACCACACGGCACGGAAGGCGGGCCCACTGGATTTGAAGCCACTGCAGTGGGCGTGGTTTCTATATATTTAGCTTTACACTTGGCGACACATTTAGATTTAACATTTAGATTTAACATTTAGATTTAACATTTAGATTTAACATTTAGATTTAACATTTAGATATAGATATAACATTTAGATATAGATATAATATTTAGATATAACATTTAACATTTAGATATAGATATAATATTTAGATATAGATATAACATTTAGATATAGATTTAACATTTAGATTTAACATTTAGATTTAACATTTAGATTTAACATTTAGATTTAACATTTAGATATAGATATAACATTTAGATATAGATATAATATTTAGATATAGATATGTCTTAAATGTGAGGAAAATGTGCTAAATGTGAGGAAAGTGAGCTAAATGTAGAAAAATTTTCAGCTAAAAAATTTTAACAGAATTTTTACAATCGGCACCCCATAGGTTCCTGCGTCCAGCTCAGAGCCGCTGGATGCGGGAACACTGCGGCCGCTGAGGTGGTGGAATCCCGTTCGAGTACATACAGCAGGTGCCCCGCGGACACGCACGCTCCCCTCGAACATTTTTCAATGGATTTACACTTTTCACAAACATCTTTTTTGTATGAGGCAAACAGACCGGCCCAAATATGGGCATCGGCACTTCGGGCATTGCCCGGTACGCCCGATGGCCAGTCCAGCCCTGCTCTCTGGTCTCTCTGGTCTCTCTCTCTGGTCTCTCTCTGGTCTCTCTCTCTGGTCTCTCTCTGGTCTCTCTCTGGTCTCTCTGGTCTCTCACTGGTCTCTCTCTCTGGTCTCTCCCTGGTCTCTCTCTCTGGTCTCTTTCTCTGGTCTTTCTCTGGTCTCTCTCTGGTCTCTCTCTGGGGTCTCTCTCTGGTCTCTCTCTCTGGTCTCTCTCTCTCTGGTCTCTCTCTGGTCTCTCTCTGGTCTCTCTCTGGTCTTTCTCTGGTGTCTCTCTCTCTGGTCTCTCTCTCTCTGGTCTCTCTCTCTCTGGTCTATCTCTGGTCACTCTCTCTGGTCTCTCTCTGGTCTTTCTCTCTGGTCTCTCTCTGGTCTCTCTCTGGTCTTTCTCTGGTCTTTCTCTGGTGTCTCTCTCTGGTCTCTCTCTCTCTGGTCTCTCTCTCTGGTCTATCTCTCTGGTCTCTCTCTCTGGTCACTCGCTCTGGTCTCTCTCTGGTCTTTCTCTGGTCTTTCTCTGGTGTCTCTCTCTGGTCTCTCTCTCTGGTCTCTCTCTCTGGTCTATCTCTCTGGTCTCTCTCTGGTCTTTCTCTGGTCTCTCTCTCTGGTCACTCTCTCTGGTCTCTCTCTGGTCTTTCTCTGGTGTCTCTCTCTGGTCTCTCTCTCTCTGGTCTCTCTCTGGTCTTTCTCTGGTCTTTCTCTGGTGTCTCTCTCTGGTGTCTCTCTCTGGTGTCTCTCTCTGGTCTCTCTCTCTCTGGTCTCTCTCTCTGGTCTCTCTCTCTGGTCTATCTCTCTGGTCTCTCTCTCTGGTCACTCTCTCTGGTCTCTCTCTGGTCTTTCTCTCTGGTCTCTCTCTGGTCTCTCTCTGGTCTCTCTCTGGTCTCTCTCTGGTCTCTCTCTGGTCTTTCTCTGGTGTCTCTCTCTGGTCTCTCTCTCTGGTCTCTCTCTCTGGTCTATCTCTCTGGTCTCTCTCTCTGGTCTCTCTCTCTGGTCTCTCTCTCTGGTCACTCTCTCTGGTCTCTCTCTGGTCTCTCTCTCTTGTCTCTCTCTGGTCTCTCTCTCTGGTCTCTCTTTGGTCTCTCTATGGTTTCTCTCTCTGGTCTCTCTCTCTTGTCTCTCTCTGGTCTCTCTTTGGTCTCTCTATGGTTTCTCTCTTCTCTGGTCAGAGATCTCTTTCTTGTCTCAGGTTTCAGTCCTGGTCCTGGTGTCAGTCCTGGTCCTGAAACCAGTGGGAGCAAAAGTCCAGCTCTGGTCTCAGGTTTGGTGAAGAGTCTCCGCAGCAGCATCCAGCGAAACAAGAAAGAAACTCACAGTCCCCAGTCTGCAAGTAGGTCCCCACTCCGCACTGAGGCATAACTAAGATACCCCAGCTTTAACTGTGTGTGTCTGCGTCTGCGTGTGTGTGTGTGTGTCTGTGTGTGTGTGTGTGTGTGTGTGTGTGTGTGTGTGTGTGTGTGTGCGTCTGTGTATGTGTGTGTCTGTGTCTGCGTGTGTGTGTGTGTGTGTGTATCAGGTTCTCTGAAGGCCATGTTTCGAGTTGATTCCCCGTCTCCAAAGAGCAGAGGGCTGTCACGCTCAAACACAGGTTTGACTTTACACACACACACACACACACTCACGCATGCACGCACGCACGCACGCACGCACGCACGCGCGCACGCACACGCACACGCACGCAGACACACACACACACACATACATGCAGATACACACACATACATGCAGATACACGTACACACACATACATGCGGATACACACACACACATACATGCGGATACACACACACACATACATGCGGATACACACATACATGCAGATACACGTACACACACATACGTGCAGATACACGTACACACACATACATGCAGATACACGTACACACACATACATGCAGATACACACACACACACATACATGCAGATACACACACATACATGCAGATACACACACACACACATACATGCAGATACACGTACACACACATACGTGCAGATACACGTACACACACATACATGCAGATACACGTACACACACATACATGCAGATACACACACACACACACATACATGCAGATACACACACATACATGCAGATACACACACACACACATACATGCAGATACACGTACACACACATACATGCAGATACACACACACACACATACATGCAGATACACACACACACATACATGCAGATACACGTACACACACATACATGCAGATACACACACACACATGCAGATACACACACACACACACATACAGAAAATCACATTATTTGAAAATTATGTAAATACATTTTTGGTTAATAGCAAAAGTTCATCTAAATACTTTGTTTTATTCCTTTTTGGCAATGACAGAACTCAAATGTTTTCTATGAGTCTTCACAAGGTTTTTGCTGCTGCTGGTATTTTGGCCCATTCTTCCTGCAGTTCTTGTCTAGAGCAGTGATGGTTTGGGGCAGACTTTCAACTCCAGGACCTTGAAATGCTTCTTACAATGCCACTCCTTCGTAGTTGTGTGTTCAGGATCTCTTTTTTTTCCCTCATTCTGTCTCTCATACACACACACACACACACACACACACAGGAGGAGGAGGGCTGCTGCACGAGTTGGGGTCCTGCAGTTCAGCTCCTGTCTCAGTGCTGCATGAGGCCAAAGCAAACAAGGCTTGCTTTAAAACAGGAAATTTCTCACATTCCATTGAGTTTATCCTCTGTTTGTGATGTCACAGACTTCAGTAAGTGTCCCACCCGAGGCCACGCCCACACACTTCCTGTTGTAGCCACACCCACTTTCCATTGTGACCCCTCCCTCTGCTTTCAGACCCAAACCTGGGCTCGCTGAAGCACAGAGGGGCTCACCTCCGCCGCAGCCTGTTCGGGACCAAGAGGGAGCGAGGGGAAGTGATGTCATCAGTGATGTCATCAGTGAAGGAGGGGGGAGGAGGGGAGGAGGGGAGGAGCGAGGAAGAGGAGAGAGGAGACGAGGAGGAGACACAACCTGACGAGATGTACTGTCTGCCTGAGCTTCCCCCCATTCCACTGTCTGGTACTGCTCCTGATACTACTACTGCTCCTGATACTGATACTGCTCCGGATACTGCTACTACTACAGACCTGAGCTTTAAACATGTGTTAATCAGACTAAAGTTACAGACCTGAGCTTTAAACATGTGTTATTCAGACTAAAGTTACAGACTTGAGCTTTAAACATGTGTTATTCAGACTAAAGTTACAGACCTGAGCTTTAAACATGTGTTATTCAGACTAAAGTTACAGACTTGAGCTTTAAACATGTGTTATTCAGACTAAAGTTACAGACTTGAGCTTTAAACATGTGTTATTCAGACTAAAGTTACAGACTTGAGCTTTAAACTGTCTTCTCAGTGATGCAGATCCACAAACTCATAGAGATGGAGGTCCTGGAGGAGGCCTATCTGAACCTGTTAGCGCTAAGAGTTGAGTTCCAGCGCGAGACGTCGATGAAGACCCCAGTGAGCCCGAGTCCTGAGGCGAAGACCCCAGTGAGCCCGAGTCCTGAGGCAAAGACCCCAGTGAGCCCGAGTCCTGAGGCAAAGACCCCAGTGAGCCCGAGTCCTGAGTCTGTGGTTTTGGTGAAGAAAGAGAAAGACCTGAACCTTTTGTACAACGAGCTGAAGACCAAGGTTCACGGCATTGTGCGGGACTCCAACAGCCTGCCAGCACGGTAACCACGGGAACCACATGGCAACCACACTGTAACCACACAGTAACCACACTGTAACCACGGCAACCACACTGTAACCACACAGTAACCACACTGTAACCACACTGGAACCACGGCAACCACACTGTAACCACACAGTAACCACACAGTAACCACACAGTAACCACACAGTAACCACACAGTAACCACACAGTAACCACACAGTAACCACACAGTAACCACACTGGAACCACGGCAACCACACTGTAACCACACTGTAACCACACAGTAACCACACAGTAACCACACAGTAACCACACAGTAACCACACAGTAACCACACTGTAACCACGGCAACCACACAGTAACCACACTGTAACCACGGCACTCTCTGTCTCCGTCTCAGTGTCCTCTGTCTGTGTCTCAGTGTCCTCTGTCTGTGTCTCAGTGTCCTCTGTCTGTGTCTCAGTGTCCTCTGTCTGTGTCTCAGTATCCTCTGTCTGTGTCTCAGTGTCCTCTGTCTCCGTCTCAGTGTCCTCTGTCTCCGTCTCAGTGTCCTCTGTCTGTGTCTCAGTGTCCTCAGTCTGTGTCTCAGTATCCTCTGTCTGTGTCTCAGTGTCCTCTGTCTCCGTCTCAGTGTCCTCTGTCTGTGTCTCAGTGTCCTCAGTCTGTGTCTCAGTATCCTCTGTCTGTGTCTCAGTGTCCTCTGTCTCCGTCTCAGTGTCCTCTGTCTCCGTCTCAGTGTCCTCTGTCTGTGTCTCAGTGTCCTCTGTCTGTGTCTCAGTGTCCTCTGTCTGTGTCTCAGTGTCCTCTGTCTGTGTCTCAGTGTCCTCTGTCTCCGTCTCAGTGTCCTCTGTCTCCGTCTCAGTGTCCTCTGTCTGTGTCTCAGTGTCCTCTGTCTGTGTCTCAGTGTCCTCTGTCTGTGTCTCAGTGTCCTCTGTCTCCGTCTCAGTATCCTCTGTCTGTGTCTCAGTGTCCTCTGTCTCCGTCTCAGTGTCCTCTGTCTCAGTGTCCTCTGTCTCCGTCTCAGTGTCCTCTGTCTCCGTCTCAGTGTCCTCTGTCTGTGTCTCAGTGTCCTCTGTCTCCGTCTCAGTGTCCTCTGTCTGTGTCTCAGTGTCCTCTGTCTCCGTCTCAGTGTCCTCTGTCTGTGTCTCAGTGTTCTCTGTCTGTGTCTCAGTGTCCACTGTCTCCGTCTCAGTGTCCTCTGTCTCCGTCTCAGTGTCCTCTGTCTGTGTCTCAGTGTCCTCTGTCTCAGTGTCCTCTGTCTGTGTCTCAGTGTCCTCTGTCTGTGTCTCAGTGTCCTCTGTCTCAGTGTCCTCTGTCTGTGTCTCAGTGTCCACTGTCTCCGTCTCAGTGTCCTCTGTAGGGGTGTGACGATTGATCGATTTTTATATATATTGCGATACTTTCTTCCGCGATTCGATTATCGATATGCATTTGCCAAGTATCAATATCGATTTTGAAAAAAAAAAAAAAAGTTTTTTGTTTGTTTTTTTTTTTACTTTTTTTTTTGTATTGGTATCAATACTTAATATATAGCTACATTACGCATCTCCATTCTATTTATCATTAAATAAAGATTTTATTTTATTTATGCCATAAATTGGCATATTGTATATTTCTGACCAATATATCAATAATCGTCATATCGTGAAAAAATCGTTATTGTGATATTATTGTTATCTTGAGCTTTGTATCGTGTATCGTATCGTATTGTATCGTGAGGTACCCTTAGGTTCCCACCCCTAGTCCTCTGTCTGTGTCTCAGTGTCCTCTGTCTGTGTCTCAGTGTCCTCTGTCTGTGTCTCAGTGTCCTCTGTCTGTGTCTCAGTGTCCTCTGTCTGTGTCTCAGTGTTCTCTGTCTGTGTCTCAGTGTCCTCTGTCTGTGTCTCAGTGTCCTCTGTCTGTGTCTCAGTGTCCTCTGTCTGTGTCTCAGTGTCCTCTGTCTGTGTCTCAGTGTCCTCTGTCTGTGTCTCAGTGTCCTCTGTCTGTGTCTCAGTGTCCTCTGTCTGTGTCTCAGTGTCCTCTGTCTGTGTCTCAGTGTCCTCTGTCTGTGTCTCAGTGTCCTCTGTCTGTGTCTCAGTGTCCTCTGTCTGTGTCTCAGTGTCCTCTGTCTGTGTCTCAGGAACAAGCCTCTGCTGCACATGGTGTGTAGGATCATCCAGGAGGAGGAGCAGCGGGTGTTGGAGCCTGGGGGCCTGGGCTGCAGCTGGAGGACCATGTGGAGGTCTGCGGTGGGGGAGGGGGTCCAAGCCCGGGTGGACCAGGTTACCATGGAGACGCCTCAGCAGAACCCCGCCTGGCTCGCCACTCACCTGGGCCTCCTGGGCCGGACCGTGGTCACCGACCTGAAGGGGGTGAAGACAGACCTGTGCTGGGCCTATCCACCCAGCTTCATGGTACTACCAGGAACCAGAGACCAGGAACCAGGAACCAGAGAGACCAAAAAGACCAGGAACCAGAGAGACCAGAGACAAGGAACCAGGAACCAGGGAGACTAAAGCAGGGATTAAAGAGTTCCGTCTACAGTAGGTGACGGATTTCCGTCAAATGAAATTGGTCTGGAAAAAAAAATATATATATATAATGATAATAATACACACAATGAAATGATTGATTATAAAAATAATATATAGTAATACATATATGTGTGAATCTGTTTTTTATATATATATATATCGATGTATAATAATAATTTGAATATAATTGTATTTATACGTATATAGAAATAATAAGTAATATAATCACGAGTGGGCCTTGAACGTGCCGTGGCCACATGAGCGCTCCGCAAATGAATCAAGGCAATGGGACGTAGCTGAGCTCACGCGTAAATGAAGACGCGATGAAGTTAGCATTGGTAACACGGAGGTGAAAGTTTCTGGAAACTGCACGGAGCTTTTGAAAAGGAGAAGAGGAGGAAAATTGAATCTCGACCGGAGCAATAACAGCAGCAGATCCGCGGACTGGTAAGCTGGGCGCGTAATAGACTAAAGGTAATTAACGTTTACCAAACGCAATGCTATTTTACTTAACGGAATGTACAAAACAGACTTTGCTGCGACTGGGAATGGGAACAAACATGTCTTAGTGAGCTTTTGATATTGTCTTGTTTGCGATCTTCTTGCAAAACTCAGCGTGATGTAAAAGAGCCAATCAACAGGTCATGGTGCGAAAAGATGAAAGTGGCCGGTGCTTGTGCGTACTTTGCCATAAAAAATTGCATATATGGGAGTAATGAGAAAAAAAGTTTTGATTCGCCACCAGCTCAAAACTGCGCACAAGGCAGCTGTTTGTGCACTTTCCCACACTTCATCTTTACCTGGTGCATCAGCAACAACTGACACTAGGCTTGCTCTGGCGGACCGTGTCTGTGGCTTTATCGCAGAAAATAACGTTCAGAATATCACTACCGCTGGTAGATTTATTTAAATCATTTGCAGTTGATCGAAGTGCACTGTGCACTCAAACTTGATAGGGAAACCTTTTTCTTAAATATTGACGTGTCCACAAACAAATGTGGACAGAATTGTATCATCCTTTTGCGATATTTTGACGAGGACAGAGCCAGAGTGTTGACGCTCCATATCGCCTCAAGTAAAGCTACTCTCACTAATATTCTGTCAAAAAGTTGACTCGTTGCTTGATCCACTTATATTTCATATCAAAATACACTGTATATCTTTGAAGAATTCATTTGAGCGGTATTCAATATACAATCTATTATACAATAATATATTGTAATTAAAAATATAACTTGGTCCTGCATATTACTGTAATTTACATGTGATACATTTCCATGCAAAAATTTTCAGTCAAATCTTTTTTTTTTGCTTTAACCCCTGGACTAAAGACACCAGGGACCATAGA
Organism: Knipowitschia caucasica; assembly: GCA_964034765.1. NCBI lineage: Eukaryota > Metazoa > Chordata > Actinopteri > Gobiiformes > Gobiidae > Knipowitschia > Knipowitschia caucasica. The sequence continues at coordinate 32,133,811 of OZ035834.1, read as the reverse complement.
CCAGAGACCAGGGACCAGAGAGACCAAAGAGACCAGGGACCAGAGACCAGAGACCAGAGAGGGAGAGACCAGAGAGGGACCATAGATGTGTCTCTGGTGTAACCATGGGTCTTTGCAGGTGTTCCATGAGTACGTGTCCAGTTATAACAGAGTTGTGGGGAAACACCTGCAGAAGCTGATGAAGGAGACCTCAGACCTGAAGGACCTGCACCATCTGCTCACCTGGTCCCAGGTCCACTACAACAGGTGAGACCAGAGACCGGACCAGAGACCGGACCAGAGACCGGACCAGAGACCGGACCAGAGACCGGACCAGAGACCGGACCAGAGACCGGACCAGAGACCGGACCAGAGACCGGACCAGAGACCGGACCAGAGACCGGACCAGAGACCGGACCAGAGACCAGACCAGAGACCAGACCAGAGACCAGACCAGAGACCAGACCAGAGACCAGACCAGAGACCAGACCAGAGACCAGACCAGGGACCAGACCAGGGACCAGACCAGGGACCAGACCAGGGACCAGACCAGGGACCAGACCAGGGACCAGACCAGGGACCAGACCAGGGACCAGACCAGGGACCAGACCAGGGACCAGACCAGGCACACACAGACACACACACACACACACAGACACACACACACTGATGTCACATGTTGTTGCAGTGAGTCCGTGATGCAGCACGTCTCTCTCCAGCCTGAAATCTCTCTGGAGTCCACAGAACTGGACCTGGATCCAGACTTCAAGACTGAGCTGAGGACCAAGTACTGCAACCGAGTCCAGGTACATCACATACCAGACCCAGGCCTTAAAGCTGGTCTCTGGTCTCCCTCTGGTCTCCCTCTGGTCTCTCTAACCCTGTTTCCTCAGGAGGACCTGCGTTCGTCTCTGTCAAACATCACGGAGCTCGAGGACAAAGAATTTTGGTCCAAAGCGAAAGAACCAGAGTCTGAGGACGGACTGTGGCTGTCAGACATACACATGGACATCGGGACCGTGAGTGACCAGAGAGAGACCAGAGAGAGACCAGAGAAAGACCAGAGAGAGACCAGAGAGAGACCAGAGAGAGACCAGAGAGAGACCAGAGAGAGACCAGAGAGAGACCAGAGAGAGAGACTAGAGAGAGAGACTAGAGAGAGAGACCAGAGAGAGACCAGAGAGAGATTAGAGAGAGACCAGAAAGAGACCAGAGAGGGAGACCAGAGAGAGATTAGAGAGAGACCAGAGAGAGATTAGAGAGAGACCAGAAAGAGACCAGAGAGGGAGACCAGAGAGGGAGACCAGAGAGGGAGACCAGAGAGGGAGACCAGAGAGGGAGACCAGAGAGGGAGACCAGAGAGGGAGACCAGAGAGGGAGACCAGAGAGGGAGACCAGAGAGGGAGACCAGAGAGGGAGACCAGAGAGGGAGACCAGAGAGGGAGACCAGAGAGGGAGACCAGAGAGGGAGACCAGAGAGGGAGACCAGAGAGGGAGACCAGAGAGGGAGACCAGAGAGGGAGACCAGAGAGGGAGACCAGAGAGGGAGACCAGAGAGGGAGACCAGAGAGGGAGACCAGAGAGGGAGACCAGAGAGGGAGACCAGAGAGGGAGACCAGAGAGGGAGACCAGAAAGAGACCAGAAAGAGACCAGAGAGAGAGACCAGTGTGTGTGCAGTTCTCTGCCTGGCCACAGGGGTCAGTGTTGCTCTCTGTGCAGTTGGTGAAAGGCCTCGTGACTCAGTCTGAAAAAATCGATCCAGACCTGGAGCTCAGAGTGACCTCCTGCTGCTTATCTGAGCTCACGGACTTCCCCAGGAGGTATGGAGACTTATGCAGGGTATGGGGACTTATGCAGGGTATGGAGACTTATGCAGGGTATGGGGACTTATGCACGGGTATGGAGACTTATGCAGGGTATGGGGACTTATGCAGGGTATGGGGACTTATGCAGGGTATGGAGACTTATGCAGGGTATGGAGACTTATGCAGGGTATGGGGACTTATGCAGGTTATGGAGACTTATGCGGGGTATTGGGACTAATGCAGGGTATGGGGAATTATGCAGAGTATGGAGACTTATGCACGGGTATGGCGACTTATGCACGGGTATGGAGACTTATGCAGGGTATGGGGACTTATGCAGGGTATGGGGACTTATGCAGGGTATGGAGACTTATGCAGGGTATGGGGACTTATGCAGGGTATGGAGACTTATGCGGGGTATTGGGACTAATGCAGGGTATGGGGAATTATGCAGGGTATGGAGACTTATGCACGGGTATGGGGACTTATGCACGGGTATGGGGACTTATGCACGGGTATGGAGACTTATGCACGGGTATGGGGACTAATGCCCGGGTATGGAGACTTATGAACGGGTATGGGGACTTATGCACGGGTATGGAGACTTATGCAGGGTATGGGGACTTATGCACGGGTATGGAGACTTATGCAGGGTATGGAGACTTATGCAGGGTATGGAGACTTATGCAGGGTATGGGGACTTATGCAGGGTATGGGGACTTATGCACGGGTATGGGGACTTATGCACGGGTATGGAGACTTATGCAGGGTATGGGGACTTATGCAGGGTATGGAGACTTATGCGGGGTATTGGGACTAATGCAGGGTATGGGGAATTATGCAGGGTATGGAGACTTATGCACGGGTATGGGGACTTATGCACGGGTATGGGGACTTATGCACGGGTATGGGGACTTATGCAGGGTATGGGGACTTATGCAGGGTATGGAGACTTATGCACAGGTATTGGAGATTTATGCAGGGTATGGAGACTTATGCAGGGTATGGAGACTTATGCAGGGTATGGAGACTTATGCAGGGTATGGAGACTTATGCACGGGTATTGGGACTTATGCACGGGTATTGGGACTTATGCACGGGTATTGGGACTTATGCACGGGTATGGAGACTTATGCACGGGTATGGAGACTTATGCACGGGTATGGAGACTTATGCAGGGTATGGGGACTTATGCAGGGTATGGAGACTTATGCAGGGTATGGGGACTTATGCAGGGTATGCGGACTTGCAGGGTATGGAGACTTATGCAGGGTATGGAGACTTATGCAGGGTATGGAGACTTATGCGGGGTATTGGGACTAATGCAGGGTATGGGGAATTATGCAGGGTATGGAGACTTATGCACGGGTATGGGGACTTATGCACGGGTATGGAGACTTATGCACGGGTCTGGGGACTTATGCACGGGTATGGAGACTTATGCACGGGTATGGGGACTTATGCACGGGTATGGAGACTTATGAACGGGTATGGGGACTTATGCACGGGTATGGAGACTTATGCAGGGTATGGGGACTTATGCACGGGTATGGAGACTTATGCACGGTATGGGGACTTATGCAGGGTTTGGAGACTTATGCAGGGTATGGGGACTTATGCAGGGTATGGGGACTTATGCACGGTATGGGGACATATGCACGGGTATGGAGACTTATGCAGGGAATGGAGACTTATGCAGGGTATGGAGACTTATGCACGGGTATGGAGACTTATGCACGGGTATGGAGACTTATGCACGGGTATGGAGACTTATGCAGGGTATGGAGACTTATGCACGGGTATGGAGACTTATGCACGGGTATGGAGACTTATGCACGGGTATGGAGACTTATGCACGGGTATGGAGACTTATGCAGGGTATGGAGACTTATGCACGGGTATGGGGACTTATGCACGGGTATGGGGACTTATGAACGGGTATGGGGACTTATGCACGGGTATGGGGACTTATGCACGGGTATGGAGACTTATGCACGGTATGGGGACTTATGCAGGGTATGGGGACTTATGCACGGGTATGGAGACTTATGCACGGGTATGGAGACTTATGCAGGGTATGGAGACTTATGCACGGGTATGGGGACTTATGCAGGGTATGGGGACTTATGCAGGGTATGGAGACTTATGCAGGGTATGGAGACTTATGCACGGGTATTGGAGACTTATGCAGGGTATGGAGACTTATGCAGGGTATGGAGACTTATGCAGGGTATGGAGACTTATGCACGGGTATTGGGACTTATGCACGGGTATTGGGACTTATGCACGGGTATGGAGACTAATGCACGGGTATGGAGACTTATGCACGGGTATGGAGACTTATGCACGGGTATGGAGACTTATGCAGGGTATGGAGACTTATGCACGGGTATGGAGACTTATGCAGGGTATGGGGACTTATGCAGGGTATGGAGACTTATGCACGGGTATGGAGACTTATGCAGGGTATGGGGACTTATCCAGGGTATGGAGGCTTATGCAGGGTATGGAGACTTATGCACGGGTATTGGAGATTTATGCACGGGTTTATGCCGGTTAATAACTGCAGCCAGGGCCCGCTTCCCTGCGCGGCTGAGGGGGGTCACTGTGGCGGGTGGTGGCGAGTGGGGGATGAGGGGGGTCACTGTGGTGGGTGGTGGGGAGTGGGGGATTAGGTGCGGGGAGGACTTGATATTGTGCGTCACATTACTTCTTCCTGTGACACGCATTTTCACACACGTCTCTCCTGCACTTTTGTATTCTCCGCTTGTGTCAAACCTTTCATAAAATCCCCGGACTGTGGTTGAGGGGCGCAGGGGGAGTGTTTCTCTGCAGAGCCAAAGAGAAGCTTTTCCTACAGGTATAGCTCTCTTCTGTCCTGACCCTCGCTCTCAGTGTGGTGCTGGTGCAATAACACATCAGACATTCAAGAATCAGTCATTATTTAATCACCAGAACACACACACTTTTCATTCCTTTATTCTCAGTCATTCATTTCTCAGCGCTCTTACGCTCTTTGCTGAAGAGTGTGTGTGCGCACGTGTCCGCGGCGCGAACACACACACGCACACACACACACACGTGTGCACACACACACACACGTTACCCACTGCTGCACTTTGCATCAGAGCAATTTGGGGTAAGTGTGAGATGTCTCTTTCCCTAAACAACGCGATCCGTACTGAGCTGTTAGCTACTGTAGCTGTAGCTGTTAGCTGTTAGCTACAGTAGCAGAATGTAAACAGGAAAAGAAGCGGATCTCAACCAGGGCAACGAGGTAGTCTCTGGTGTTAGTATTAGCGCCATCAGCTGGACCGAGTGTTGTACTACAGCACAGTTTCCCTGGCACGGTTCAGACGATACGTTCATGTGACCGCGGGCCGCTTTCACACCCCTGTGGCGACGATCTGGGCCACTTGGTCTAATGCCGCTTTTCCATAGTCACGGTACGGCACGGTAGGGCACGGTACGGCACGGTAGGGCACGGTAGAGCACCGTACGGCACGGTAGGGCACGGTACGGCACGGTACGGCACGGCCGAGTGTTTGTGCTTTTCCATCACAATAGTTCCTCCTTCTCCTCAGTGTGGGAGGAGTCAGACCACGTCATGTACACACGTTGTCTGATGTCACTTTGTCGTTTGAAATAAATGTTTTTATCGTGAGTTCAAAACATAACTTAGTTATTTAAAATACATGTATATTGTAAATCTAAGTATCGACTCCGAAAAATGAGAAGTAAAAAAGTCACATATGATAAAAATCATCTGCCTAAACATTTATTTTGCCCTTGTGTTTTGATCAAAAAGAAAACTTTTGTATTTAGTAAAAGTCTCCATCTTTGTTCATAAATGTAGCACGGTTATACAGATTTACTGACAAATATAATGTCATGTAAAGTAAAAGTATGTGAAGGAAATGGTACTTCTGAAGCCTTTTCTGCAGTATAAAATATATATATATATATATATATGTATATATATATATATATATATATATATGTATGTATACAGCATGTATATATATATTAATAAATATACACACGACAACAAGCAGAAAACGGAAACACGTGAAAGATGCAGCACAGTAGAAGGACGTTAGGTTAGCTTGCTATCGATAGCTAAATGTAGCTAAATGTAGCTAGCTCACTGTGTACAACAGACAAAACTTTTACAGTGAATACATTTCAGTGAGAGCTTTAACGGGAAACGTAGCTAACAGTTATTTCAGGACTATTATAGACTCATGGTATGGACTATTATAGACCCATGATATGGACTATTATAGACCCATGGTATGGACTATTATAGAAGGCAGTCGCTGACCAATCAGAGTAAGGCAGTCGCTGAAGTCACGTTATGGTGTCGCTTCAGACATTTGGAATCACTGTCTCTCTCCTCTGATTTTGGGGTGGCTGCTCTCTCTCTGGTCTCTCTGGTCTCTTTCTGGTCTCTCTCTGGTCTCTCTGGTCTCTCTCTGGTCTCTCTGGTCTCTCTGGTCTCTTTCTCTGGTCTCTTTCTCTGGTCTCTCTCTGGTCTCTCTCTCTGGTCTCCTCTTACATTGGGGGTGGCTGTGTGCAGGTTTGAGGTGGACTTCAGACGTCAGTGCGAGGGCCTTAAACCACAGATTTGGAAGCAGTACCTCGTCACCTACGTCAACTCCTTCAGCACCTTACTGTGAGTCACATGACCTTTCTTATTTATGAGACTAAAGTTACAGACCTGAGCTTTAAGCATGTGTTATTCAGACTAAAGTTACAGACCTGAGCTTTAAAGTGGTTCTCACCCCCGCTCCTCGGAGCTTACGTTACTCACATTTCCTGTTCAAATCTTCCTCTAAATGGGCGTAGCCTGGAGGACTGAAGGGGGCGTGAACGAGACTGGGCCGTTTACATTGCTCTGGGCGGGGGGCTGCTGACGTCAGGTCCAACTTGCAGTCAGGTCCAACTTCTGTGCCAGTGTTGGCGCCAGATTCAAAATTCAAATGTAGTAATACAGGTCGCCAGCAGATGGCGCCTCACAGACGGTTTTAGGCAGAAAGTCTAACTTTCAACTAATTTGCACCAAAGTGACAAGATTATGACCAGGATATGTAGACAACACTATTGGACACTCATTTATACCGTTTATCAGCAAAAAAAAGTGGATTTGAGGGTGAGTTGTCCTTTAAACATGTGTTGTTTAGACTAAAGTTACAGACCGGAGCTTTAAACATGTGTTATTCAGACTAAAGTTACAGACCTGAGCTTTAAACATGTGTTATTCAGACTAAAGTTACAGACCTGAGCTTTAAACATGGGCGGCACGGTGGCTGAGTGGATAGCACTCTCGCCTCTCAGCAAGAAGGTCCTGGGTTCGAATCCCGGTCGGACCAGGGCCTTTCTGAGTGGAGTTTGCATGTTCTCCCCGTGTCTGCGTAGGTTTCCTCCGGGTACTCCGGTTTCCCCTACCACTAAAAATATCTCCAATAGTTCTGGCATGCGCCTCCTGTACTGGCGACCCCACTCCATCTCTGTGTGGAGTGAGAGACAAATGCCCAAAAATTAACAATTGTAAACCGCTTTGAGACTCATATCTGCAGTGAAAAGGCGGTATATAAATAAAGATTACTTACTTACTTACTACATGTGTTATTCAGACTAAAGTTACAGACCTGAGCTTTAAACATGTGTTATTCAGACTAAAGTTACAGACCTGAGCTTTAAACATGTGTTATTCAGACTAAAGTTACAGACCTGAGCTTTAAACATGTGTTATTCAGACTAAAGTTACAGACTTGAGCTTTAAACATGTGTTATTCAGACTAAAGTTACAGACCCCAGCTTTAAAGATGGGTGTATTCTCAGCTTGTGTATGTTAAAGCTCGGTCACGTGACTTAGAGGAAATGGGCACCAACTGAAGAAAGTGAAAGTGAAAGTAAAACATGTCCATTCAAGAACTGCAGCAAGAGCTAAGAATAGAGCAGTGAGATCAGGAGGAGCCTGACATTAGAGCTGACATTAGAGCTGACCTTAGAGCTGACATTAGAGCTGACATTAGAGCTAAATTAGAGCTGACATTAGAGCTACATTAGAGCTGGCAGTAGAGCTACATTAGAGCTGACATTAGAGCTGACATTAGAGCTGACATTAGAGCTGACCTTAGAGCTGACATTAGAGCTGACATAAGCGCTGACCTTAGAGCTGACCTTAGAGCTACATTAGAGCTGACATTAGAGCTGACATAAGCGCTGACCTTAGAGCTGACCTTAGAGCTACATTAGAGCTGACATTAGCGCTGACATAAGCGCTGACCTTAGAGCTGACATTAGAGCTACATTAGAGCTGACATTAGAGCTGACCTTAGAGCTGACTTTAGCGCTGACATTAGAGCTGATCTTAGAGCTGACCTTAGAGCTTACATTAGAGCTGACCTTAGAGCTGACCTTAGAGCTGACTTTAGCGCTGACATTAGAGCTGATCTTAGAGCTGACCTTAGAGCTGACATTAGAGCTGACCTTAGAGCTGACCTTAGAGCTGACCTTAGAGCTGACATTAGAGTTGACCTTAGAGCTGACATTTGCGCTGACCTTAGAGCTGACCCTACATTAGAGCTGACATTAGAGCTGACCTTAGAGCTGACATTAGAGCTGACCTTAGAGCTGACAGTAGAGCTGACCTTAGAGCTGACCTTAGATCTGACATTAGCTCTGACCTTAGATCTGACATTAGCTCTGACCTTAGAGCTGACTTTAGCGCTGACATTAGAGCTGACCTTAGAGCTGACCTTAGAGCTGACATTAGAGCTGTTGTGTTTCAGGGAGCACATGGAGAGTCTTGGTCAAACGTGTCCAGCTCAGCTCCAGGCTCTGACCAAACAAACTGACAGCTTCAGAGAACGGCTTCTGCACGAGCTAACCCTGCTCTACAGCAACAGCATCCAGGTTAGAGCTAACTCTATAGTATCCAGGTTAGAGCTAACTCTACAGTATCCAGGTTAGAGCTAACTCTACAGCAACAGCATCCAGGTTAGAGCTAACTCTATAATATCCAGGTTAGAGCTAACTCTACAGTATCCAGGTTAGAGCTAACTCTACAGCAACAGCATCCAGGTTAGAGCTAACTCTACAGCAACAGCATCCGGGTTAGAGCTAACTCTACAGCATTCAGGTAAGAGATAACCCTGCTCTACAGCAACAGCATTCAGGTTTGAGCTAACTCTACAGCAACCTCATCCAGGTTTGAGCTAACTCTACAGCATCCAGGTTAGAGCTAACTCTACAGCATCCAGGTTAGAACTAACTCTACAGCAACAGCATCCAGGTTAGAGCTAACTCTACAGCATCCAGGTTAGAGCTAACTCTACAGCATCCAGGTTAGAGCTAACTCTACAGCAACAGCATCCAGGTTAGAGCTAACTCTACAGCATCCAGGTTAGAGCTAACTCTACAGCATCCAGGTTAGAGCTAACTCTACAGCATCCAGGTTAGAGCTAACTCTACAGCAACAGCATCCAGGTTAGAGCTAACTCTACAGCAACAGCATCCAGGTTAGAGCTAACTCTACAGCATCCAGGTTAGAGCTAACTACAGCAACAGCATCCAGGTTAGAGCTAACTCTACAGCATCCAGGTTAGAGCTAACCCTGCTCTACAGCAACAGCATCCAGGTTAGAGCTAACTCTACAGCAACAGCATCCAGGTTAGAGCTAACTCTACAGCAACAGCATCCAAGTTAGAGCTAAAGTGACATCACCACCGTGTTATTTAGACTAAAGTTACAGACCTGAGCTTTAAACATGTGTTATTTAGACTAAAGTTACAGACCTGAGCTTTAAACATGTGTTATTCAGACTAAAGTTACAGACTTGAGCTTTAAACATGTGTTATTCAGACTAAAGTTACAGACCTGAGCTTTAAACATGTGTTATTTAGACTAAAGTTACAGACCCCAGCTTTAAAGTTGGAGTTTCCCTCGTTATGAGGAAAGCTGATGTGGTGTGAAGCAGAAGTAGAGGTTGTGTAGCCGCGACACAAAAGGAGAACCGTGCAAATATTTGACACTGAAACAGGATCTTTGTGTGACATCACAATAATGTAAAGTCACAGTCTGAACACCCCACGTTTCCTCCAGGTGCTCCGGTTTCCCCAACCATTAAAAACATGTAGAATAGTTGTATGTGTGTGTGTGTGTGTGTGTGTGTGTAGGTGTATATGTGTGGTTGTTTCTGTGTGTGTGTGTGTGTGCTTGTTTCTGTGTGTGCATGTATCTGTGTGTGTGTGAATATTGTTGGTCCCAGTGTCGACCCCTGAGGTACCTCACCTCACCAGTTCTTTGCTCGTTTATTTGTATCATTTCCATTTTGTTTTTTGATGAATTTCGACCATTGGATCGCACTGGAAGAGAACAAGTGACGTCGCCCGGCATGGCGCAGCCGAAAGCAAGCACCTGGTGCTGGGCCTTAGCCCACGGGGCCCGGCCGGGCTCAGCCCGAAAGGACGACGTGGACAGTCCCTCCTGTGGCCCACCACCCGCAGAGGGGTCTGTGGCGCCTCGGTGCAGAGAGGACTGGGCAGCAGTCGAAGGCGGAGACCTCGGCGACCCAGTCCACACACTCAACATCTGGCTCTTGGGACGTGGAACGTCACCTCACTGGGGGGGAAGGAGCCCGAGCTCGTGGGGGAGGTTGAGAGATACCTAGAGATAGTCTCACCTCCACACACAGCTTGGGCTCTGAACCCAACTCCTTGAGAGGGGTTGGACGCTCCACTTTTCTGGTGTTTCTCGTGGGGAGAGGCGGCGAGCGGGGGTGGCCATACTCATTGCCCCCATCTCAGCTCCACGTGTTGGAGTTCTCCCCGGTGAATGAGAGGGTCGCGTCCCTCCGCCTTCGGGTGAGGGACAAGTCTCTCACTGTTGTGACGGCCTACGGGCCTAACAGCAGTGCAGAGTACTCGGCCTTCTTGGAGTCCTTGGGAGGGGTACTGGACGGTGCACTGCCCGGGGACTCCATCATTCTCCTTGGGGACTTCAACGCCCATGTGGGAATTGCCAGTGACACTTGGAGAGGGGTGATAGGGAAGACCGGCCCTGATCTGAACCCTGAACCCAGGGGAGGAAGCCGGTCAGACCTGGCAGACCCAAGCGTGTAGTGAGGGTCTGCTGGGAACGTCTCGCTGAGCCCCCTGTCAGACGGACTTTCAACTCACACCTCCGGGAGAGCTTCTCCCAGATCCCAGAGGAGGAGGAGAGCTTCTCCCAGGTCCCCGCAGAGGAGGGGGACATGGAGTCTGAGTGGACCATGTTCTCCACCTCTATCGCCGATGCAGCGGCTCGTAGCTGTGGTCGCAAGGTCTCTGGTGCTGGTCCCGGCGGCAACCCCCGAACCCGGTGGGGGACACCGGCAGTAAGGGATGCTGTCAGGCTGAAGAAGGAGTCCTATCGAGCCATGATGGTTCGGGGGACTCCTGAGGCAGCTGTCCAGTACCGGCAGACCAAGCGTGTCTCTGCAACATCGCGTGGCGATCGGGGGCGGTGCCAATGGAGTGGCAGACCGGGGTGGTGGTCCCTCTCTACAAGAAGGGGGACCGGAGGGTGTGTTCCAATTATCGTGGGATCACACTCCTCAGCCTCCCCGGTAAGGTCTACTCCAAGGTACTGGAGAGGAGGCCACGGCCGATGGTCGAATCTCTGATTCAGGAGGAGCAGTGTGGTTTTTGTCCCGGTCGCAGAACACTGGACCAGCTCTATACTCTCCATCGGATACTCGAGGGTTCATGGGACCCTCGCCCAACCTGTCCAAATGTGCTTTGTGGATTTGGAGAAGACGTTCAACCGTGTTCCCCGGGGTGTCCTTTGGGGGTGTTTTCCGGGAGTACGGGGTCCGGGGTCGTCTGCTGAGGGCCGTCCAGTCCCTGTATGACCAGAGCCAGAGCTGTGTTTGCATTGCCGGCAGTAAGTCAGACCTGTTCACGGTGAATGTTGGCCTCCGACAGGGCTGCCCTTTGTCACCGGTTCTGTTCACTGTGTTTATGAACAGAATTTCTAGGTGCAGTCAGGGGTCGGAGGGGGTCCGGTTCGGGGACCACAGGATTTCATCTCTGCTGTTTGCGGACGATGTTGTCCTGTTGGCTCCAACGAACCAGGACCTGCAACATGCACTGGGACGGTTTGCAGCCGAGTGTGAAGCGGCTGGGATGAGAATCAGCACCTCCAAATCTGAGGCCTTGGTGCTCGACCGGAAAAAGGTGCCTTGCCCTGTCCAGGTGGGTGGAGAGGTCCTTCCTCAAGTGGAGGAGTTCAAGTATCTCGGGGTCTTGTTCACGAGTGAGGGAAGAATGGAGCGTGAGATTGACAGGCGGATTGGTGCAGCGTGTGCAGTGATGCGATCGCTGTATCGGACCGTTGTGGTAAAGAGGGAGCAGCGTCTGTAGGCAGAGCTGCCTGTATTGGACCGTTGTGGTAAAGAGGGAGCTGAGCCGAAAGGCAAAGCTCTCGATTTACCGGTCAATCTTTGTTCCCTCCCTCACCTATGGTCATGAGCTTTGGGTAATGACCGAAAGAACGAGATCGCGGATACAAGCGGTCGAAATGAGCTTCCTCCGCAGAGTGGCTGCTCCCTTAAAGATAGGGTGAGGAGCTCGGTCACACGGGAGGAACTCGGAGTAGAGCCGCTGCTACTCCACGTCGAGAGGAACCAGTTGAGGTGGCTCGGGCATCTGTTCAGGATGCCTCCTGGACGCCTCCCTGGGGAGGTGTTTCGTGCACGTCCCACCGGGAGGAGGCCCCGGGGAAGACCTAGGACACGCTGGAGGGACTATGTCTCTCAGCTGGCCTGGGAACGCCTTGGGGTCGGACGAGCTGGAGGAGGTGTGTGTGGATAGGGAAGTCTGGGCGTCTCTGCTTAGACTGCTGCCCCCGCGACCCGGCAACGGATGAAGCGGAAGAAAATGGATGGATTGATGGATGAATTTCAACCAATCAGATCAAAGCTGTTGATGAGAGACATTCCCTGAAACCTTGAGTTGTGTTTTCCTCTCTCCAGGTTCCACTGCGGAGGATGATGAGCAGGAAGTGGCTCACGACCGACGAAGACTTCAGAGATCTGAGGACGAAGACAGAGGAGCTGAGTGTGTTGTGTGGAGGCCTGAGAAAACCACACGCAGAGGTAAACACACAAACACACACAGACACACACACACACACACACACAGACGCACAGACAAACAGACACACACACAGGTAACACACACACCGACACACACAAACACACACACACACACACAGGCAGACACACACACACAGACAGACACACATACAGACACACACACACACACACACAGGCAGACACACACAGACAGACACACAGACACACACACACACAGACAGACACACATACAGACACACACACACACACACACACACACAGGCAGACACACACACACAGGCAGACACAGACAGACACACAGACACACACACACATGCACAGACACACACACAGGCAACAGACATGCAGAGACACACACACGCACACGAAGACACACACACACACAAAGACACACACACACACACAGGGTGTGTACCTGTTTCCTCATTCATAAAAGTCCCTCTCGGTGTTAAAGGGGAAGTGTGATCTCACTTTCATCACCGGTGTTTCTCCTCTGCACATAATACTCTAAATCACTTTAAAGCTGGGGTCTGTGACTTTAATGAGTAGTGAACAGACTACAGTAGGAGAGGTGCTGTACGGGCGGCACAGTGGCTGAGTGGTTAGCACTGTCGCCTCTCAACAAGAAGGTCCTGGGTTCCAATCCCGGTCGGAACAGGGCCTTTCTGAGTGGAGTTTGCATGTTCTCCCCGTGTCTGTGTAGGTTTCCTCCGGGTACTCCTGTTTCCCCTACCACTAAAAACATGTACCATAGGTCTGTGCCTCCTGTACTGGCCCCTCCCCTCTCTGTGTGGAGTCAGAGACTAATGCCCAAAAATAACAATTGTAAACTGCTTTGACCCTGGTCTGTGAAAGGCGCTATATAAATAAACATGACTTACTTACTGTTCCCAGACTTCTCCAGCAGGGGGCTCCATATGCAGTATGTGTTTATAGACTTAAGGTTGTATTTCTTACCTGAGTTTTACCGAACCATCCTTAACGTGGATGGGAAGAACAGGGCGTTTAGACAGAAGGGGCAGGGGAAACACAACTGCAGGTCAGGGAGGAAAGTTACCACAGTGGTGCGTCTTGGTGTCGGACCATGGAGGAAAGAGGAAGAGTGTGAAGCGGGTCTTCAGCCCGACTAAGATCAGGTTTTCACTGTTTCCGACCGAGGTGAGAAATGGTCTGACTGCAGCCGGAAGTGTTTACCCAAAGACTGGAATGTCCTATTGTTCCAAACCGGACACACTTCAGCGAGACATGGAGAGGGCAGAGGACGTCCCAGCAGAGGGCAGACACGTCCCGGCAGAGGACAGAGACGTCCCGGCAGAGGACAGAGACGTCCCGGCAGAGGACAGAGACGTCCCGGCAGAGGACAGAGACGTCCCGGCAGAGGGCAGAGACGTCCCGGCAGAGGGCAGAGACGTCCCGGCAGAGGGCAGAGACGTCCCGGCAGAGGGCAGAGACGTCCGGCAGAGGGCAGAGACGTCCCGGCAGAGGGCAGAGACGTCCCGGCAGAGGGCAGAGACGTCCCGGCAGAGGGCAGAGACGTCCCGGCAGAGGGCAGAGACGTCCCGGCAGAGGGCAGAGACGTCCCGGCAGAGGGCAGAGACGTCCCGGCAGAGGGCAGAGACGTCCCGGCAGAGGACAGAGACGTCCCGGCAGAGGACAGAGACGTCCCGGCAGAGGGCAGAGACGTCTGCCAGAGACGTCCCGGCAGAGGACCCAGACGTCTGCCAGAGACGTCCCGGCAGAGGACACAGACGTCCGGGCAGAGGACACAGACGTCCCGGCAGAGGGCAGAGACGTCCCAGAATAACGTAGAGGGCAGAAGAGCTGGGAATTCCCGAGATGAGACTTTAGAGATGGGAAAGTCCTGATTATGACTGATGTGAGACCAGAAGTACCATGTGCAAAAAACACCTGGAACAGTCTACAGACAAACACTGGTCCCTCTCTGGTCCCTCTCTGGTCCCTCTCTGGTCCCTCTCTGGTCCCTCTCTGGTCCCTCTCTGGTCCCTCTCTGGTCCCTCTCTGGTCTTTCTCTGGTCCCTCTCTGGTCCCTATCTGGTCTCTCTCTGGTCTCTCTCTCTGGTCCCTCTCTGGTCCCTCTCTGGTCCCTCTCTGGTCCCTCTCTGGTCTTTCTCTGGTCCCTCTCTGGTCCCTATCTGGTCTCTCTCTGGTCTCTCTCTCTGGTCTCTCTCTGGTCTCTTTCTGGTCTCTCTGGTCTCTCTGTGGTCTCTCTGGTCTCTCTCTGGTTATTGTCTTTGTAAATCCAAATATGACGAAATAAGGAATCTGTGTGATGTCACACTGTGATGTCACACTGATTCCTTATATGGGCATTCGTTCAGCAGCATTAGCTTAGCACTGTACCAGGGGCAGACTTGTTGCTAAGACGTTTACCAAGACAAACTGGAGTTTCATCCACGACTGAATGAAAGCCTCTTATTGGTCAGTCCTTATATGGTCGTATCTGGATATACAAACACAATATCACATATAAACACGGGATCACATGGTTGTGTTGCTGTCTCATGGTTGTGTTGCTGTCTCACATGGTTGTGTTGCTGTCTCACATGGTTGTGTTGCTGTCTCACATGGTTGTGTTGCTGTCTCACATGGTTGTGTTGCCGCAGGAGGTGGCCAGCACCTCCTCCTCAGTCGCCGCCTCCTCTCTCACATGGTTGTGTTGCTGTCTGACATGGTTGTGTTGCCGCAGGAGGTGGCCAGCTCCCAGCACCTCCTCTTCAGTCGCCTCCTCCTCTCTCACATGGTTGTGTTGCCGCAGGAGGTGGCCAGCTCCCAGAACCTCCTCCTCAGTCGCCTCCTCCTCTCTCACATGGTTGTGTTGCTGTCTCACATGTTTGTGTTGCTGTCTGACATGGTTGTGTTGCTACAGGAGGTGGCCAGCTCCCAGCACCTCCTCCTCAGTCGCCTACTCCTCTCTCGGCTGATGAAAGGACAGTTCTCCTGTAAGAACCGCAAACACCAGAGGGCAGCAGAGAGGCTCCGGAAACAGTGGGACCTCCTGCAGGAGCTGTTCAAGAGCATGGTGAGCCTCACATGGTCCTCACATGGTCCTCACAGGGTCCTCACAGTGTCCTCACAGGCTCCTCACATGGTCCTCACATGGTCCTCATAGGGTCCTCACACGGTCCTCACAGGGTCCTCACATGGTCCTCACATGGTCCTCACATGGTCCTCACAGGGTCCTCACATGGTCCTCACAGGGTCCTCACATGGTCCTCACAGGGTCCTCACAGGGTCCTCACATGGTCCTCACAGGGTCCTCACATGGTCCTCACATGGTCCTCACAGGGTCCTCACAGCCACAGGGGTCCTCACAGAGAGAGACTAACCCAGTTTAGTCCTGGTTTAGTCCTGGTTTAGTCCTGTTTAGTCCTTGTTTAGTCCTGGTTTAGTCCTGTTTAGTCCTGTTTGGTTCTGGTTTAGTCCTGGTTTAGTCCTGGTTTAGTCCTGTTTAGTCCTGGTTTAGTCCTGTTTAATCCTGTTTGGTTCTGGTTTAGTCCTGGTTTAGTCCTGGTTTAGTCCTGTTTAGTCCTGTTTAGCCCTGTTTAGTCCTGGCTTGTCCTGGTCAGCCCGGACTGTGCTGTTTCCACAGGGCTCCTGGCACCTGTGGCTGTGTCCTGTAGGGGGCGCTGTGTGTGACCTGATCGGACAGAAGCACGAGGACCACATCAAGGACCAGCTCCCAGCGCTGATACAACTCTGCCCAGACTTTGGGTGAGAGAGAGGGGGAGGGAGAGGGGGGAGGGAGGGGGGGGAGAGAGGGGGGTGAGAGAGGGGGGTGTGAGAGAGGGGGGAGGGAGAGGGGGGGGGGAGAGGGGGGGAGAGGGGAGGAGAGGGGAGGAGAGAGGGAGGGAGGGGTGAGAGGAGATAGAGGGGGATGGTCCAGACTCAGGTGACTCTTCCCGTGCTCTCAGGAGGAGACACCTGGTGGCGCTGTTGTGGTTTCGTGGTTTGCCTCGAGGCAGAGAACATGGTCAGATTCTGAAGACGCTGTCGGAGCTGAAGAAGAAGAACTCTGGGGCCGTCCAGGAGAACCCTTTTCTGTTCAAGGACATGGAAGTGACCACCAATCAGAACTGTCTCCTCCCCTACAGCTGCGTCTGTGGGGACTGGGACCAGGACTAGACCAGGACCAGACCAGGACCAGACCTACAGCTGCCTCTGTGGGGACTGGGACCAGGACTAGACCAGGACCAGACCAGGACCAGACCTACAGCTGCGTCTGTGGGGACTGGGACCAGGACTAGACCAGGACCAGACCTACAGCTGCCTCTGTGGGGACTGGGACCAGTACTAGACCAGGACCAGACCAGGACCAGACCTACAGCTGCCTCTGTGGGGACTGGGACCAGGACTAGACCAGGCCCAGACCAGGACCAGACCTACAGCTGCCTCTGTGGGGACTGGGACCAGGACTAGCCCAGGACCAGACCAGGACCAGACCTACAGCTGCGTCTGTGGGGACTGGGACCAGGACTAGACCAGGACCAGACCAGGACCAGACCTACAGCTGTGTCTGTGGGGACTGGGACCAGGACTAGACCAGGACCAGACCTACAGCTGCCTCTGTGGGGACTGGGACCAGTACTAGACCAGGACCAGACCAGGACCAGACCTACAGCTGCCTCTGTGGGGACTGGGACCAGGACTAGACCAGGACCAGACCTACAGCTGCGTCTGTGGGGACTGGGACCAGTACTAGACCAGGACCAGACCAGGACCAGACCTACAGCTGCCTCTGTGGGGACTGGGACCAGTACTAGATCAGGACCAGACCAGGACCAGACCTACAGCTGCCTCTGTGGGGACTGGGACCAGGACCAGACTGTCACTGTGGGGACTGGGTCTACAGTGAGGTGGGCAGAGTTTCCAGGTACGCAGGGTAACGGCTAACAGCTAACGGCTAACGGCTAAACACTATTAATACAATGTGGTGATTTCAGCCCAAAAAAAACCCAAGAATTGAAATACTTTTGAATGTTTAAATTCATCTTTGAGTCTTTAAATGTGGGCGGGGCTTATGCATGGATACGCTCTCAGGAAGGGGGCGGGGCTTGTGCGCTGACACGCCCTCAGGAAGGGGGCGGGGTTTGTCTCTGTATATGAAACTTAATGATGTTTGATGATAGAGGCTCAGCTTCAGGTACAAATCATATTTAATATTTATGAATAAATCAGAGATAAAATATTAAAATACGACTTCATGTTTGTGTTTACTACACGGTCTCTCTCTCTGGTCTCTCTCTGGTCTCTCTCTGGTCTCCCTCTGGTCTCTCTCTGGTCTCTCTCTGGTCTCTCTCTCTGGTCTCTCTCTGGTCTCTCTCTCTGGTCTCTCTCTGGTCTCTCTCTGGTCTCTCTCTCTGGTCTCTCTCACTGGTCTCACGGGTCTCTCTCTCTGGTCTCTCACTGGTCTCTATCTGGTCTCTCTCTCTGGTCTCTCACTGGTCTCTCTCTCTGGTCTCTCACTGGTCTCTCTCTGGTCTCTCACTGGTCTCTCTCTGGTCTCTCTCTCTGGTCTCTCTCTGGTCTCTCTCTCTGGTCTCTCTCACTGGTCTCACGGGTCTCTCTCTCTGGTCTCTCACTGGTCTCTCTCTGGTCTCTTACTCTGGTCTCTCACTGGTCTCTCACTGGTCTCTCTCTGGTCTCTCTCTGGTCTCTCTCTGGTCTCTCACTGGTCTCTCTCTGGTCTCTCTCTGGTCTCTCACTGGTCTCTCTCTGGTCTCTCTCTCTGGTCTCTCTCTGGTCTCTCACTGGTCTCTCTCTGGTCTCTCTCTGGTCTCTCTCTGGTCTCTCTCTGGTCTCTCTCTCTGGTCTCTCTCTGGTCTCTCTCTGGTCTCTCTCTCTGGTCTCTCTCTGGTCTCTCTCTCTGGTCTCTCTCTGGTCTCTCTCACGGGTCTCACTCTCTGGTCTCTTACTCTGGTCTCTCACTGGTCTCTCACTGGTCTCTCTCTCTGGTCTCTCTCTGGTCTCTCACTGGTCTCTCTCACGGGTCTCACTCTCTGGTCTCTTACTCTGGTCTCTCACTGGTCTCTCACTGGTCTCTCTCTCTGGTCTCTCACTGGTCTCTCACTGGTCTCTCTCTGGTCTCTCTCTGGTCTCTCACTGGTCTCTCTCTGGTCTCTCTCTGGTCTCTCTCTGGTCTCTCTCTGGTCTCTCACTGGTCTCTCTCTGGTCTCTCTCTGGTCTCTCACTGGTCTCTCTCTGGTCTCTCTCTGGTCTCTCTCTGGTCTCTCTCTGGTCTCTCGCTGGTCTCTCTCTGGTCTCTTACTCTGGTCTCTCACTGGTCTCTCACTGGTCTCTCTCTGGTCTCTCTCTGGTCTCTCACTGGTCTCTCTCTGGTCTCTCTCTGGTCTCTCTCTGGTCTCTCACTGGTCTCTCTCTGGTCTCTCTCTGGTCTCTCACTGGTCTCTCTCTGGTCTCTCTCTGGTCTCTCTTTAGTCTCTCGCCTCCTGCTCCACATGCTTCATCTGCTCTTCATTGTCTCCGCATGTTTGAGATTCTACAGCTGCTTCATCATACACACACACACAGAGACACACACACACAGACACACACAGAGAAAGTGAAAATAAACATGGTGTTGCATCATTGAGGGTTTCCAACAGGAGCAGGACCAGAGAGAGACCAGAGAGAGACCAGAGAGAGACCAGAGAGAGAGACCAGAGAGAGACCAGAGAGAGAGACCAGAGAGAGAGACCAGAGAGAGAGACCAGAGAGAGAGACCAGAGAGACCAGAGAGAGACCAGAGAGAGAGACCAGAGAGAGAGACCAGAGAGAGAGACCAGAGAGAGACCAGAGAGAGAGACCAGAGAGAGACCAGAGAGAGACCAGAGAGAGAGACCAGAGAGAGACCAGAGAGAGAGACCAGAGAGAGAGACCAGAGAGAGACCAGAGAGAGACCAGAGAGAGAGACCAGAGAGAGACCAGAGAGAGACCAGAGAGAGAGACCAGAGAGAGACCAGAGAGAGACCAGAGAGAGACCAGAGAGAGACCAGAGAGAGACCAAAGAGAGACCAGAGAGAGACCAAAGAGAGACCAAAGAGAGACCAGAGAGAGACCAGCTTTAGAGTTACAGACCTGAGCTTTAGCTGTTGAACTTGTGTTTAAATAGAGGTTTGAGGGGGAGGAGTTTCCAGAGCAATAAAAGGAACTGACGCAAACCAGAGACGAGCAGAGACTCGGTGAGTAACAACACAATAGTCCTGCTTTAGACCTGCTTTAGTCCTGCTCTAGACCTGCTTTAGTCCTGCTTTAGTCCTGCTTTAGTCCTGCTTTAGTCCTGCTTTAGACCTGCTTTAGACCTGCTTTAGACCTGCTTTAGACCTGCTTTAGTCCTGCTCTAGACCTGCTTTAGACCTGCTTTAGTCCTGCTTTAGACCTGCTTTAGTCCTGCTTTAGACCTGCTTTAGTCCTGCTTTAGTCCTGCTTTAGTCCTGCTTTAGTCCTGCTCTAGACCTGCTTTAGACCTGCTTTAGACCTGCTTTAGACCTGCTTTAGCCCTGCTTTAGACCTGCTTTAGACCTGCTTTAGTCCTGCTTTAGACCTGCTTTAGACCTGCTTTAGTCCTGCTTTAGACCTGCTTTAGACCTGCTTTAGTCCTTTAGTCCTGCTTTAGTCCTGCTTTAGACCTGCTTTAGTCCTGCTTTAGACCTGCTTTAGACCTGCTTTAGACCTGCTTTAGACCTGCTTTAGTCCTGCTTTAGACCTGCTTTAGACCTGCTTTAGTCCTGCTTTAGACCTGCTTTAGTCCTGCTTTAGTCCTGCTTTAGTCCTGCTTTAGACCTGCTTTAGACCTGCTTTAGACCTGCTTTAGACCTGCTTTAGACCTGCTTTAGACCTGCTTTAGACCTGCTTTAGTCCTGCTTTAGACCTGCTTTAGACCTGCTTTAGACCTGCTTTAGTCCTGCTTTAGACCTGCTTTAGACCTGCTTTAGACCTGCTTTAGACCTGCTTTAGTCCTGCTTTAGTTTGTGTGTATGTGTATTGTGTTCTCTCTCTTCCACACGTGTGTGCTCTCTTTTACACATGTGTGTTCTCTCCCAGTGCTGCCCCCTGCTGGTCCAACATGCGTTTGCGCTCCGGCTCATTGGATGCCCTAGGGCTGCACTTCCTGTCTGACCCTTTGGGCGGAGCCAGAGGCGTGGGGGGGCGGATCCAGAGGTTCTTCAGAAGAAACAGTTCGACCAATCAAAACACAGCAACTGCACCGACTCTAACGACTGCTGCTGTGGAGGAGGAGCCAGAGGGTGAGTGTGCTGCTCAAAGGCACAACCTCAGAACCATCACACACTACTGTCCCCAGAGCCCAGTCCCAGTCCTTTCCTGGTCCTGGTCTTGGTCCCGGTCCTTTCCTGGTCCAGGTCTTGGTCCTTTCCTGGTCCTGGTCCTAGACCTGATCCAGGTCCCAAATCTTTCCTGGTCCAGGTCCCAGCCCTGGTTCTGGTCCCAGCCCTTTCCTGGTCCAGGTCCCAGCCCTGGTTCAGGTCCTTGCCCTTTCCTAGTCCAGGTCCCTGCCCTGGTTCAGGTCCCAGCCCTTTCCTGGTTCAGATCCCAGCCCTGGTCCAGGTCCCAGCCCTGAGTGACCCAACAGCTGCAGAGTCACTGGTTCAGATTCCAACCCCTTAGTAACTAACAGGTCTAGAGTGTGCCCTCTGTTGTGGGTGGGGCCACTCAGGTGCTGAGTGAGACCAAAGAATTCAAGTACAGATCTCAGCTCGATCACATTCTCCACATAGTTAGTAAAATCACCTGGTGCTAAACCATCTGAGTCCTGGAACCCACTCTCCTCCTTTTCCTTCAGACGCCCAGACCTTTGAGGACCTCCTGCAGCAGCAGCGCTTCTCCGAGGCCAGTGACCTCCTTATCCAACAAGAAACTCGTTTATATCTGGAGTCTCCCACCTCCCAGCGCCTCCTTCAGGAGTCTCCTGCCCACCAGAACTGGGAGCTCCAGGCTGCGCAGCTGCAGAGAGACCATGCGCTTCTTCATACAGCGCTCCTGAAGACAATCTGCTCCTCTCTGCTCCCTGACACCTCCTCTCAGGGCTCCCTGCTCCCTGACACCTCCTCTCAGGCGCTCTCTTCTGCTTTGGAGGCGCTGCAGCGTGAGACTCAGCGTGACACCTTCTGGATGCAGGAGCAGGAGACGCAGCGACCCGCCTGGCGCCCGAGCGGTCTGCAGGAGGCGCATGACCAGGAGCTGCGTGCGCTGGTGGAGGAGCGCATGGACCGATGCTCATCCGTCCAGGAGGAGGTGGGGGGCTCCATCCAGGAGGAGGTGGGGGGCTCGTCCATCCAGCAGGAGGTGTGGTGGATGGGCAGGAGGTTGAGGGAGGACCTGGAGCGGGTGGTGAGGCAGGTTGAGGGCTGTTACCATGGAGACGCACACATCTGTAACATGTTGATGCAGATGTACCACGGCGCCATGGCAACGCACATCAACAACATCACACAGTACGGACTCGATGACCGAGACTGTAGCTTCCTCCTGCGCTGGGTCCACGACTACTACCCTCAGTGAGTACCTGGTCTCCCTCTGGTCTCCCTCTGGTCTCTCTGGTCTGGTCTCTCCCTCTGGTCTCCCTCTGGTCTCTCTCTGGTCTCTCTCTCTGGTCTCTCTCTGGTCTCTCTTTGATCTCTCTCTGGTCTCTCTCTGGTCTCTCTCTCTGGTCTCTCTCTGGTCTCTCTTTGGTCTCTCTCTGGTCTCTCTCTGGTCTCTCTCTAATCTCTCTCTGGTCTCTCTCTTGTCTCTCTCTGGTCTCTCTCTGGTCTCTCTGGTCTTTCTCTCTGGTCTCTCTCTTTCTGGTCTCCCTCTGGTCCCCCTCTGGTCTCTCTCTGGTCTCCCTCTGGTCTCCCTCTGGTCTCCCTCTGGTCTCTCTCTCTGGTCTCTCTCTGGTCTCTCTCTGGTCTCCCTCTGGTCTCTCTCTGGTATCTCTGTGGTCTCCCTCTGGTCTCTCTCTGGTCTCTCTCTGGTCTCCCTCTGGTCTCCCTCTGGTCCCCCTCTGGTCTCTCCCTCTGGTCTCTCTCTGGTATCTCTCTGGTCTCCCTCTGGTCTCTCTCTGGTCTCTCTCTGGTCCCCCTCTGGTCACTCTCTGGTCCCTCTCTGGTCTCCCTCTGGTCTCTCTCTGGTCTTTCTCTGGTCTCTCTCTCGTCTCCCTCTGGTCTCCCTCTGGTCTCTCTCTGGTCTCTCTCTGGTCTCCCTCTGGTCTCCCTCTGGTCTCTCTCTCGTCTCCCTCTGGTCTCCCTCTGGTCTCCCTCTGGTCTCCCTCTGGTCTCCCTCCGGTCTCCCTCTGGTCTCCCTCTGGTCTCCCTCTGGTCTCCCTCTGGTCTCTCTCTGGTCTCCCTCTGGTCTCCCTCTGGTCTCTCTCTGGTCTCCCTCTGGTCTCTCTCTGGTCTTTCTCTGGTCTCCCTCTGGTCTCCCTCTGGTCTCTCTCTGGTCTCTCTCTGGTCACCCTCTGGTCTCCTTCTGGTCATGTGTGTGTGTTTTCAGGATGCTTCTTTCTTCTTCATGGTCTGAACACATCGACACAGAAGCTTTGGAGAAACTTCTGGATCCGAGTCTTCTGCAGCCGCTGGAGGAGCAGTACCTGAGCAGAGAGAAGGTCTCTCTCCTGATCAGGGGTCTCTCTCCTCACCAGGGGTCTGTCTCTCTTCAGGGTCTCTCTCCTCAGGGTCTCTCTCACCAGGGTCTCTCTCCTTAGGGTCTCTCTCACCAGGGTCTCTCTCCTCAGGGTCTCTCTCACCAGGTTCTCTCTCCTTAGGGTCTCTCTCACCAGGGTCTCTCTCCTCAGGGTCTCTCTCACCAGGGTCTCTCTCCTCAGGAGGACTTGCAGACATACATCAGTAAAGTGTTGAATGAAGCGAAGCAGCTTTGGATCGACGGAGAAACTCCCCCGAGAGAAGACGGAAGATACACCAGTGACACGGCCTTCCACATCATACAGGTGAGGGAGGGGGGGAGGGGGGGGGGGGGGGGGGGGGGGGAGGGAGAGGGAGGTACACCAGTGACACGGCCTTCCACATCATACAGGTGAGGGAGGGGGAGGAGGGGGGGGGGGGGGGGGAGGAGGGGAGGTACACCAGTGACACGGCCTTCCACATCATACAGGTGAGGGAGGGGGGGGAGGAGGGGGGGGGGAGGTACACCAGTGACACGGCCTTCCACATCATACAGGTGAGGGAGGGGGGAGGAGGGGGGGGGGGAGGGAGAGGGAGGTACACCAGTGACACGGCCTTCCACATCATACAGGTGAGGGAGGGGGGAGGAGGGGGGAGGAGGGAGAGGGGAGGGGGGGAGGTACACCAGTGACACGGCCTTCCACATTATACAGGTGAGGGAGGGGGGAGGAGGGAGAGGGGGGGGGGGGGGGAGGTACACCAGTGACACGGCCTTCCACATCATACAGGTGAGGGAGGAGGGGGGAGGAGGGAGAGGGGGGGAGGTACACCAGTGACACGGCCTTCCACATCATACAGGTGAGGGAGGGGGGAGGAGGGGGGAGGAGGGAGAGGGGAGGGGGGGGAGGTACACCAGTGACACGGCCTTCCACATCATACAGGTGAGGGAGGGGGGAGGAGGGGGGAGGGGGGAGGAGGAAGAGGGGAGGAGGGGGGAGGTACACCAGTGACACGGCCTTCCACATCATACAGGTGAGGGAGGGGGGGGGAGAAGGAGGGGGGAGGGAGGGGGAGGAGGGGGGAGGGAGAGGGGAGGGGGGAGGGAGAGGGGAGGGGGGGGGGGGGGTACACCAGTGACACGGCCTTCCACATCATACAGGTAAGGGAGGGGGCAGGAGGGGGGGTAGGTGATGTCACATGTCTGTGATGTCACATGTCTGTGATGTCACATGTCTGTGATGTCACATGTCTATGATGTCACATGTCTGTGATGTCACATGTCTGTGATGTGCAGATTGTTAAAGGTAAAGTGACGACTGCAGAGACAGTTCTGTCCGACAGAAGCAAAGCCCAGAGTCTGACAACAGTCCTACCAGAGCTACTATACAGGTACACACACACACACACACACTCACACAACCAGAGACACACACACAACCAGAGACACACACACACATACACACACACAACCAGAGACACACACACACATACATACACACAACCAGAGACACACACACACACACACAACCAGAGGCGTTCACACACACACACAGAGGACTCTTCAAGAACCTGTTTTAATGTGACATCACTCCACAGTTACAGACGTTTTGTGGAGGATGTGATGAAAAGCAGCAAACGCAACACTGCAACGATCAAAGCCAACCTGCACTGCACACAACAGTTCATGTGAGTCTATACCATATGTGTCCCTCTCGAGGAGTGAGGGCCGCTCGATGCTGCTTGCGGCTGAAACGTGTGTGTGTGCCACAGTGAGGGCCGCTCGATGCTGCTTGCGGCTGAAACGTGTGTGTGTGTCACAGTGAGGGCCGCTCGATGCTGCTTGCGGCTGAAACGTGTGTGTGTGTCATAGTGAGGGCCGCTCGATGCTGCTTGCGGCTGAAACGTGTGTGTTACAGTGAGGGCCGCTCGATGCTGCTTGCGGCTGAAACGTGTGTGTGTCACAGAGAGGGCCGCTCGATGCTGCTTGCGGCTGAAACATGTGTGTGTGTCACAGAGAGGGCTGCTCGATGCTGCTTGCGGCTGAAACATTTGTGTGTCACAGTGAGGGCCGCTCGATGCTGCTTGCGGCTGAAACATGTGTGTGTGTCACAGAGAGGGCCGCTCGATGCTGCTTGCGGCTGAAACATGTGTGTGTGTCACAGAGAGGGCCGCTCGATGCTGCTTGCGGCTGAAACATGTGTGTGTGTCACAGAGAGGGCCGCTCAATGCTGCTTGCGGCTGAAACATGTGTGTGTGTCACAGTGAGGGCCGCTCGATGCTGCTTGCGGCTGAAACATGTGTGTGTGTCACAGTGAGGGCCGCCCGATGCTGCTTGCGGCTGAAACATGTGTGTGTGTCACAGTGAGGGCCGCTCGATGCTGCTTGCGGCTGAAACATGTGTGTGTGTCACAGAGAGGGCCGCTCGATGCTGCTTGCGGCTGAAACATGTGTGTGTGTCACAGAGAGGGCCGCTCGATGCTGCTTGCGGCTGAAACATGTGTATGTGTCACAGAGAGGGCCGCTCGATGGTGCTTGCGGCTGAAACATGTGTGTGTGTCACAGAGAGGGCCGCTCAATGCTGCTTGCGGCTGAAACGTGTGTGTGTCACAGAGAGGGCCGCTCAATGCTGCTTGCGGCTGAAACATGTGTGTGTGTCACAGTGAGGGCCGCTCGATGCTGCTTGCGGCTGAAACATATGTGTGTGTCACAGAGAGGGCCGCTCGTTGCTGCTTGCGGTTGAAACATATGTGTGTGTCACAGTGAGGGCCGCTCGATGCTGCTTGCGGCTGAAACATATGTGTGTGTCACAGAGAGGGCCGCTCGTTGCTGCTTGCGGCTGAAACATATGTGTGTGTCACAGTGAGGGCCGCTCGTTGCTGCTTGCGGCTGAAACATATGTGTGTGTTACAGTGAGGG
>OZ035834.1:31984833-32102333 GCA_964034765.1 Knipowitschia caucasica | reverse complement strand
GCTTTCACAGAAAGATGCCCAGGCTAAACCAGGCTAAACCAGGTAGAAGTAGGGTCCAGTCCCTCTGCTCCCTAGCCCAGCCTGTACCGGAGGGCATCAGCAAAAAGCTGTGGTCTTTAATTTCGGCAATGCATCAGGATGAGGTCACGGGTGTTGTCAAAGCAGAAAAGGGGATTCTGAGACTCGGAGAGCACCTGTACTTAAAACACGGGCATGATAAGACTAAGCATGATTACATTAGGCAGAAAATGAGAGAAGTCGGTAGGTTAATTAACGAAGCAAAAACTGCAGGGAAACTGAAAACAATGAAGGATTTCTTTATTCCTTCCAACTTTAACCATGTGATTGATGCAGTCAGGTCTGTGGCTGGATATGATGAGGAAACAAATCAATACAAGACTCCATCCTTGGCCCTCAAACTCGGCCATAGCCTCAGAAAGCTAGCAGATATTCTTGAATGTGACTCAAAAATGGAGCATTGTGTTGATGAACTATTTATTAAAAACCTCCAACGAAGCCGGCTGCTTTTTGAGAAGAGGTGGGACGTCTGTGTTTCTTCTGCTGCCCTACAGACCCTCCGGCAAGCCAAGTGGAACACTCCGGACCTGCTCCCTCTGACTGAGGACGTTAGAGCCATGCATGCACATATTGAGGTATGTCGACCTGAATATGTGCAAACCCTAATAAGTGAGCCAACCTCTAAGCATTGGTCTAAACTGGCAGTTTTGACTCTTTGTGAGGTCATTATTTTAAATCGAAGAAGGGAAGGTGAGGTTTCAAAGATGCCACTGACAGCCTTTACCTTAAGAAGTAAGACTGGGATCCATTCTGACATTGCTCTGGGACTGTCCCAACTTGAGAAAAAGCTGTGTCAGCATTTTCAACGCATTGAAATTAAAGGGAAAAGAAGTCGGAAAGTGCCGGTTCTTTTGACTCCTGAAATGATTGCTTCGATGGAGGTGCTGGTGGAGAACAGAAGGGCCTGTTCCATCTCTGACCATAACCCATACTTCTTCTCCCGCCCGGGCGCAGACACCCACATCAGGGGATCAGACTCCCTACGGCAGGTAGCCAAAGAATGTGGTGCGGTGCATCCAGAGATGCTATCCTCGACCAAACTTAGAAGGCACATAGCTACTATGTCTACAGTTCTCAATATGAAAGAGAATGAGATGGACATACTAGCCAACTTCCTCGGCCATGACATTCGCATCCACAGGCAATATTACAGACTACCAGAGGGGGCGCTGGAGCTGGCCAAAGATGGCCATGGAGCAGGGAAGAGTGACGGAATTCGAAGGAAAGAGCCTCGACCAGATACAAATTGAGCCTGAAGGTAATTCTTGATATTATTAAAATATGTATGATTTTTTTCCCCTAAAGGCCACTTGTATTTTTATTTTCTGTGCGACAGGGAGAGCAGTAGAGATCCTCTCACAAACGGACGGGCTAAAAGAAACTTCAAGCGGAGAACCTTCAACCATTCATCCAGATGCACCCCATGGTAGTGGCAGTGCCCCTTCTGGTAAGTGTACCAGGTGGGGGATTACAGCCAGGCTGCTTGGTCCTAACCCTGGGAGTGTATATTGCTAATATATTTTTATTTCTCTCCCTAGAACGTGTAAGAAAGCCATGGTCTGCATCTGAGGTGAAGGCTGTGGAGAAGACCATGACACCTTTCATACAGACTGGAAAAGTCCCTGGGAAGTCTCACTGCCTGGCCTGGCCTGGCCTGGCCTGCATTAATGCCTCACCAGATGACCTTAGACATCGGACATGGAGTGGCATTAAATTCTATGTCAAAAATAGAATCACTGCAATTCGAAAACAAAATCTAAAATAAAATTCCTTTAAAATAGTTGTTTGGTTTCTATTGACTGTTTTGTATTACTTAAAGTAGTCCCAGTAAAAAAAGATTATGTCTATGGGTCCCATTCTGAACGGCCCTGTCAAAGGGACCCACCAGGTAACAAAAACGTGTATGTGTGTGTGTGTGTGTGTGTGTGTCTGTGTGTATGTGTGTGTGTGTGTGTCTCTGTGTGTGTGTGTGTGTGTCTCTGTGTGTGTGTGTGTGTGTCTCTGTGTGTGTGTGTGTGTGTGTCTCTGTGTCTGTGTGTGTGTGTGTGTGTCTCTGTGTGTGTGTGTGTGTGTCTCTGTGTGTGTGTGTGTGTGTCCCTCTCTGTGTGTGTGTGTGTGTTTCTGTGTGTATGTGTGTGTGTCTCTCTGTGTGTGTGTGTCTGTGTGTGTGTGTGTCTCTGTGTGTCTCTGTGTGTGTGTCTGTGTGTGCGTGTGTGTGTGTGTCTCTGTGTGTGTGTGTCTCTGTGTGTGTGTGTCTGTGTGTGTGTGTGTCTCTGTGTGTGTGTGTCTGTTTGTGTGTGTGTGTGTGTGTCTCTGTGTGTGTGTGTGTCTGTGTGTGTGTGTGTGTGTGTGTCTCTGTGTGTGTTTGTGTGTGTCTCTGTGTTTGTGTGCGTGTGTCTGTGTGTGTGTGATTGGCTGAGGCTCGAGGCTGACAGAGCTCTCTGATTGGTTGGCCCTGGATGGGGGGAGTTGCGTGCAGTCTTTCATTCTGAATTTGCGATTAAGCTTCATCAGTACCATCAAAAGAACCATCAACAGAACCATCATCAGTACCAGCAACAGAACCATCATCAGTACCAGCAACAGAACCATCATCGGTACCATCAACAGAACCATAATCAGTACCATCATCAGTACCAGCAACAGAACCATCATCAGTACCAGCAACAGAACCATCATCAGTACCATCATCATAACCATCATCAGTACCATCAACAGTACCATCAACAGAACCATCATCAGTACCAGCAACAGAACCATCAACAGAACCATCATCAGTACCAGCAACAGAACCATCATCAGTACCAGCAACAGAACCATCATCAGTACCAGCAACAGAACCATCAACAGTACCATCAACATCACCATCATCAGTACCATCAACAGTACCATCAACAGAACCATCATCAGTACCAGCAACAGAACCATCATCAGTACCAGCAACAGAACCATCAACAGTGCCATCAACATAACCATCATCAGTACCATCAACAGAACCATCATCAGTACCAGCAACAGAACCATCATCAGTACCATCAACAGTACCATCAACAGAACCATCATCAGTACCAGCAACAGAACCATCATCAGTACCAGCAACAGAACCATCAACAGTGCCATCATCAGTACCATCAACAGAACCATCATCAGTACCAGCAACAGAACCATCATCAGTACCGGCAACAGAACCATCATCAGTACCAGCAACAGAACCATCATCAGTACCAGCAACAGAACCATCATCAGTACCGGCAACAGAACCATCATCAGTACCAGCAACAGAACCATCATCAGTACCAGCAACAGTACCAGCAACAGAACCATCATCAGTACCAGCAACAGAACCATCATCAGTACCATCAACATAATCATCATCAGTACCATCAACAGTACCATCAACAGAACCATCATCAGTACCAGCAACAGAACCATCAACAGAACCATCATCAGTACCAGCAACAGAACCATCATCAGTACCATCAACAGAACCATCATCAGTACCAGCAACAAAACCATCATCAGTACCATCAACAGAACCATCATCAGTACCAGCAACAGAACCATCATCAGTACCAGCAACAGAACCATCATCAATACCAGCAACAGAACCATCAACAGAACCATCATCAGTACCAGCAACAGAACCATCATCAGTACCATCAACAGAACCATCATCAGTACCATCAACAGAACCATCATCAGTACCAGCAACAGAACTATCATCAGTACCATCAACATAACCATCATCAGTACCATCAACAGCAACAGAACCATCAACAGTACCATCAACATAACCATCATCAGTACCATCAACAGCAACAGAACCATCAAGAGGAACAGTACCATCAACAGAACCATAATCAGTACCATCATCAGTACCAGCAACAGAACCATCATCAGTACCAGCAACAGAACCATCATCAGTACCATCATCATAACCATCATCAGTACCATCAACAGTACCATCAACAGAACCATCATCAGTACCAGCAACAGAACCATCAACAGAACCATCATCAGTACCAGCAACAGAACCATCATCAGTACCAGCAACAGAACCATCATCAGTACCAGCAACAGAACCATCAACAGTACCATCAACATAACCATCATCAGTACCATCAACAGAACCATCATCAGTACCAGCAACAGAACCATCATCAGTACCAGCAACAGAACCATCAACAGTACCATCCACATAACCATCATCAGTACCATCAACAGAACCATCATCAGTACCAGCAACAGAACCATCATCAGTACCAGCAACAGAACCATCATCAGTACCAGCAACAGTACCATCAACAGAACCATCATCAGTACCAGCAACAGAACCATCATCAGTACCATCATCAGAACCATAATCAGTACCAGCAACAGAACCATCATCAGTACCAGCAACAGAACCCTCATCAGTACCATAAACATAATCATCATCAGTACCATCAACAGTACCATCAACAGAACCATCATCAGTACCAGCAACAGAACCATCAACATAACCATCATCAGTACCAGCAACAGAACCATCATCAGTACCAGCAACAGAACCATCATCAGTACCATCAACAGAACCATAATCAGTACCAGCAACAGAACCATCATCAGTACCAACAACAGAACCATCATCAATACCAGCAACAGAACCATCAACAGAACCATCAACAGCAACAGAACAATCAAGAGTACCATCAACATAACCATCATCAGTACCATCAACAGCAACAGAACCATCAAGAGGAACAGTACCATCAACAGAACCATAATCAGTACCATCATCAGTACCAGCAACAGAACCATCATCAGTACCAGCAACAGAACCATCATCAGTACCATCATCATAACCATCATCAGTACCATCAACAGTACCATCAACAGAACCATCATCAGTACCAGCAACAGAACCATCAACAGAACCATCATCAGTACCAGCAACAGAACCATCATCAGTACCAGCAACAGAACCATCAACAGTACCATCAACATAACCATCATCAGTACCATCAACAGAACCATCATCAGTACCAGCAACAGAACCATCAACAGTACCATCCACATAACCATCATCAGTACCATCAACAGAACCAGCAACAGAACCATCATCAGTACCGGCAACAGAACCATCATCAGTACCAGCAACAGAACCATCATCAGTACCAGCAACAGTACCATCAACAGAACCATCATCAGTACCAGCAACAGAACCATCATCAGTACCATCAACAGAACCATCATCAGTACCAGCAACAGAACCCTCATCAGTACCATCAACATAATCATCATCAGTACCATCAACAGTACCATCAACAGAACCATCATCAGTACCAGCAACAGAACCATCAACAGAACCATCATCAGTACCAGCAACAGAACCATCATCAGTACCAGCAACAGAACCATCATCAGTACCATCAACAGAACCATAATCAGTACCAGCAACAGAACCATCATCAGTACCAGCAACAGAACCATCATCAGTACCAGCAACAGAACCATCAACAGAACCATCATCAGTACCAGCAACAGAACCATCAACAGAACCATCATCAGTACCAGCAACAGAACCATCATCAGTACCAGCAACAAACCATCACAGTACCATCAACAAACCATCATCAGTACCATCAACAGAACCATCATCAGTACCAGCAACAGAACCATCATCAGTACCGCAACAGAACCATCATCAGTACCAGCAACAGAACCATCATCAGTACCAGCAACAGTACCATCAACAGAACCATCATCAGTACCAGCAACAGAACCATAATCAGTACCAGCAACAGAACCATCGACAGAACCATCATCAGTACCAGCAACAGAACCATCAACAGAACCATCATCAGTACCAGCAACAGAACCATCATCAGTACCAGCAACAGAACCATAATCAGTACCATCAACAGAACCATAATCAGTACCAGCAACAGAACCATCATCAGTACCAGCAACAGAACCATCATCAATACCAGCAACAGAACCATCAACAGAACCATCATCAGTACCAGCAACAGAACCATCATCAGTACCATCAACAGAACCAGCAACAGAACCATCATCAGTACCAGCAACAGAACCATCATCAGTACCAGCAACAGAACCATCATCAGTACCATCAACAGAACCATCAACAGTACCATCCACATAACCATCATCAGTACCATCAACAGAACCATCATCAGTACCAGCAACAGAACCATCATCAGTACCAGCAACAGTACCATCATCAGTACCAGCAACAGAACCATCAACAGTACCATCAACATAACCATCATCAGTACCATCCACATAACCATCATCAGTACCATCAACAGAACCATCATCAGTACCAGCAACAGAACCATCATCAGTACCGGCAACAGAACCATCATCAGTACCAGCAACAGAACCATCATCAGTACCAGCAACAGTACCATCAACAGAACCATCATCAGTACCAGCAACAGAACCATAATCAGTACCAGCAACAGAACCATCATCAGTACCAGCAACAGAACCCTCATCAGTACCATCAACATAATCATCATCAGTACCATCAACAGTACCATCGACAGAACCATCATCAGTACCAGCAACAGAACCATCAACAGAACCATCATCAGTACCAGCAACAGAACCATCATCAGTACCAGCAACAGAACCATAATCAGTACCATCAACAGAACCATAATCAGTACCAGCAACAGAACCATCATCAGTACCAGCAACAGAACCATCATCAATACCAGCAACAGAACCATCAACAGAACCATCATCAGTACCAGCAACAGAACCATCATCAGTACCATCAACAGAACCATCATCAGTACCATCAACAGAACCATCATCAGTACCAGCAACAGAACCATCATCAGTACCAGCAACAGAACCATCATCAGTACCATCAACATAACCATCATCAGTACCATCAACAGCAACAGAACCATCAACAGTACCATCAACATAACCATCATCAGTACCATCAACAGCAACAGAACCATCAACAGGAACAGAACCATCAACAGTACCAGCTGTTGTAGTGTCCAACAAAGGCACCAACTCCTCCTCTGATAAAAAAAAGGAGGTGAGAGGAGAGAGGAGGTGAGTGTAGGTGAGAGAAAAGAGGAGGAGAGAGGAGGTGAGAGAAGAGAGGAGGAGAGGAGGTGAGGAGGTGAGAGGAGGGAGGAGGTGAGAGGAGAGAGGAGGTGAGAGGAGAGAGGAGGTGAGAGGAGGTGAGAGAGAGGAGAGAGGAGGTGAGAGGAGAGAGGAGGTGAGAGAAGAGAGGAGGAGAGAGGAGGTGAGAGAGAGGAGGAGAGAGGAGGTGAGAGAAGAGAGGAGGTGAGAGAAGAGAGGAGGAGAGAGGAGGTGAGAGGAGGAGAGAGGAGGTGAGAGGAGAGAGGAGGTGAGAGGAGGTGAGAGGAGGTGAGGAGAGAGGAGGTGAGAGGAGGTGAGAGGAGAGAGGAGGAGAGAGGTGAGAGGAGGTGAGGAGAGAGGAGGTGAGAGGAGAGAGGAGGAGAGAGGAGGTGAGAGGAGTGAGGAGGAGAGAGGACGTGAGAGGAGGAGAGAGGAGGAGAGAGGAGGAGAGAGGAGGAGGAGAGAGGAGGTGAGAGGAGGAGAGAGGAGGTGAGAGGAGAGACGAGGAGAGATGAGGTGAGAGGAGGTGAGAGGAGGTGAGAGAAGAGAGGAGGTGAGAGGAGGTGAGAGGAGAGAGGAGGTGAGAGGAGGTGAGAGAAGAGAGGAGGAGAGAGGAGGTGAGAGGAGAGAGGAGGAGAGAGGAGGTGAGAGAAGAGAGGAGGAGAGAGGAGGTGAGAGAAGAGAGGAGGAGAGAGGAGTTGAGAGGAGAGAGGAGGTGAGAGTAGAGAGAAGGTGAGAGAAGAGAGGAGGAGAGAGGAGGTGAGAGGAGAGAGGAGGAGAGAGGAGAAGAGAGGAGGAGAGAGGAGGTGAGAGAAGAGAGGAGGTGAGAGGAGGTGAGAGGAGGTGAGAGAAGAGAGGAGGAGAGAGGAGAGAGAAGGTGAGAGAAGAGAGGAGGAGAGAGGAGGAGAGAGAAGTGGTGGAGGAGAGTGAGAGAAGAGAGGAGGAGAGAGGAGGTGAGAGGAGAGAGGAAGAGAGAGGAGGAGAGAGGAGGTGAGAGGAGGAGAGAGGAGGTGAGGAGGAGAGAGGAGGTGAGAGGAGGTGAGAGGAACGAGGAGGTGAGGAGGAGAGAGGAGGTGAGAGGAGGAGAGAGAGGAGGTGAGAGGAGGAGAGAGGAGGTGAGAGGAGGTGAGAGAGAGAGGAGGAGAGAGGAGGTGAGAGGAGGTGAGAGAGGGAGGAGGAGGAGAGAGAGAAGAAGGAGGAGAGAGGAGGTGAGATGAAGAAAGGAGGAGAGAGGAGGTGAGAGGAGAGAGGAGGAGAGAGGAGGTGAGAGGAGAGAGGAGGTGAGAGGAGGTGAGAGAGAGAGAGGAGGTGAGAGGAGGTGAGAGGAGAGGAGAAGGTGAGAGGAGAGAGAGGAGAGAGGTGAGGGAGAGAGAGAAGAGAGGAGAGAGAGGAGGTGAGAGGAGGTGAGAGGAGAGAGCAGGTTAGAGGAGGTGAGAGGAGAGAGGAGGAGAGAGGAGGTGAGAGGAGGTGAGAGGAGGTGAGAGGAGAGAGGAGGAGAGAGGAGGTGAGAGGAGGTGAGAGAAGAGAGGAGGTGAGAGGAGAGAGGAGGAGAGAGGAGGTGAGAGGAGAGAGGAGGTGAGAGAAGACAGGAGGAGAGAGGAGGTGAGATAGGAGAGGAGGAGAGAGGAGGAGAGAGGAGGTGAGAGGAGAGAGGAGGTGAGAGGAGGTGAGAGGAGAGAGGAGGTGAGAGAAGAGAGGAGGTGAGAGGAGGTGAGAGGAGAGAGGAGGTGAGAGGAGGTGAGAGGAGAGAGGAGGTTAGAGGAGGTGAGAGGAGAGAGGAGAAGAGAGGAGGAGAGAGGAGGTGAGAGGAGGTGAGAGAAGAGAGGAGGTGAGAGGAGGTGAGAGGAGGTGAGAGAAGAGAGGAGGAGAGAGGAGGAGAGAGGAGGTGAGAGAAGAGAGGAGGTGAGAGGAGAGAGGAGGTGAGAGGAGAGAGGAGGTGAGAGAAGACAGGAGGAGAGAGGAGGTGAGATAGGAGAGGAGGAGAGAGGAGGAGAGAGGAGGTGAGAGGAGAGAGGAGGCGAGAGGAGGTGAGAGAAGAGAGGAGGAGAGAGAAGAGAGGAAGTGAGAGGAGGTGTAAATAAATAAATGATCCGAGGGCCGTATCAAATGTCTGGGCGGCCGCCTCCGGCCCCCGGGCCGTGCCTTTGACCCTCTGCTCTGCTCTCTGTGAAACATGAGGCTGGGTCTAGGCTTACACCTGACTGTGTGGAGCACAGGACTGAGACATCAGAGACATCAGGGAGAGACATCAGGGAGGCATCAGGGAGGCATCAGGGAGAGACATTAGGGAGGCATCAGAGGGAGACATCAGGGAGAGACATCAGGGAGGCATCAGAGGGAGACATCAGGGAGAGACATCTGGGAGACATTAGGGAGGCATCAGGGAGGCATCAGGGAGGCATCAGAGACATCAGAGAGAGACATCAGGGAGAGACAACAGGGAGACATCAGGGAGGCATCAGGGGGAGACATTAGGGAGACACATCAGGGAGAGACATCAGGGGGCATCAGGGAGACATCAGGGAGGCATCAGGGAAACATCAGGGAGACATCGGGGAGACATCAGAGAGACATCAGAGACATCAGGGATATCAGAGACATCAGGGAGACATCAGAGACATCAGAGAGACATCAGATACATCAGAGACATCAGATACATCAGAGACATCAGGGATATCAGACACATCAGGGAGACATCAGAGAGACATCAGAGACATCAGAGAGACATCAGGGAGACATCAGAGAGACATCAGAGACATCAGAGAGACATCAGGGAGACATCAGAGAGACATCAGGGAGACATCAGAGAGACATCAGCGACATCAGGGATATCAGGAGACATCAGAGAGACATCAGGGAGACATCAGAGAGACATCAGGGAGACATCAGAGAGACATCAGAGACATCAGAGAGACATCAGGGAGACATCAGAGAGACATCAGAGAGACATCAGAGAGACATCAGGGAGAGACATCAGGGACAGGGGTGACTGGTGTTTGAGTGTGGGATGAAGAAGCAGGTGACGTTTGCTCAGAGCCGCACAGAGAAGCTGCAGAGACACAAGTGAGAAGGAAACTACTGTTATACACAGATTGTCTCTGGTCTCTCTCTGGTGTCTCTCTCTGGTCTGTCTCTGGTCTCTCTCTGGTGTCTCTCTCTGGTCTCTCTCTCTGGTCTGTCTCCGGTCTCTCTCTGGTCTCTCTCTCTGGTCTCTCTCTGGTCTCTCTCTCTGGTCTCTCGCTCTGGTCTCT
Source organism: Knipowitschia caucasica (assembly GCA_964034765.1). Lineage (NCBI taxonomy): Eukaryota > Metazoa > Chordata > Actinopteri > Gobiiformes > Gobiidae > Knipowitschia > Knipowitschia caucasica. The sequence continues at coordinate 32,091,891 of OZ035834.1, read as the reverse complement.
CTCTCTGGTCCTCTGAAGTTTCTGTTTTGTTTCTGCAGGTTTTCTCTGCCGACTGAGTCCAAGTCTGGTGAGTACAGTCCTGAAGTGTCTTTGTGGCGCCCCCTGCAGGTGAAATCCAGATCCCTCAGACCTCTGATGCTATGCAGGGTAGGGCCTGGTTAGGACTGTGATGGGAGACCACTGGGAACACCAGTTGCCACAGTGGGGCGCGCCTTATGCCCAAAGGCAAGACACTTCCCCCACATTAGAATGACTCTGGTGGGTGAATGGTTGGTGGTGTGGGAGGGGGTTTCTCTCACAGATGAATGCGTGAAAAGTTAAAAGTTTCGTTTCCCCAAACCCTGGAGTGAAGTCTACGCCCCTTTGTGGTCTCTCTCTCATGTCGCTCTCTGGTCTTTTACTGGTCTCTCCCTGGTCTCTCTCTGGTCTCTCTCTCTGGTCTCTCTTTCTGGTTTCTCTTTCTGGTCTCTCTCTGATCTCTCTCTCTCTCTCTGGTTTCTCTTTCTGTACTCTCTCTAGTCTCTCTCTGGTCTCTTTCTGGTCTCTCTCTCTGGTTTCTCTCTCTGGTCTCTCCCTCTGGTCTCTTCCTCTGGGCTCTCTCTTGTCTGTTTATGTTTTCTCTCTGGTCTCTCTCTGGTCTCTCTCTGGTCTCTCTCTCTGGTCTCTCTCTGGTCTCTCTCTCTTGTCTCTCTCTCTGGTCTCTCTCTCTTGTCTCTCTCTCTGGTCACTCTCTGGTCTCTCTCTAGTCTCCTTCTGGTCTCTCACTACTCTCACTCTGGTCTCTGTCTGCTCTCTTTCTGTGGATGATGTTATTATTTCTAGCTGCAGATGAGTGGCGCCTGGAGCCCCGGAGGTTCTCCACCCCTAGTGGCCACAAAGGCGCAGTGCACATCCACCAGAGCCTGGCCACGGCCCCATTCCTCACAGTACGACACTACTATTACCACTACTACTGCTACTAATACTACTACTGCTACTGCTACTGCTACTGCTACTACTACTACTGCTACTGCTACTACTACTGCTACTACTACTTCTACTTCTACTACTACTGCTACTGTTACTACTACTACTACTGCTATTGCTACTACTACTACTACTGCTACTGCTACTGCTACTTCTACTACTACTGCTACTGCTACTACTACTACCACTGCTACTGCTACTGCTACTTCTACTGCTACTGCTACTGCTACTTCTACTGCTACTGCTACTGCTACTTCTACTACTACTGCTACTGCTACTGCTACTGCTACTACTACTACCACTGCCACTGCTACTGCTACTTCTACTGCTACTGCTACTACTACTTCTACTGCTACTGCTACTTCTACTACTACTGCTACTGCTACTTCTACTACTACTGCTACTGCTACTGCTACTACTACTACTACTACTACTGCTACTGCTACTGCTACTGCTACTACTACTTCTACTTCTACTGCTACTGCTACTTCTACTACTACTACTACTGCTACTGCTACTACTACTACTACTACTATTATTCCTGCTACTACTACTACTATTACAGTATTAGTGCTAATACTGCCTCCGCTCCGTCCTCCTCCCCTGCTTTCCCCTTCCCCTCTAATCTCTACTACTACTTCTACTGCTACTGCTACTGCTACTTCTACTGCTACTGCTACTGCTACTTCTACTACTACTGCTACTGCTACTGCTACTGCTACTACTACTACCACTGCCACTGCTACTGCTACTTCTACTGCTACTGCTACTACTACTTCTACTGCTACTGCTACTTCTACTACTACTGCTACTGCTACTTCTACTACTACTACTACTGCTACTGCTACTGCTACTGCTACTACTACTACTACTGCTACTGCTACTGCTACTGCTACTGCTACTACTACTTCTACTTCTACTGCTACTGCTACTGCTACTACTACTACTACTACTGCTACTGCTACTTCTACTACTACTACTACTACTACTACTACTACTATTATTCCTGCTACTGCTACTACTACTACTACTATTACAGTATTAGTGCTAATACTGCCTCCGCTCCGTCCTCCTCCCCTGCTTTCCCCTTCCCCTCTAATCTCTACTACTACTTCTACTGCTACTGCTACTGCTACTGCTACTACTACTGCTACTGCTACTGCTACTTCTACTTCTACTTCTACTTCTACTTCTACTACTACTGCTACTGCTACTACTACTGCTACTGCTACTGCTACTACTACTACTACTACTACTGCTACTGCTACTTCTACTACTACTGCTACTGCTACTGCTACTGCTACTTCTACTACCACTGCTACTGCTACTGCTACTGCTACTGCTACTGCTACTGCTACTACTACTGCTACTACTACTGCTACTGCTACTACTACTACTACTACTGCTACTGCTACTGCTACTACTACTGCTACTGCTACTGCTACTTCTACTGCTACTGCTACTGCTACTACTACTTCTACTTCTACTTCTACTGCTACTGCTACTGCTACTGCTCCTACTACTGCTACTGCTACTTCTACTTCTACTTCTACTTCTACTGCTACTGCTACTGCTCCTACTACTTCTACTTCTACTTCTACTTCTACTGCTACTGCTACTGCTACTATTACTTCTACTTCTACTTCTACTGCTACTGCTACTGCTACTACTACTACTACTACTACTACTATTCCTGCTACTGCTACTACTACTACTACTATTACAGTATTAGTGCTAATACTGCCTCCGCTCCGTCCTCCTCCCCTGCTTTCCCCTTCCCCTCTAATCTCTGATCACTGCACAGGGTCTGACAGTCTCTAGTTAGAGGAGAGACCTTGGCCCTGTCACAAAAAAAAGCCTACACAACAGACACACAACAGAAACACAACAGACACACAACAGACACACAACAGAAACACAACAGAAACACAACAGACACACAACAGACACACAACAGTCACACAACAGACACACAACAGACACAACTTCCATTAGAGCTAACTTCCGTCTCTCTCTCTCTTAGCTCTCTGATTGGTCCGTCTCTCTTTCTCAGCCCTCTAATTGGTTCGTCTCTCTCTTTCAGACCTCTGATTGATCCGTCTCTCTCTCTCAGCTCTCTGATTGGTCCGTCTCTTTCTTTGCTCTCTGATTGGTCTGTCTCTCTCTCTCAGCTCTCTGATTGGTCTGTCTCTCTCTCAGCTCTCTCATTGGTCCGTCTCTCTCTTTGCTCTCTGATTGGTCCGTCTCTCTCTCAACTCTCTGATTGGTCCGTCTCTCTCTCTCAGCCCTCTGATTGGTCCGTCTCTCTCTCAACTCTCTGATTGGTCCGTCTCTCCCTCTCAACCCTCTGATTGGTCCGTCTCTCTCTCAACTCTCTGATTGGTCCGTCTCTCTCTCTCAACTCTCTGATTGGTCCGTCTCTCTCTCAACTCTCTGATTGGTCCGTCTCTCTCTCTCAGCTCTCTGATTGGTCCGTCTCTCTCTCAACTCTCTGATTGGTCTGTCTCTCTCTCAGCTCTCTGATTGGTCCGTCTCTCTCTCAACTCTCTGATTGGTCCGTCTCTCTCTCTCAACTCTCTGATTGGTCCGTCTCTCTCTCAACTCTCTGATTGGTCCGTCTCTCTCTCTCAGCTCTCTGATTGGTCCGTCTCTCTCTCAACTCTCTGATTGGTCTGTCTCTCTCTCAGCTCTCTGATTGGTCCGTCTCTCTCTCAACTCTCTGATTGGTCCGTCTCTTTCTCTCAGCCCTCTGATTGGTCCGTCTCTCTCTTTCAGGCCTCTGATTGGTCCGTCTCTCTCTCAGCTCTCTGATTGGTCCATCTCTCTCTCAGCCCTCTGATTGGTCTGTCTCTCTCTCAACTCTCTGATTGGTCTGTCTCTCTCTCAGCTCTCTGATTGGTCCGTCTCTCTCTCTCAGCTCTCTGATTGGTCCGTCTCTCTCTCAACTCTCTGATTGGTCCGTCTCTTTCTCTCAGCCCTCTGATTGGTCCGTCTCTCTCTTTCAGGCCTCTGATTGGTCCGTCTCTCTCTCAGCTCTCTGATTGGTCCATCTCTCTCTCAGCCCTCTGATTGGTCTGTCTCTCTCTCAGCTCTCTGATTGGTCCGTCTCTCTCTCAGCTCTCTGATTGGTCCATCTCTCTCTCTCAGCTCTCTGATTGGTCCGTCTCTGTCTCTCAGCCCTCTGATTGGTCCGTCTCTCTCTTTCAGGCCTCTGATTGGTCCGTCTCTCTCTCAGCTCTCTGATTGGTCCGTCTCTCTCTCAGCCCTCTGATTGGTCCGTCTCTCTCTCAGCTCTCTGATTGGTCCGTCTCTCTCTCAGCTCTCTGATTGGTCCATCTCTCTCTCTCAGCTCTCTGATTGGTCCGTCTCTCTCCCTCAGCGCTCCAGCCTGACCCCGGCTCAGAGGCAGTACCTGTACTCTGTGGCCTCGTCCCAAAGTCCAGACCGAGTCCGAGACCTGATCTGCTCCCACTACCTAAACATAGTGCACCGCTGCACCTCCACTGGTCTGAGTCCTTCATTCTGCTCCTCAATGGTCTCTCTCTGGTTTCACTCTCTATGGTCTCTCCCACTGGTCTCTCTCTCTGGTCTCTCTCTGGTCTCTCTCTGGTCTCTCTCTCTGGTCTCTCTCTGGTCTCTCTCTCTGGTCTCTCTCTCTGGTCTCTCTCTCTGGTCTCTCTCTCTGGTCTCTCTCTCTGGTCTCTCTCTGGTCTCTCTCTGGTCTCTCTCTCTGGTCTCTCTCTCTGGTCTCTCTCTCTCGTCTCTCTCTGGTCTCTCTCTGGTCTCTCTCTCTGGTCTCTCTCTGGTCTCTCTCTGGTCTCTCTCTGGTCTCTTTCGGTCTCTCTCTCTGGTCTCTCTCTGGTCTCTCTCTCTGGTCTCTCTCTCTGGTCTCTCTCTGGTCTCTCTCTGGTCTCTCTCTGGTCTCTCTCTCTGGTCTCTCTCTCTGGTCTCTCTCTCTGGTCTCTCTCTCTGGTCTCTCTCTCTGGTCTCTCTCTCTGGTCTCTGTCTGGTCTCTCTCTGGTCTCTCTCTGGTCTCTCTCTCTGGTCTCTCTCTCTGGTCTCTCTCTGGTCTCTCTCTGGTCTCTCTCTCTGGTCTCTCTCTCTGGTCTCTCTCTCTGGTCTCTCTCTGGTCTCTCTCTGGTCTCTCTCTGGTCTCTCTCTGGTCTCTCTCTCTGGTCTCTCTCTGGTCTCTCTCTCTGGTCTCTCTCTCTGGTCTCTCTCTGGTCTCTCTCTCTGGTCTCTCTCTGGTCTCTCTCTGGTCTCTCTCTGGTCTCTTTCTGGTCTCTCTCTCTGGTCTCTCTCTGGTCTCTCTCTCTGGTCTCTCTCTGGTCTCTCTCTGGTCTCTCTCTCTGGTCTCTCTCTGGTCTCTCTCTGGTCTCTATCTGGTCTCTCTCTCTGGTCTCCCTCTGGTCTCTCTCTGGTCTCTCTCTCTGGTCTCTCTCTCTGGTCTCTCTCTCAGGTCTCTCTCTCTGGTCTCTCTCTGGTCTCTCTCTGGTCTCTCTCTGGTCTCTCTCTGGTCTCTCTCTGGTCTCTACATGTCACAGTTGTGTGTATCCGTGTTTCCAGGAACCAGAGAGCGCGTCCTTTTGGCTCCGCTGACCCAGAACCAGACCGAGACCCAGTTCCAGTCCCAGACCCAGACCCAGTCCCAATCCCAGTCCCAGACCGAGAATAAAGCATCCAAACACAAGGGAAAAATAAACACTGCAAAGCATTCTGGGAAAAGCCCTCTGCCTAAGATCAGCAGGAGACCGAGGTGAGAGGATCCTGACGAGCCGTCTCATTCCTCCGGCCTACTCCTCCTGTCTCCTCCTCTGGTCTCCTCCTCCTGTCTCCTCCTCTTGTCTCCACCTCCTGTCTCCTCCTCCTGTCTCCACCTCCTGTCTCCTCCTCCTGTCCCCACCTTCTGTCTCCTCCTCCTGTCCCCACCTCCTGTCTTCTCCTCCTGTCCCCACCTCCTGTCTCCTCCTCCTGTCTCCACCTCCTGTCTCCTCCTCCTGTCTCCACCTCCTGTCTCCACCTCCTGTCACCACCTCCTGTCTCCACCTCCTAGTGTCTCCACCTCCTGTCTCCACCTCCTGTCTCCTCCTCCTACTGTCTCCACCTCCTGTCTCCTCCTCCGTTCTCCTCCTCCTGTCTCCACCTCCTGTCTCCTCCTCTTTTCTCCACCTCCTGTCTCCACCTAATGTCTACTCCTCCTGTCTCCACCTGCTGCCTTCTCCTCCTGTTCCCGCCTCCTGTCTCCTCCTGTCTCCTCCTCCTGTCTCCTCCTCCTGTCTCCTCCTCTTGTCTCCACCTCCTGTCTCCTCCTCGTGTCTCCACCTCCTGTCTCCTCCTCCTCCTGTCTCCACCTCCTGTCTCCTCCTCCTGTCTCCACCTCCTGTGTCCTCCTCCTGTCTCCTCCTCCTGTCTCCTGCTCCTGTCTCCACCACCTGTCTCCTCCTCTTGTCTCCACCTCCTGTGTCCTCCTCTTGTCTCCACCTGCTGTCTTCTCCTCCTCCTGTCTCCTCCTCCTGTCTCAACCTCATGTCTCAACCTCCTGTCTCCTCCTCCTGTCTCCACCTAATGTCTCCACCTCCTGTCTCCACCTTCTGTCTCCTCCTCCTGTCTCCACCTAATGTCTCCACCTCCTGTCTCCACCTCCTGCCTCCTCCTCCTGTCTCCTCCTAATGTCTCCACCTCCTGTCTCCTCCTCCTGTTTCCTCCTCCTGTCTCCTCCTCCTGTCTCCTCCTCCTGTCTCCACCTCCTGTCTCCTCCTCTTGTCTCCACCTCCTGTCTCCTCTTCCTCCTGTCTCCTCTTCCTCCTGTCTCCTCTTCCTCCTGTCTCCTCTTCCTGTCTCAACCTCCTGTCTCCTCCTCCTGTCCCAACCTCCTGTCTCCTCCTCCTGTCACCACCTCCTGTCTCCTCCTCCTGTCTCCTCCTCCTGTCTCCACCTAATGTCTCCACCAATGTCTCCTCCTGTCTCCTCCTCCTTTCTCTACCTGCTGTCTCCTCCTCCTGTCTCCACCTCCTGTCCCCTCCTCCTGTCTCCACCTAATGTCTCCTACTGTCTCCTCCTCCTGTCTCCACCTCCTGTCTCCACCTCCTGTCTCCTCCTCCTGTCTCCTCCTCTTGTCTCCACCTCCTGTCTCCTCCTCTTGTCTCCACCTCCTGTCTCCTCCTCCTGTCCTCACCTCCTGTCTCCACCTCCTGTCTCCTCCTCTTGTCTCCACCTCCTGTCTCCTCCTCCTGTCTCCTCCTCCTGTCTCCTCCTCCTGTCTCCACCACCTGTCTCCACCTAATGTCTCCTACTGTCTCCTCCTCCTGTCTCCACCTCCTGTCTCCTCTTCCTCCTGTCTCCTCTTCCTCCTGTCTCCTCTTCCTCCTGTCTCCTCTTCCTGTCTCAACCTCCTGTCTCCTCCTCCTGTCCCAACCATCCTGTCTCCTCCTCCTGTCCCCACCTCCTGTCTCCTCCTCCTGTCTCCTCCTCCTGTCTCCACCTAATGTCTCCACCAATGTCTCCTCCTGTCTCCTCCTCCTTTCTCTACCTGCTGTCTCCTCCTCCTGTCTCCACCTCCTGTCCCCTCCTCCTGTCTCCACCTAATGTCTCCTACTGTCTCTCCTCCTGTCTCCACCTCCTGTCTCCACCTCCTGTCTCCTCCTCCTGTCTCCTCCTCTTGTCTCCACCTCCTGTCTCCTCCTCTTGTCTCCACCTCCTGTCTCCTCCTCCTGTCCTCACCTCCTGTCTCCACCTCCTGTCTCCTCCTCTTGTCTCCACCTCCTGTCTCCTCCTCCTGTCTCCTCCTCCTGTCTCCTCCTCCTGTCTCCACCACCTGTCTCCACCTAATGTCTCCTACTGTCTCCTCCTCCTGTCTCCACCTCCTGTCTCCACCTCCTGTCTCCTCCTCCTGTCTCCTCCTCTTGTCTCCACCTCCTGTCTCCTCCTCTTGTCTCCACCTCCTGTCTCCTCCTCCTGTCCTCACCTCCTGTCTCCACCTCCTGTCTCCTCCTCTTGTCTCCACCTCCTGTCTCCTCCTCCTGTCTCCTCCTCCTGTCTCCTCCTCCTGTCTCCACCACCTGTCTCCTCCTCCTGTCTCCACCTCCTGTCTCCTCTTCCTGTCTCCACCTCCTGTGTCCTCCTCTTGTCTCCTCCTCCTGTCTCCTCCTCCTGTCTCCTCCTCTTGTCTCCACCTCCTGTCTCCTCCTCCTGTCTCCACCTCCTGTCTCCTCCTCCTCCTGTCTCCACCTTCTGTCTCCTCCTCCTGTCTCCTCCTCCTGTCTCCTCCTCCTGTCTCCACCACTTGTCTCCTCCTCTTGTCGCCACCTCCTGTCTCCTCTTCCTGTCTCCACCTCCTGTGTCCTCCTCTTGCCTCCACCTGCTGTCTTCTCCTCCTCCTGTCTCCAACTCCTGTCTCCTCTTTCTGTCTCCTCCTCCTGTCTCCTCCTCCTGTCTCCACCACCTGTCTCCTCCTCATGTCTCCACCTCCTGTCTCCTCTTCCTGTCTCCACCTCCTGTGTCCTCCTCTTGTCTCCTCCTCCTGTCTCCTCCTCCTATCTCCTCCTCTTGTCTCCACCTCCTGTCTCCTCCCCCTGTCTCCTCTTCCTGTCTCCTCCTCTTGTCTCCTCCTCCTGTCTCCTCCTCCTCCTGTCTCCACCTCCTGTCTCCACCACTTGTCTCCTCCTCTTGTCGCCACCTCCTGTCTCCCCTTACTGTCTCCTCTTCCTGTCTCCACCTCCTGTGTCCTCCTCTTGCCTCCCACCTGCTGTCTTCTCCTCCTCCTGTCTCCTCCTCCTGTCTCCACCTCCTGTCTCCTCCTCCTTTCTCCACCTCCTGTCTCCTCCTCCTCCTGTCTCCACCTCCTGTCTCCTCCTCCTATCTCCACCTCCTATCTCCACCTCCTGTCTCCTCCTCCTGTCTCCACCTCCTGTCTCCTCCTCCTGTCCCCACCTCCTGTCTCCTCCTCCTGTCCCCACCTCCTGTCTCCTCCTCCTGTCTCCTCCTCCTGTCTCCACCTAATGTCTCCACCTAATGTCTCCTCCTGTCTCCTCCTCCCTTCTCCACCTCCTGTCTCCTCCTCCTGTCTCCACCTCCTGTGTCTTCCTCCTGTCTCCTCCTGTCTCCACCTCCTGTCTCCTCCTCCTGTCTCCTCCTCTTGTCTCAACCACCTGTCTCCTTCTCTTGTCTCCACCTCCTGTCTCCTCCTCCTGTCCTCACCTCCTGTCTCCTCCTCCTGTCTCCTCCTCCTCCTGTCTCCACCTCCTGTCTCCTCCTCCTGTCTCCTCCTCCTGTCTCCTCCTCCTCCTGTCTCCACCACCTGTCTCCTCTTCTTGTCTCCACCTCCTGTCTCCTCTTCCTGTCTCCACCTCCTGTGTCCTCCTCTTGTCTCCTCCTCCTGTCTCCTCCTCCTGTCTCCTCCTCTTGTCTCCACCTCCTGTCTCCTCCTCCTGTCTCCACCTCCTGTCTCCTCTTCCTCCTGTCTCCACCTCCTGTATCCTCCTCCTGTCTCCTCCTCCTGTCTCCTCCTCCTGTCTCCTCCTCCTGTCTCCACCACTTGTCTCCTCCTCTTGTCGCCACCTCCTGTCTCCTCTTCGTGTCTCCACCTCCTGTGTCCTCCTCTTGTCTCCACCTGCTGTCTTCTCCTCCTCCTGTCTCCTCCTCCTGTCTCCTCCACCTGTCTCCTCCACCTGTCTCCTCCTCCTGTTTCCTCCTCCTGTCTCCTCCTCCTGTCTTTTCCTCCTATCTCCTCCTCCTGTCTCCACCTCCTGTCTCCTCCTCCTTTCTCCACCTCCTGTCTCCTCCTCCTGTCTCCTCCTCCTCCTGTCTCCACCTCCTGTCTCCTCATCCTATCTCCACCTCCTATCTCCACCTCCTGTCTCCTCCTCCTGTCTCCACCTCCTGTCTCCTCCTCCTGTCCCCACCTCCTGTCTCCTCCTCCTGTCCCCACCTCCTGTGTCCTCCTCCTGTCTCCTCATCCTGTCTCCACCTAATGTCTCCTCCTGTCTCCTCCTCCCTTCTCCACCTCCTGTCTCCTCCTCCTGTCTCCACCTCCTGTCTCCTCCTCCTGTCTCCTCCTGTCTCCTCCTCCTGTCCTCACCTCCTGTCCCCTCCTCCTGTCTCCACCTAATGTCTCCTCCTGTATCCTCCTCCTGTCTCCACCTCCTGTCTCAACCTCCTGTCTCCTCCTCCTGTCTCCTCCTCCTGTCTCCACCTCCTGTCTCCTCCTCTTGTCTCCACCTCCTGTCTCCTCCTACTGTCCTCACCTCCTGTCTCCTCCTCCTGTCTCCTCCTCTTGTCTCCACCTCCTGTCTCCTCCTCCTGTCTCCACCTAATGTCTTCTCCTCCTGTCCCCACCTCCTGTCTCCTCCTCCTGTCTCCTCCTCCTGTCTCAACCTCATGTCTAAACCTCCTGTCTCCTCCTCCTGTCTCCACCTAATGTCTCCACCTCCTGTCTCCTCCTCCTGTCTCCACCTCCTGTCTCCTCCTCCTTTCTCCACCTCCTGTCTCCTCCTCCTCCTGTCTCCACCTCCTGTCTCCTCCTCCTATCTCCACCTCCTATCTCCACCTCCTGTCTCCTCCTCCTGTCTCCTCCTCCTGTCTTCACCTCCTGTCTCCTCCTCCTGTCCCCACCTCCTGTCTCCTCCTCCTGTCCCCACCTCCTGTCTCCTCCTCCTGTCTCCTCCTCCTGTCTCCACCTAATGTCTCCACCTAATGTCTCCTCCTGTCTCCTCCTCCCTTCTCCACCTCCTGTCTCCTCCTCCTGTCTCCACCTCCTGTGTCCTCCTCCTGTCTCCTCCTGTCTCCTCCTCCTGTCTCCTCCTCATGTCTCAACCACCTGTCTCCTCCTCTTGTCTCCACCTCCTGTCTCCTCCTCCTGTCTCCTCCTCCTGTCTCCTCCTCCTGTCTCCTCCACCTGTCTCCTCCTCCTGTTTCCTCCTCCTGTCTCCTCCTCCTGTCTTTTCCTCCTATCTCCTCCTCCTGTCTCCACCTCCTGTCTCCTCCTCCTTTCTCCACCTCCTGTCTCCTCCTCCTGTCTCCTCCACCTGTCTCCTCCTCCTGTTTCCTCCTCCTGTCTCCTCCTCCTGTCTTTTCCTCCTATCTCCTCCTCCTGTCTCCACCTCCTGTCTCCTCCTCCTTTCTCCACCTCCTGTCTCCACCTCCTGTCTCCTCCTCCTGTCTCCTCTTCCTGTCTCCTCCACCTGTCTCCTCCTCCTGTTTCCTCCTCCTGTCTCCTCCTCCTGTCTTTTCCTCCTATCTCCTCCTCCTGTCTCCACCTCCTGTCTCCTCCTCCTTTCTCCACCTCCTGTCTCCTCCTCCTGTCTCCTCCTCCTCCTGTCTCCACCTCCTGTCTCCTCATCCTATCTCCACCTCCTGTCTCCTCCTCCTGTCTCCACCTCCTGTCTCCTCCTCCTGTCCCCACCTCCTGTCTCCTCCTCCTGTCCCCACCTCCTGTCTCCTCCTCCTGTCTCCTCATCCTGTCTCCACCTAATGTCTCCTCCTGTCTCCTCCTCCCTTCTCCACCTCCTGTCTCCTCCTCCTGTCTCCACCTCCTGTCTCCTCCTCCTGTCTCCTCCTGTCTCCTCCTCCTGTCCTCACCTCCTGTCCCCTCCTCCTGTCTCCACCTAATGTCTCCTCCTGTATCCTCCTCCTGTCTCCACCTCCTGTCTCAACCTCCTGTCTCCTCCTCCTGTCTCCTCCTCCTGTCTCCACCTCCTGTCTCCTCCTCTTGTCTCCACCTCCTGTCTCCTCCTCCTGTCCTCACCTCCTGTCTCCTCCTCCTGTCTCCTCCTCTTGTCTCCACCTCCTGTCTCCTCCTCCTGTCTCCACCTAATGTCTTCTCCTCCTGTCTCCACCTCCTGTCTCCTCCTCCTGTCTCCTCCTCCTTGTCTCAACCTCATGTCTAAACCTCCTGTCTCCTCCTCCTGTCTCCACCTAATGTCTCCACCTCCTGTCTCCTCCTCCTTTCTCCACCTCCTGTCTCCTCCTCCATTCTCCACCTCCTGTCTCCTCCTCCTCCTGTCTCCACCTCCTGTCTCCTCCTCCTATCTCCACCTCCTATCTCCACCTCCTGTCTCCTCCTCCTGTCTCCACCTCCTGTCTCCTCCTCCTGTCCCCACCTCCTGTCTCCTCCTCCTGTCCCCACCTCCTGTCTCCTCCTCCTGTCTCCTCCTCCTGTCTCCACCTAATGTCTCCACCTAATGTCTCCTCCTGTCTCCTCCTCCTGTCTCCACCTCCTGTCTCCTCCTCCTGTCTCCACCTCCTGTGTCCTCCTCCTGTCTCCTCCTGTCTCCACCTCCTGTCTCCTCCTCCTGTCTCCAACCACCTGTCTCCTCCTCTTGTCTCCACCTCCTGTCTCCTCCTCCTGTCCTCACCTCCTGTCTCCTCCTCCTGTCTCCTCCTCCTCCTGTCTCCACCTCCTGTCTCCTCCTCCTGTCTCCTCCTCCTGTCTCCACCACCTGTCTCCTCTTCTTGTCTCCACCTCCTGTCTCCTCTTCCTGTCTCCACCTCCTGTGTCCTCCTCTTGTCTCCTCCTCCTGTCTCCTCCTCCTGTCTCCTCCTCTTGTCTCCACCTCCTGTCTCCTCCTCCTGTCTCCACCTCCTGTCTCCTCTTCCTCCTGTCTCCACCTCCTGTCTCCTCCTCCTGTCTCCTCCTCCTGTCTCCTCCTCCTGTGTCCACCACTTGTCTCCTCCTCTTGTCGCCACCTCCTGTCTCCTCTTCCTGTCTCCACCTCCTGTGTCCTCCTCTTGTCTCCACCTGCTGTCTTCTCCTCCTCCTGTCTCCTCCTCCTGTCTCCTCCACCTGTCTCCTCCTCCTGTTTCCTCCTCCTGTCTCCTCCTCCTGTCTTTTCCTCCTATCTCCTCCTCCTGTCTCCACCTCCTGTCTCCTCATCCTATCTCCACCTCCTATCTCCAACTCCTGTCTCCTCCTCCTGTCTCCACCTCCTGTCTCCTCCTCCTGTCCCCACCTCCTGTCTCCTCCTCCTGTCCCCACCTCCTGTGTCCTCCTCCTGTCTCCACCTAATGTCTCCTCCTGTCTCTTCCTCCCTTCTCCACCTCCTGTCTCCTCCTCCTGTCTCCTCCTCCTGTCTCCTCCTGTCTCCTCCTCCTGTCCTCACCTCCTGTCCCCTCCTCCTGTCTCCACCTAATGTCTCCTCCTGTATCCTCCTCCTGTCTCCACCTCCTGTCTCAACCTCCTGTCTCCTCCTCCTGTCTCCTCCTCCTGTCTCCACCTCCTGTCTCCTCCTCTTGTCTCCACCTCCTGTCTCCTCCTACTGTCCTCACCTCCTGTCTCCTCCTCCTGTCTCCTCCCTCTTTCTCCACCTCCTGTCTCCTCCTCCTGTCTCCACCTAATGTCTTCTCCTCCTGTCCCCACCTCCTGTCTCCTCCTCCTGTCTCCACCTCCTGTCTCCTCCTCCTGTCTCCACCTCCTGTCTCCACCTCCTGTCACCACCTCCTGTCTCCACCTCCTGTCTCCACCTCCTGTCTCCACCTCCTGTCTCCTCCTCCTACTGTCTCCACCTCCTGTCTCCTCCTCCTGTCTCCTCCTCCTGTCTCCACCTCCTGTCTCCTCCTCTTTTCTCCACCTCCTGTCTCCACCTAATGTCTCCTCCTCCTGTCTCCACCTGCTGCCTTCTCCTCCTGTTCCCCCTCCTGTCTCCTCCTGTCTCCTCCTCCTGTCTCCTCCTCCTGTCTCCTCCTCTTGTCTCCACCTCCTGTCTCCTCCTCGTGTCTCCACCTCCTGTCTCCTCCTCCTCCTGTCTCCACCTCCTGTCTCCTCCTCCTGTCTCCACCTCCTGTCTCCTCCTCCTGTCTCCTCCTCCTGTCTCCTGCTCCTGTCTCCTCACCTGTCTCCTCCTCTTGTCTCCACCTCCTGTCTCCTCTCCTGTCTCCACCTCTGTCTCCTCCTCTTGTCTCCACCTGCTGTCTTCTCCTCCTCCTGTCTCCTCCTCCTGTCTCAACCTCATGTCTCAACCTCCTGTCTCCTCCTCCTGTCTCCACCTAATGTCTCCACCTCCTGTCTCCACCTCCTGTCTCCTCCTCCTGTCTCCACCTAATGTCTCCACCTCCTGTTTCCACCTCCTGTCTCCTCCTCCTGTCTCCTCCTAATGTCTCCTCCTGTCTCCCCTCCTGTCTCCTCCTCCTGTCTCCATCCTCCTGTCTCCTCCTCCTGTCTCCACCTCCTGTCTCCTTCCTCTCCTGTCTCCACCTCCTGTCTCCTCTCCCTGTCTCCTCCCTGTCCTCTCTCCCCTCTCTCCCTCCTGTCCCCCCTCCTTCCCCCCTGTCTCCTCCTCCTGTCTCCTTCTCCTCCTGTCTCCTCCTCCTGTCCCAACCTCCTGTCTCCTCCTCCTGTCTCCTCCTCCTGTCTCCTCCTCCTGTCTCCTCCTCCTGTCTCCACCTGTGTCTCCACCATGTCTCCTCCTGTCCTCCTCCTCCTTTCTCTACCTGCTGTCTCCTCCTCTCCTGTCTCCACCTCCTGTCCCCTCCTCCTGTCTCCACCTAATGTCTCCTACTGTCTCCTCCTCCTGTCTCCACCTCCTGTCTCCTCCTCCTGTCTCCTCCTCTTGTCTCCACCTCCTGTCTCCTCCTCTTGTCTCCACCTCCTGTCTCCTCCTCCTGTCCTCACCTCCTGTCTCCACCTCCTGTCTCCTCCTCTTGTCTCCACCTCCTGTCTCCTCCTCCTCCTGTCTCCTCCTCCTGTCTCCACCACCTGTCTCCTCCTCCTGTCTCCACCTCCTGTCTCCTCTTCCTGTCTCCACCTCCTGTGTCCTCCTCTTGTCTCCTCCTCCTGTCTCCTCCTCCTGTCTCCTCCTCTTGTCTCCACCTCCTGTCTCCTCCTCCTGTCTCCACCTCCTGTCTCCTCCTCCTCCTGTCTCCACCTCCTGTCTCCTCCTCCTGTCTCCTCCTCCTGTCTCCTCCTCCTGTCTCCACCACTTGTCTCCTCCTCTTGTCGCCACCTCCTGTCTCCACCTCCTGTGTCCTCCTCTTGCCTCCACCTGCTGTCTTCTCCTCCTCCTGTCTCCAACTCCTGTCTCCTATTTCTGTCTCCTCCTCCTGTCTCCTCCTCCTGTCTCCACCACCTGTCTCCTCCTCATGTCTCCACCTCCTGTCTCCTCTTCCTGTCTCCACCTCCTGTGTCCTCCTCTTGTCTCCTCCTCCTGTCTCCTCCTCTTGTCTCCACCTCCTGTCTCCTCCTCCTGTCTCCTCCTCCTGTCTCCTCCTCTTGTCTCCTCCTCCTGTCTCCTCCTCCTCCTGTCTCCACCTCCTGTCTCCACCACTTGTCTCCTCCTCTTGTCGCCACCTCCTGTCTCCCCTTCCTGTCTCCTCTTCCTGTCTCCACCTCCTGTGTCCTCCTCTTGCCTCCGCCTGCTGTCTTCTCCTCCTCCTGTCTCCTCCTCCTGTCTCCACCTCCTGTCTCCTCCTCCTTTCTCCACCTCCTGTCTCCTCCTCCTCCTGTCTCCACCTCCTGTCTCCTCCTCCTATCTCCACCTCCTATCTCCACCTCCTGTCTCCTCCTCCTGTCTCCACCTAATGTCTCCACCTAATGTCTCCTCCTGTCTCCTCCTCCCTTCTCCACCTCCTGTCTCCTCCTCCTGTCTCCACCTCCTGTGTCTTCCTCCTGTCTCCTCCTGTCTCCACCTCCTGTCTCCTCCTCCTGTCTCCTCCTCTTGTCTCAACCACCTGTCTCCTTCTCTTGTCTCCACCTCCTGTCTCCTCCTCCTGTCCTCACCTCCTGTCTCCTCCTCCTGTCTCCTCCTCCTCCTGTCTCCACCTCCTGTCTCCTTCTCCTGTCTCCTCCTCCTGTCTCCTCCTCCTGTCTCCACCACCTGTCTCCTCTTCTTGTCTCCACCTCCTGTCTCCTCTTCCTGTCTCCACCTCCTGTGTCCTCCTCTTGTCTCCTCCTCCTGTCTCCTCCTCCTGTCTCCTCCTCTTGTCTCCACCTCCTGTCTCCTCCTCCTGTCTCCACCTCCTGTCTCCTCTTCCTCCTGTCTCTACCTCCTGTATCCTCCTCCTGTCTCCTCCTCCTGTCTCCTCCTCCTGTCTCCTCCTCCCTGTCTCCACCACTTGTCTCCTCCTCTTGTCGCCACCTCCTGTCTCCTCTTCCTGTCTCCACCTCCTGTGTCCTCCTCTTTTCTCCACCTCCTGTCTCCTCCTCCTGTCTCCTCCTCCTCCTGTCTCCACCTCCTGTCTCCTCATCCTGTTTCCTCCTCCTGTCTCCTCCTCCTGTCTTTTCCTCCTATCTCCTCCTCCTGTCTCCACCTCCTGTCTCCTCCTCCTTTCTCCACCTCCTGTCTCCTCCTCCTGTCTCCTCCTCCTCCTGTCTCCACCTCCTGTCTCCTCATCCTATCTCCACCTCCTATCTCCACCTCCTGTCTCCTCCTCCTGTCTCCACCTCCTGTCTCCTCCTCCTGTCCCCACCTCCTGTCTCCTCCTCCTGTCCCCACCTCCTGTCTCCTCCTCCTGTCTCCTCATCCTGTCTCCACCTAATGTCTCCTCCTGTCTCCTCCTCCCTTCTCCACCTCCTGTCTCCTCCTCCTGTCTCCACCTCCTGTCTCCTCCTCCTGTCTCCTCCTGTCTCCTCCTCCTGTCCTCACCTCCTGTCCCCTCCTCCTGTCTCCACCTAATGTCTCCTCCTGTATCCTCCTCCTGTCTCCACCTCCTGTCTCAACCTCCTGTCTCCTCCTCCTGTCTCCTCCTCCTGTCTCCACCTCCTGTCTCCTCCTCTTGTCTCCACCTCCTGTCTCCTCCTCCTGTCCTCACCTCCTGTCTCCTCCTCCTGTCTCCTCCTCCTCCCTGTTCTCACCTCCTATCTCCACCTCCTGTCTCCTCCTCCTGTCTCCACCTCCTGTCTCCTCCTCCTGTCCCCACCTCCTGTCTCCTCCTCCTCCTGTCCCCAACTCCTGTCTCCTCCTCCTGTCTCCACCTAATGTCTCCACCTAATGTCTCCTCCTCCCTTCTCCACCTCCTGTCTCCTCCTCCTGTCTCCACCTCCTGTCTCCACCTCCTGTCTCTTCCTGTCTCCTCCTCCTGTCTCCTCCTCCTGTCCTCACCTCCTGTCTCCACCTAATGTCTCCTCCTCTTGTCTCCTCCTCCTGTCTCCTCCTCCTGTCTCCACCTAATGTCTCCTCCTGTCTCCACCTCCTGTCTCCTCCTCCTGTCCTCACCTCCTGTCTCCTCCTCCTGTCTCCTCCTCTTGTCTCCTCCTTCTGTCTCCTCCTCCTGTCTCCACCTAATGTCTCCACCTAATGTCTCCTCCTGTCTCCTCCTCCCTTCTCCACCTCCTGTCTCCTCCTCCTGTCTCCACCTCCTGTCTCCACCTCCTGTCTCCTCCTCCTGTCTCCTCCTCCTGTCTCCTCCTGTCTCCACCTCCTGTCTCCTCCTCCTGTCTCCTCCTGTCTCCTCCTCCTGTCCCCTCCTCCTGTCTCCACCTAATGTCTCCTCTTGTCTCCTCCTCCTGTCTCCACCTCCTGTCTCCACCTCCTGTCTCCTCCTCCTGTCTCCAGCTCCTGTCTCCTCCTCTTGTCTCCACCTCCTGTCTCCTCCTCCTGTCTCCACCTAATGTCTTCTCCTCCTGTCCCCACCTCCTGTCTCCTCCTCCTGTCTCCTCCTCCTGTCTCCACCTCCTATCTCTTCCTCCTCCTGTCTCCTCCTCCTGTGTCCTCCTGTCTCCACAAAACCAAAGTGTGTTTCTACAGACCAGTGAAAAGCCCAGAGTCAAAACAGAAAAAGAAACTGCAGTCTCCGTCCACAATGAAGAGGAAGAAAAAGACAGGTGAGGTTTAAAGCTCAGGTCTGTAACTTTAGTCTGAATAACACATGTTTAAAGCTCAGGTCTGTAACTTTAGTCTGAATAACACATGTTTAAAGCTCAGGTCTGTAACTTTAGTCTAAATAACACATGTTTAAAGCTCAGGTCTGTAACTTTAGTCTGAATAACACATGTTTAAAGCTCAGGTCTGTAACTTTAGTCTGAATAACACATGTTTAAAGCTCAGGTCTGTAACTTTAGTCTGAATAACACATGTTTAATGCTCAGGTCTGTAACTTTAGTCTGAATAACACATGTTTAAAGCTCAGGTCTGTAACTTTAGTCTAAATAACACATGTTTAAAGCTCAGGTCTGTAACTTTAGTCTGAATAACACATGTTTAAAGCTCAGGTCTGTAACTTTAGTCTAAATAACACATGTTTAAAGCTCAGGTCTGTAACTTTAGTCTAAATAACACATGTTTAAAGCTCAGGTCTGTAACTTTAGTCTGAATAACACATGTTTAAAGCTCAGGTCTGTAACTTTAGTCTAAATAACACATGTTTAAAGCTCAGGTCTGTAACTTTAGTCTGAATAACACATGTTTAAAGCTCAGGTCTGTAACTTTAGTCTGAATAACACATGTTTAAAGCTCAGGTCTGTAACTTTAGTCTGAATAACACATGTTTAAAGCTCAGGTCTGTAACTTTAGTCTAAATAACACATGATTAAAGCTCAGGTCTATAACTTTAGTCTGAATAACACATGTTTAAAGCTCAGGTCTGTAACTTTAGTCTGAATAACACATGTTTAAAGCTCAGGTCTGTAACTTTAGTCTGAATAACACATGTTTAAAGCTCAGGTCTGTAACTTTAGTCTAAATAACACATGTTTAAAGCTCAGGTCTGTAACTTTAGTCTGAATAACACATGTTTAAAGCTCAGGTCTGTAACTTTAGTCTGAATAACACATGTTTAATGCTCAGGTCTGTAACTTTAGTCTGAATAACACATGTTTAAAGCTCAGGTCTATAACTTTAGTCTGAATAACACATGTTTAAAGCTCAGGTCTGTAACTTTAGTCTGAATAACACATGATTAAAGCTCAGGTCTATAACTTTAGTCTGAATAACACATGTTTAAAGCTCAGGTCTGTAACTTTAGTCTGAATAACACATGTTTAAAGCTCAGGTCTGTAACTTTAGTCTGAATAACACATGTTTAAAGCTCAGGTCTGTAACTTTAGTCTAAATAACACATGTTTAAAGCTCAGGTCTGTAACTTTAGTCTGAATAACACATGTTTAAAGCTCAGGTCTGTAACTTTAGTCTGAATAACACATGTTTAATGCTCAGGTCTGTAACTTTAGTCTGAATAACACATGTTTAAAGCTCAGGTCTGTAACTTTAGTCTAAATAACACATGTTTAAAGCTCAGGTCTGTAACTTTAGTCTGAATAACACATGTTTAAAGCTCAGGTCTGTAACTTTAGTCTAAATAACACATGTTTAAAGCTCAGGTCTGTAACTTTAGTCTGAATAACTCATGTTTAATGCTCAGGTCTGTACCTTTAGTCTGAATAACACATGTTTAAAGCTCAGGTCTGTAACTTTAGTCTAAATAACACATGTTTAAAGCTCAGGTCTGTAACTTTAGTCTAAACAACACATGTTTAAAGCTCAGGTCTGTAACTTTAGTCTAAATAACACATGTTTAAAGCTCAGGTCTGTAACTTTAGTCTAAATAACACATGTTTAAAGCTCAGGTCTGTAACTTTAGTCTGAATAACACATGATTAAAGCTCAGGTCTATAACTTTAGTCTGAATAACACATGTTTAAAGCTCAAGTCTGTAACTTTAGTCTGAATAACACATGTTTAAAGCTCAGGTCTGTAACTTTAGTCTAAATAACACATGTTTAAAGCTCAGATCTGTAACTTTAGTCTAAATAACACATGTTTAAAGCTCAGGTCTGTAACTTTAGTCTGAATAACTCATGTTTAAAGCTCAGGTCTGTACCTTTAGTCTGAATAACACATGTTTAAAGCTCAGGTCTGTAACTTTAGTCTGAATAACACATGTTTAAAGCTCAGGTCTGTAACTTTAGTCTGAATAACACATGTTTAAAGCTCAGGTCTGTAACTTTAGTCTGAATAACACATGTTTAAAGCTCAGGTCTGTAACTTTAGTCTGAATAACACATGTTTAAAGCTCAGGTCTGTAACTTTAGTCTAAATAACACATGTTTAAAGCTCAGGTCTGTAACTTTAGTCTGAATAACACATGTTTAAAGCTCAGGTCTGTAACTTTAGTCTGAATAACACATGTTTAAAGCTCAGGTCTGTAACTTTAGTCTGAATAACACATGTTTAAAGCTCAGGTCTGTAACTTTAGTCTGAATAACACATGTTTAAAGCTCAGGTCTGTAACTTTAGTCTGAACAACACATGTTCAAAGCTCAGGTCTGTAACTTTAGTCTGAATAACACATGTTTAAAGCTCAGGTCTGTAACTTTAGTCTGAATAACACATGTTTAAAGCTCAGGTCTGTAACTTTAGTCTGAACAACACATGTTTAAAGCTCAGGTCTGTAACTTTTGTGGTCTTCTTGTTGCTCAGTGGTGAGTCCTGAGGAAGAGGAGGAGGATGAAGATGAGCTGTGGCTGCGTCAGTGGGAGGAAGAGGAGGCCAAACTCAACGAGAAGGACCTCAACCAAGACCTCAGGGCTCTGTCCCTCACTGACTGGGACTCACTGTCAGACTCAGACTCCTGAACCAGAGACCAGAAGGAGACCAGAGAGAGACCAGAGACAGACCAGAGAGAGACCAGAGAGAGACCAGAGAGAGACCAGAGAGAGAGACCAGAGAGAGACCAGAGAGAGAGAGAGAGCCGAGAGAGAGACCAGAGGGAGAGACAGAGAGAGAGACCAGAGGGAGAGACCAGAGAGAGACCAGAGAGAGAGACCAGAGAGAGAGACCAGAAAGAGACAAGAGGGAGAGACCAGAGAAAGAGACCAGAGAGAGACCAGAGAGAGACCAGAGAGAGAGACCAGAGAGAGACCAGAGAGAGAGACCAGAGAGAGACCAGAGAGAGACCATAGAGAGACCAGAGAGAGACCAGAGAGAAACCAGAGGGAGAGGCCAGACATAGACCAGAGAGAGACCAGAGGGAGAGGCCAGACATAGACCACAGAGAGACCAGAGAGAGACCAGAAAGAGACCACAGAGAGACCAGAGAGAGACCAGAGACTTCCTGCAGCTGTGGCGTCAGGACAAAGAAACGTCTCAAATAAAGCAACATAATGAGACTCATTGTGTCTTTATGTTCCACCCTCGCACTGAGACCAAAACGAGTCCCCTGCTCACACACACACACACACACACACACACACACACACACACACACACACACACACACACACACACACACACACACACACACACACACACACACACACACACACACACACACACACACACACACACACACACACACACGTTTTAGAGCTGATCTGAGGAGACATTCTGTTCTCAGCCACAGAGCTAAGAACAGAAGGGTCCCTTACTGCCCTTTATAAAGGCACTTTACTGCCCTTTATAAAGTCACTTTACTGCCCTTTATAAAGTCACTTAACTGCCCTTCATAAAGTCACTTTACTGCCCTTTATAAAGTCACTGCCCTTTATAAAGTCACTGCCCTTTATAAAGTCACTTTACTGCCCTTTATAATTTCACTTTACTGCCCTTTTTAAAGTCACTTTACTGCCCTTTATAAAGTCACTGCCCTTTATAAAGTCACTTACTGCCCTTTATAAAGTCACTTTACTGCCCTTTATAAAGTCACCTTACTGCTCTTTATAAAGTCACTTACTGCCCTTTATAAAGTCACCTTACTGCCTTTTATAAAGTCACCTTACTGCCCTATATAATGTCACTTTACTGCCCTTTATAAAGTCACTTACTGCTCTTTATAAAGTCACTTTACTGCCCTTTATAAAGTCACTTTACTGCCCTTTATAAAGTCACTTTACTGCCCTTTATAAAGTCACTTTACTGCCCTTTATAAAGTCACGTTACTGCCCTTTATAAAGTCAAGGTCAAGGTCAAGTTTATTTATATAGCACATTTTAAAAACAGACAGGACTGTCACAAAGTGCTTACCAGACATTGTAAAAATACAAGACACAAATAACATTCAGCATAAAATAAAATGCAGGACACCATCATAAATGTTTCAACATTGCTTGTGTTAAAAAGCCAAAGCAAAGAAATGTGTCTTTAGCTGCGATTTAAAACTCTCCACAGAGGAGGCAGCTCTGATGGAGTAAGGGAGAGCTTTCCAGAGTTTAGGCCCTGCCACAGCAAAGGCTCGGTCTCCTCTGGTTTTTAATCTAGACCTGGGACAGTGCAGAAGAAGCTGGTCAGAGGACCTCAGTGCTCTTCCCGGGGTGTGCAAAGTAAGCAAGTCAGTCAGATATGACGGAGCCAGGTCATGCAGAGATTTAAATACTAACAATAACATTTTAAACTTAATTCTAAAAGCGACAGGAAGCCAATGTAGAGACAACAGCACAGGAGTGATGTGCTCGTGTCGTCTGGTGCCAGTCAGCATCCGAGCTGCTGCATTCTGTACCAGCTGCAGTCTGTGGACTGAGGACTGGTCAAGGCCATAGTATAAAGAGTTACAATAGTCCAGCCGTGTGGATATGAGGGCGTGGACAACCTTCTCAAGGTCATTTGGTGGAAGATAGCCTTTAACTTTGGTCAACAGTCTCAGCTGGAAGAAGCTGGCTTTGACAACTCAACTTATTTGTGTGTCCATTTTAAAAGCACCATAAAAATACACACCAAGGTTTTTTGCAAGTGGGCGGCAGTAGGAAGACAGGCTAGACACACCGTTGAAAACAGACGGATCAGGTTCACCAAACAGTACAATTTCTGTTTTTGTGTGATTCAGGTTTAAAAAATTGATTGACATCCAGTCTTTTACATCGTCAAGACATTTCTGCAGTGCTTGGACGGAATCGGAATTCACATTCAAAGGCAAATAGATTTGAACATCATCAGCAAAGCAGTGAAATGAAATGTTATGCTTTTTGAATATCGAGCCTAAGGGCAACATGTACAGTGAAAATAAAACTGGTCCTAAAACGGAACCCTGCGGTACACCACTGTCAAGGGAGGCTTTCTTTGAGCTGCAAGAGCCGAGATTTACAGAAAACACCCGATCGGACAGGTACGAGTGGAACCACTTGAGTGCTGTGCCTTTAATTCCAGCACAGGACTCAAGGCGGGAGATAAGAATGTTATGATCGACAGTGTCGAATGCTGCTGTCAGATCTAGAAGCACTAACACCGAGGGGCTTCCGGAGTCAGAGATTAAAAGAAGATCATTAAAAATTTTCAACAGTGCAGTTTCTGTGCTGTGCAAGGATTTAAACCCAGATTGAAATTTTTCTAAAATATCATTTGATTTAAGGTGCGACTGGAGCTGGTTAAGAACTACCTTTTCTAGAACCTTGGATAGAAAAGGCAGTTTAGAAATAGGCCTAAAATTGGACAAGACAGATGGGTCCAAATTGTGCTTTTTTAGCAAAGGCTGCACAATGGCCTGTTTAAAGGCAGCTGGGACACAGCCCTCTTCGAGTGACTGATTGATCAGGTTTAAAATACAAGGACCAACAGAATCTAAAACATCTTTAAACATTCTCGCAGGCAGGGTATCTAAAGAACAGTTAGACACTTTAAGTGTTTGAACAGTCTGCAGTAATTCAGACAGAGAGATGGGCTCAAAGTCTGCAAAAACAGCTGAACAAGGAGAGACAAGACTGGGATCCACTACAGCACATGAGGTTGAAGAGCGCAAAGAAGACACTTTCTCTTTGAAAAATTTACAGAATTGGTCGCACAAGGAAACAGATGGGGAAACACCAGTGTGTTCAACTGGGTTTACAATACTGTTTAACACATTAAAGAGAACTTTGAGGTTGTTACAATTTTTGGTAACAAGGTTGGACATGTAGTTGGTCTTTGCTGATTTTACAGCTCTTTGGTAGTTTTTAAGAGAGTCTTTTAAAATTCCCAGGGACACATGAAGTCGGTATTTTTTCCATTTTCTCTCCGCGCGGCGACATTCACAGCGAAGAGCACGCGTTGTGGCATTGTGCCACGGCTCTCCAGGCTTTGAGCGCATGTGCGTAAAAGGCGCAATAGAGTCAAGAATCTCGATGCAAGTGGAATCAAGGAGGCTAACCATGTCATTAATTTCCAAGTTGGTTACGGAAGCGCTCAGAGGCGAGGCATTAAAAGCTGCGGAAAAAAGAGGAGCCGTAGTAGAGCAAATCGCCGCTTGCTCACGGGAACGCACGCATTTGCTTTTGGGCAAGACATCGAAATTGAAAACAACACAGGCATATGATCAGAGATCCCCAAGTCACATATGTCTCTGACATTCACATTTAGCCCGTGAGACAATACCAGGTCTAAAATGTGCCCCTTATTGTGGGTCGGAACATTTATAGACTGAGTCAAGCTAAAAGAGTCGAGAATGTTCCGAAATTCCTTGACTAGAGGTTTTGATTCGCAACAAACATGAACATTAAAATCACCAGCAAGTATAAAATAGTCCCATTTCAGAGCGATGTCCGCCACAAGGCTCGAAAATTCCTTTATAAAATCCTTGTTGGTCTTAGGCGGGCGATATATTAGTGCGCACAGGATCAGTGCATTCAGTCTTAGCTCAAAGAGCTGCAATTCAAAACTTTCAAATTGCGCACAGGGGAGCTTCCGACAGTTCAGATTGTTTTTAAAAACAGTAGCTAATCCTCCGCCTTTCCCTGTTATGCGAGGGGAGCTAAAGAAGGAGCATGCTGGAGGGAGAAGTTCTGAGAAAGCGATACACTCACCAGGTCGAAGCCAGGTTTCAGTCAGAAGCATACAGTCCAAATCCCGGTTTGTGAAGAAGTCATTCAATACAAAAGTCTTGTTCGCCAGGGATCTAACATTGAACAGGGCCAGCTGAAGAGTTGGATTATCCTCACAAGGCTGGGCCCGAGCTAACGAGCGCAGGTTAGCTGGGACAGCGCGGCGCTCTGTTGGTCTGGGAAGCCGGTGGATATAGTACTCCTCTGTTACGTATCCATCCACGGTATTGTCGGGATGAACCGGGAGAATCCACCGCCACAAACGGTCCGGGAAAGGGCAGACATCCTGGTGGACATCGCCGAACTGTACTGGAGGAGCACGCCCGCGCTGGGAGCGCGCTGGGATAAAGTCACTTACTGCCCTTTATAAAGTCACTTTACTGCCCTTTATAAAGTCACTTTACTGCCCTTTATAAAGTCACTTTACTGCCCTTTATAAAGTCACTTTACTGCTCTTTATAAAGTCACTTTACTGCCCTTTATAAAGTCACTTAACTGCTCTTTATAAAGTCACTTTACTGCCCTTTATAAAGTCACTTAACTGCTCTTTATAAAGTCACTTTACTGCCCTTTATAAAGTCACTTAACTGCTCTTTATAAAGTCCCCTTTACACAGGACTAAAAACCCTAAAACAGACCATCCATCCATCGTCTTCCGCTTCATCCGTTGCCGGGTGGCAGGGGCAGCAGTCTAAGCAGAGATGACCAGACTTCTCTCTCAAACAGTTCCTCCAGCTGATCCAACCCCAAGGCGTTCCCAGGCCAGCTGAGAGACATAGTCCCTCTGGGTCCTGGGTCTTCCCCGGGGCCTCCTCCCGGTGGGACTGGTTCCTCTTGTCGGCTCAGCTCCCTCTTTACCACAACGGTCCAATACAGGCAGCTCTGACTACAGACGCTGCTCCCTCTTTACCACAACGGTCCGATACAGCGACCGCATCACTGCGCACGCTGCACCGATCCGCCTGTCAATCTCACGCTCCATTCTTCCCTCACTCGTGAACAAGACCCCGAGATACTTGAACTCCTCCACTTGAGGAAGGACCTCTCCACCCACCTGCAGAGGGCAAGGCACCTTTTTCCGGTCGAGCACCATGGCCTCGGATTTGTAGGTGCTGATTCAGTGCCCCAGGTGCCCCAGTGCATGCTGCAGGTCCTGGTTCGTTGGAGCCAACAGGACAACATCGTCCGCAAACAGCAGAGATGAAATCCTGTGGTCCCCGAACCGGACCCCCTCCGACTCCTGGCTGCGCCTAGAAATTCTGTCCATAAAGACAGTGAACAGAACCGGTGACAAAGGGCAGCCCTGTCGGAGGCCAACATGCACCGGGAACAGGTCTGACTTACTGCCGGCGATGCGCACGCAGCTCTGGCTCCGGTCATACAGGGACCGGACGGCCCTCAGCAGAGGACCCCGGACCCCGTACTCCCGGAGAACCCCCCAAAGGACACCCCGGGGAACACGGTCGAACGCCTTCTCCAAATCCACAAAGCACATGTGGACTGGTTGGGCGAACTCCCATGAACCCTCTCCAAGTGTCACTGGCGTCCCCCACATGGGCGTTGAAGTCCCCCAGGAGAACAATGGAGTCTCGGGCGGTGCACCGTCCAGTACCCCTCCCAAGGACTCCAAGAAGGTCGGGTACTCTGCACTGCTGTTAGGCCCGTAGGCACAACAACAATGAGAGACTTGTCCCCCACCTCTCATTCAATCAGAATCAGAATAATTTTTATTGCCACGTAAGTAACAGAAGTCACAGACTTGGAAATTGCTTTGGCTCAGTGCAACAGTCAGAAAGAGATAATAAAAATAAGAATAAAAAACACTTATAAAGAATAAATGTAAATGTAAAATAGAGTTACAGTTACTATTTACAATATACAAGTGCACATGGTGCACACAGTGTAAGGTGACAGCAGTACAGTGAAGTAAAGTGACGTATGATGGGCAGTAAAGTGACTTTATAAAGTGCGGGGGGGACAGGTTAAGAAGTGTTCAAGAGTCCAACAGCAGAGGGGAAGAAACTGTTCTTGTGGCGGGAGGTTCTAGTCCTGATGGACCGCAGCCTCCTGCCTGAGGGGAGTGGTTGGAATAGTCCATGTGCAGGGTGAGAGGGGTCGGCTGTGATACGACCAGCCCGGCCTCGAGCTCGGGCGACGTACAGGTCCTGCAGCGATGGAAGGCTGCGGCCGATCACTTCCTCTGCAGAGCGCACAATGCACTGTAGTCTCTGTTTGTCCCTGACTGTGGCTCCAGCGAACCACACGGTGATGGAGGAGGTGCTGGAGGAGGTGATGGAGGAGGTGATGGAGGAGGTGCTGGAGGAGGTGATGTAGGAGGAGATGGAGGAGGCGATGGAGGAGGCAATGGAGGAGGCGATGGAGGAGGCGATGGAGGAGGTGTTGGAGGAGGTGATGGAGGAGGTGTTGGAGGAGGTGAAGGAGGTGATGGAGGAGGTGATGGAGGAGGAGGTGATGAAGGAGGTGATGAGGAGGTGCTGGAGGAGGTGATGGAGGAGGTGATGGAGGAGGTGATGGAGGAGGTGATGGAGGAGGAGATGGAGGAGGTGATGGAGGAGGTGATGGAGGAGGTGATGGAGGAGGTGATGGAGGAGGTGATGGAGGAGGTGAAGGAGGTGATGGAGGAGGTGATGGAGGAGGTGATGGAGGAGGTGCTGGAGGAGGTGATGGAGGAGGTGCTGGAGGAGGTGATGGAGGAGGTGATGGAGGAGGTGAAGGAGGTGCTGGAGGAGGTGAAGGAGGTGCTGGAGGAGGTGCTGGAGGTGGTGATGAGGTGATGGAGGAGGTGATGGAGGAGGTCAACATCTGTGCAGGCAGCTTGGCTTTCCTGAGCTGCCGCAGGAAGTACATCCTCTGCTGGGCCTTCTTGATGAGGGAGCTGATGGTCGGCTCCCACTTGAGGTCCTGGGTGATGGTGGTGCCCAGGAAACGGAAGGACTCCACAGAGGTGATGGGGGAGTCCATCACGGAGGGTGAGGGTGGGGGGACAGTGCTCTTCCTGAAGTCCACAATCATCTCCACTGTCTTCTGGGCGTTCAGCTCCAGGTTGTTACCACTGCACCAGGACACCAGCCGGTCCACCTCCCTCCTGTAGGCGGACTCATCGTTGTTGGAGATGAGTCCAATGAGGGTGGTGTCGTCCACGAACTTGATCAGCTTCACGGAGTCGTGGCTGGAGGTGCAGTGGTTGGTGTACAGGGAGAAGAGCAGGGGAGAAAGAACACAGCCCTGTGGGGCTCCTGTATTTATAATCCGAGACATTCTTCCCCAGACGCACTCGCTGCTTCCTGTCTGTCAGGAAGTCAGTGATCCACCTGCAGGTGGAATCGGGCACGTTGAGCTGGGAGAGCTTGTCCTGGAGCAGGGATGGCAGGATTGTGTTGAAGGCAGAGTTGAAGTCCACGAACAGGACCCTGGCGTAGGTCCCCGGGGAGTCCAGGTGCTGTAGGATGTGGTGGAGGGCCAGGTTAATGGCGTTGTCTACAGATCTGTTGGCTCTGTAGGCGAACTGCAGGGGGTCCAGGAGGGGGGAGGTGAGGGACTTGAGATGGGAGAGAACCAGGCGTTCAAATGACTTCATGACGACAGACGTAAGTGCTACAGGTCTGTAGTCGTTGAGTCCTGTGATCCTGGGCTTCTTCGGGACGGGGACAATGGTGGAGGATTTGAAGCAGGCCGGGACATGGCAGGACTGCAGAGAGGTGTTGAAAATGTCAGTGAACACAGGAGTAAGCTCACTGGCGCAGTGTCTCAGAGTGGCCGGAGACACGTGGTCCGGGCCAGGAGCTTTGCGGGGGTGCAGCCTCAAGAAGAGTTGTTTAGTCTCTTTAGAGGCTAT
Organism: Knipowitschia caucasica; assembly: GCA_964034765.1. Classification (NCBI taxonomy): domain Eukaryota; kingdom Metazoa; phylum Chordata; class Actinopteri; order Gobiiformes; family Gobiidae; genus Knipowitschia; species Knipowitschia caucasica. The sequence goes on along the minus strand of OZ035834.1, from coordinate 32,063,422 downwards.
TGTCAGGCTGGGGGCAGGGCTGATGGGTGGGTCGTTAGAGTAGTGGGGGGTGGGGGAGGTGTCAGGGGCAGCATCAAAGCGACTGAAAAATAAGTTCAGTTCATCAGCTAGCTGGTGGTCGTCAGCACAGGGGGGGGCTTTGGGCTTGTAGTTGGTGATCTCCCGTAAGCCCCTCCAGACAGAAGCAGTATCGTTGTTACCAAACTGCTCCTGTAGTCGTTCTCTGTGCCGGGACTTGGCTGCTTTCAGTTCTTTCCTGAACTGATATTTAGCTGCTTTGTAGCCGCTGCGGTCCCCCTCCCTGAAAGCAGACTCCTTTGCTTTCCTGAGCTGCCGGAGTTTAGCAGTGAACCAGGGTTTGTCGTTGTTATAGATGACCCTGGTCCTTGTTGGAATGATGCTATCCTCACAGAAGTGAATGTATGACGTCACAGTGTCCGTGTATTCATCCAAACTATCTGTGGCAGCTCTGAAAAGGTCCCAGTCTGTAGATTCCATGCATGCGCGCAGCTCTTCCACAGCTTCATCAGACCACACTTTGGAGCTCCTCACTGCAGGTTTCGAGAGCTTTAGTCTCTGTAAGCAGGAACCAGATGTATCATGGAGTGATTTGAGAAGCCGAGGGCTGGCTTGGGAACAGCGTGAAAAGCTCCGCGCACTGTGGTGTAACAGTGATCCAGAGTGTTCTCCTCTCTGGTCGGGCATTTGATAAACTGTATTTGGGTAATTCCTGGCTCAAGTTTCCCTTATTAAAATCCCCCAGGATAATAATCAGAGAGTCCGGGTATAAACGTTCCATACACAGTACTTGCTCTGCGTCCGTGCATGGCGGTATGTAAACAGAGGCAAGAATGAATGAAACAATTTCACGAGGGGAGTAAAATGGTTTACAATGAATTAAAAGATATTCCAGAGCAGGAGAGCAGTGCTTGGAGATCACTGTCACATCGTTACACCAGTTTGTATTGACGTAGAAACACAGCCCTCCGCCTCTGCTCTTCCCTGAGAGCGCACAATGGCGATCCGCGCGGAACAGCCCAAAGCCCTGCAGCTCCAGAGCGCAGTCCGGGATCCGCTCATTTAGCCAGGTCTCAGTGAAGCAGAGGACACAGGATGAAGTCCTTGTTTCTTCTCATGAGCAGGCTGAGTTCGTCTTATTGCCCAGTGAGTGTACGTTGGAGAGAAAAATGCCGGGGAGAGCCGTGCGCTCCTCTCCTCCTCAGACGCACGAGCAGGCCTCCACGCTTTCCCCTTTTACGGGCCCACACTTTTTTGGCTAGAACATGAACTAAATCAGCCGCAGATGCCAAGAAAACAGGCAATAGGTCCATGGGAACGGTGGGTCGGATGTTCATAAGTTCAACTTATGGGGAGAACTCCAACACGTGGAGCTGAGATGGGGGCAATGAGTATGGCCACCCCCGCTCGCCGCCTCTCCCCGCGAGAAACACCAGAAAAGTGGAGCGTCCAACCCCTCTCAAGGAGTTGGGTTCAGAGCCCAAGCTGTGTGTGGAGGTGAAACTATCTCTAGGTATCTCTCAACCTCCCCCACGAGCTCGGGCTCCTTCCCCCAGTGAGGTGACGTTCCACGTCCCAAGAGCCAGATGTTGAGTGTGTGGACTGGGTCGCCGAGGTCTCTGCTTTCGACTGCTGCCCAGTCCTCTCTGCACCAGTAAAACAGCACTAAAAACAGACTAAAAACACAGCTGTTGTGGCGTTAGTGATTTATTGTGAAAAGAAATAAAACATTTAACAGGTTTCATTAAACTGGAAATGGCACAAAACAAAAGCAGTTAGAACATAATACAGCAGACCAGAGAGAGACCAGAGGGAGACCAGAGAGAGAGACCAGAGAGACAGACCAGAGAGAGACCAGAGGGAGAGACCAGAGGGAGACCAGAGAGAGAGAGCAGAGAGAGACCAGAGGGAGACCAGAGAGAGACCAGAGAGAGAGACCAGAGAGACAGACCAGAGAGAGACCAGAGGGAGAGACCAGAGGGAGACCAGAGAGAGAGAGCAGAGAGAGACCAGAGAGAGACCAGAGAGACAGACCAGAGAGAGACCAGAGGGAGAGACCAGAGGGAGACCAGAGAGAGACCAGAGGGAGACCAGAGAGAGAGACCAGAGAGAGACCAGAGGGAGACCAGAGAGAGAGACCAGAGGGAGACCAGAGAGAGAGACCAGAGGGAGACCAGAGAGAGAGACCAGAGGGAGACCAGAGAGAGACCAGAGGGAGAGCAGAGAGAGAGACCAGAGAGAGAGACCAGAGAGAGACCAGAGAGAGACCAGAGAGAGACCAGAGAGAGACCAGAGAGAGACCAGAGTTTATCACCAACAGAGGCATTTTGTTTTTGTCTTTGAGGAAAACAATGACATGAAGTTCATAAAGTTTTTAATGCTCAGATCCTCTGCTCGCTCTGGTCCCTCCCTCACCTCGGCCATGGTCTCTGGTCTCTTTCTGGTCTCCATTTATAGCCCTGCCCTCCCCCCTCTCCCCCTCTCCTCCCCCTCAGGTCTTCTTGTACTCGATGCGCTCCACCTTGACGTCCTCCCCGATCAGCTGATAGACGTACGTGACCACGGTGGACGCCTGGATGTCCATGAGGACGAAGGACGGGATGATGTTACTGCAACACACACCGCAGCTCATGAGGGGGAGAGAGGGAGAGGGAGAGGGGGGGAGAGTATTTGTATTTGTATTTATTTGATCTCCATTAGCTGTAACAAGTACATCTATTCTTCCTGGAGTCAGTCCAGCATGCTGATCACAAAACATGTTTTACACCAGTTTTCACCAACAAGTGATACAATAAACAACACCCCCCACCCACACACACACACAACATACATACTTAGACACACACACAAACTTAGACACACATACTTAGACACACACACACACAAACTTAGACACACATACTTAGACACACACTCATACACATACTTAGACACACACATACACATACTTAGACACACACTTTTAACTCTGCCCATGTTGTATTACAAGAAATCTCTAAACGCCAGCTTTTGGATTAAAGCCAAGTAAAACTTGATTAAATCCAATTCTGTGAAATGTAAAACTGAAAGGAGTGTTCGCCAATCACTGAACCACAAGCAGACCATTCCTCACGCAAATTCTCATTTGCTCCGGTCACAAGAACTTTGAAATGAAGCACTCTTTTTAGGCAGAAGTTTGGTGTTGGTTTAGCTTTTTATGGACCTGCACCCCAGACACAGTTTACAACAAACATATTATTCATCAAAAGACTCATGTTGCCATGGAGACAAAAGATTACGATTAATAGATCCTTTCTTCGACCCACAGTGGGGACATTTCCAAAGAGAGGAATCGAGGAGCACACACACAAGATAAATAAAATAAAACCACTATCTATAGCATAATAAAGACGCTAGTATAACATCTTCTAGCTTTGCATAAGACAGAGCAAGTAGAAATCTCATAGCTTTAGCATACTAAAAAACAAGTATACATTATTACTTTAGAGTAATAAGGAGGCAATCTATAAAATCTCTAACTTTAGCAATAATGAAAAACTAATAAGTAGGTACAACCTCTCCTGACATTAGCTTTAATAAAACCGTGTAAAATTCTATCTTTGCCAGTGCAATGATAAATTCTAGTGCAAGAAATATATATACATTGTACATGTTTAGTACCATGAGGCTCTGGGAACAAAGTGGACTCCGTAAAGTGACAGTGGACACTGTGGTTCTATATTGCCAAGTCCTGACAATATTAACATACTCTTGCACATATAAAGTAAAGTATTGTTCTCCTTTTGAGAAAGCACTCAAATGAAGCCTTGAGCTGCTCCACTGAACAAGACTCGACTGCCGGCTTAATCCGCTCCAAAACTTATTCCGATACTTCCTTGGATTATGAAGTCTATTTCAGGAAGACCCAAAAATATTCTCTTTCTACATAATGCGATTGATGGTAGTGCGGCAATAAGACTGCAATAGACCCAAAAAGGAGACTCCTGATGGGCTCTGGAGAAACCTTGAATATTGCTCTACCCGTTTATATTGACACGGGCAGTGGCTGAAAGCATAGGCTGAAGCAGCAGGCTGTAAGCAGAGGCTGAAGCAGAGGCTGAAGCAGCGGCGGAAGCATAGCTGAACAGAGGCCGGAAGCAGTGGCTGAAGCAGTGGCTGAAGCAGTGGCTGAAGCAGTGGCTGAAGCAGAGGCTGAAGGCAGAGGCTGAAAGCAGAGGCTTAAGCAGAGGCTGAAGCAGAGCTGAAGCAGAGGCTGAACAAGGCTGAAGCAGAGGCTGAAGCAAGAGGCTGAAGCAGAGGCTGAAGCAGTGGCTGAAGCATGCGGAACAGATGCTGAAGCAGAGGTGAAGCAGTGGCTGAAGCAAGGCTGAAGCAGAGCTGATCAGAGGCAGAAGCAGAGGCTGAAGCAGAGCCTGAAGCAGAGGCTGAAGCAGTGGCATGATGCAGTGGCGGAAGTCAGAGGCTGATGCAGAGGCTGAAGCAGAGCCGGCGAGGAGGGAATTTTAATTGCTGTTAGAATTGTAACACGATCGTATCTGGAGTCACATGTTAGTCTCCTCTGTAAAGCCGAACATCCACCGGACATCTCAAGCGTTTAAAGATTAATTGGGCAGTTTTCAGAGCACTCTTGGTAAAATTTACTCGTATATGTGGGGTATAATGATGTGGTATACAATTGACTTACGTATATACTCAATCCCTTTTACTATGTTTTGGTTATCATTTTGACCTACAACTTGTAGATCAAACAAGGGGGTTAGGGTTAGGATTTAAAAGGTAGGGTCCAAGGATAAAGCCTGTGTTTCGTCAGAGCCTAGCTGAACGCATGGCACGATATGTGATTTTTTTTCCCCACATTATTTATTGAACATTAACATAAACATTTAAAATTCATCACATACAGATATACAAATCTGTGAAAGGAGAATATAAAAGAAAACATAGCTGAATGTCACCCCCAATACCTAATAAAACGGCAATCAAAATAAGAAGATAAATGAAACTAATTAAATCGTCAGAAAACTTAATATTCTGAAAATTAACGACATACCATGACTTTGATGTAATGAGTCTTTATCACATATTTATATATTCTATACTTTATTGTCCTGTCATTGGTTCCACAGTTTAAGTCGAAGAGCAGAAATAATTAACTTTTTCGAGTATCATTTTTTTCAACAATTTTTGATTCCCACATTGCGAGCCAGGATACATACACGTTTACATATACTGTATTAAACAAACATGAGAGGCACTTTGTAAAATTAAAATACATTTTAAAGCTTTCTTGATTTGTTTTGGTATTGTTTTCTATTAACAAACGAGTAACAAAACTGTACCAAATACACATGATACTATTGATAAAATCAGAAGATTCTACCCATTTAATAAAAGTTTGTTTCTTTCTACTGTTTCTTGAACCCTACACACTCTATTGTTTCCTGTACACACTTTTTGGTTTCCACGTTGACTCTCGTATGTTGCACGTCATTAAGACCTGTTTATTGTTTCCCTGGTCCTACGGCCTTACGTAGACGTTAACAGACATTGAGACTTCATAGACAGCCATGCACCCGGACAGTGCTGACAGTGCCTTAATTGCCTCGCTATTGATTGCCTCGGCTTTCTCCCCTCTCTCCTCCGTTTTGTCCCATTTCGCATCCTCCGAACAATCTTCCTCCAGCTCCTTGGCCTCTAATTGCTCCTGACTCAAGAGACTTCCTTTACCGGTTAACCACTATCTTGTAGTTTTAGTTTGATCTTTGTTGTCCTGTCCATATCTCACGATGACCCTTTGTGTCTATGTTGCTTGTGCTTGTACTGTTCGCCCTACGGTTTTGTTTGATGTACCGTGTAGTGGTGATGAAATATTCTGCATCATCTATTATTCATACTCCAACTCTTCCCGTGCCTAATTTGTGTTTTGGTGTGTGTTCTGTTTTATGTATGAGCTTCACTGTTGATGGCGCTCTTCATCCACGCCTAATTAAAGTCTGCACACTGTTGACTCCATGCATCCTGAGCGTTTACAAGACCTGGGACGTGCATCATCTGACGAGGCAACTTTTGAGCGACTTTTTATCTGGGCTTTCACGAATCATGCACTGTTCCATTCCACGCACCATCCATCACTGTAATCACTATTTAGGATAAGAATAAGAGGTCCTTTATTCTCCCACAGTGGGGAACTATATCAATGTTAAGCGCACAAACAGGACAGTAGCAAGAGCACACAAAAATATCCAATAAGTAGCTACTAATTTTCTATTAGCTAGCTATTTTTATATTCATCTATATATTATGCGAAGTTAAATAGATATAGACAGGATAATAAGTAATAAAGTGACATTCATGGACATTCTGCAGTATTTCACATTCATATTTTGAATTTAGTTTTAACGTACGCACTTTATCAACGATCACATTTTTGTTCCAAGATTTAAGCCTGGTAACTGTCTGCGAGCAAGCGTGGTTTACATTATTCAATTTTCTACAACATTTTAATTTTTGTAAACCGATATCACAACATAGTTATCTCAGAGGACACAGATCAAGAATTTCCAAACCGTTCAAGAGAAGAAGAGAATTATTTCAAAAACCTACATACACAAAATACACTAAAAAATATAGAAATAAAACAAAAAAAATTTCTGTGGAGAGAAACTTTTCATTTTTTTATTTGTGAAACAACAAGTAGACCATTTAACTACAAGACACCATCCTTACACAATTCACAATCGTTCACTCTTCAAAAGTATGTAAAATTAGTAATGCACTTCCTGTTGCCTCCATGTCCATCTTACAGCAACACAAATGATCACTCGCAACCACTTGCTCTGGGTATGTCCGGATCTCTGTTTGTAACATTTTAGTCATACTACCCCACATTTTTCTTCTTCTGAATGGATTTATCTCAATTTAAAAATGCCTGTACCAATCAAATTATCTTTCCATTGATGCTGTGGTGGTTGGCGTCACGTCTTAATAGCACTAACCATTTGCGAAGGTCTCTGCTCTCTGTCCCTGTTTTGACTCAGAGCTGTCCTGTACAAAAAAGCCTTCTGGCCCCAGAGAATATATATATTAAAATGTCATGAAGTGGAAGTAAAAAACCAGCCATGTCTGTCACAAGGCTCATGTAGAGGTTATAGAGGGATGAAGTCTTTGAACTTCTGAAAGTCTGTGATCAGTATCGAACAACGCTTACCGGTTGGTCCTGTACGAGGGTGGCTTCTAAAAAACAAGAACGTGAGAAAAGTCTTGAAAACTTTATTTTAGATTTAAAATAAATCATGATGTTTATTTACAGTTATGCTTGAAGAAGGCATACAAACAGAGCATAGGGCTCACACAGGTTTTTTTTTATGATATTAAAGCTGAATATTTTAACTTTAAAGTCAAAATAGATATGAGGATTAAAGTGGTGTTACTAAAACCGTTCCTGACTTTCGAGATATCTGTCAGTGTCTATTCCCTTTGACTTTGAGCTGAAATTATGTCTGACTTAATCTGATAGGGCCCTGGCAAAACAAAAATCGGTTATCTATGCTTCGTTATGTAAGTTTGTTTCCTTGCCGATGTAGTAGCTTAACTAGCTTCAACTCTTGGGTGTAGGCTAGTAATTTCAAATCAAATCGTTTTCTATCACTTAAAATGACACCAAAAATATCACAATTCCACCCACCACTAAAGCTCTGTAATTCCTGTATTTTTAATTCCTACCCAGAGTGGCTCAATATTCTAATAAAAAAATGGAAAGCCAGTTTTTGTTTTTAGGTTTTTTTTTTACAATATATTTCCCTTTCCTTTTTAAACTTACTCCCTGTAAACATTCACACAGACGAAAGGAAGAAAATTAAAAAGGAAAAAAAAGAAATACCGACATCACATTCCAAAACTAATTTCAGTTCATACCCCTGGGAGGGTCTCACTCAGAATATATTGTCCAAAAAGGTACCCTCCTATGACTTTGAGACCTCTGTAGACAGCTCATCCAAGAGTGGGTTCCAGCAGAACCCTATTTAAGCACGTTTATTTGACAATATTGGGTTCACATAATCACTAACACTGAGTTAAAAGAGGGTCAGTTATCATTCATAATCAACAACAATCACATCTCTGACTGGTGTCCAACTTCAAGCAACAGAAAATATACACGTATATGTTTGGGAACTCTTGTTTACGGACAGCCATTTTTAAAAAATATCTTGGAGAGGAAGAAGCCGACGCATGATGTCAACACAGACCTGTAACTTGTTTCTTTTGCAGGGTTCCCACAGTCCTCCAGAAACAACGATAAGATACCATCCATAGACTCAGCAGGACCAGGCATCGGCGAGACAGCCAACCCCTTCAACCAGGCTCAGGACAAACCCTCGCCGGGCTTACTAGACACAATTCACTTTTTCTTTAGCTGCCGTGAGATATTGTTAACTTTCAATTGTTACATTCTGTAGTCGATGGTACTAAAAGGTTTTGAATACTCAAGCACACGCAAAAAATGATTCAAAGACATAAGTAAAAAATTGCTCAATATCTCGCCATATTTATGCTTTCGATTCAAGCACATTTTGACGGCCAATGAGTCCAAGCCAAATTTATCTTGTTTTTAAAAGATACAAAAATGTCTCCCCTTTTTGAAGGAGAAAATAAAGCCAACAGATCTTGAAATGGACGAATGACCTTCTCCCATTGGCATATCATGTTGTTAAACCGTCATACTGGCCTCAAAAAAAGATGAAAAACACATGATCAAGCAATTATCACCTCATATTTTATCATTTTTTATTGGCAAAAACTAACTGAAGTGACTACACTGGCCAGTCATTTCAAATTGCTTATTCAATGTAATTTTTGTTATCATTTGTACTCACTGGCGATTAAGTCCATATTATTATTCCAGAGTTTCATAGAAAAATCACATTTCTACAATGTCCTGTATTTATATTCCTGTCATTTCTTCTACTGACCATCGTACTAATTTTGTGGGTAATTCCTATCAGACATCCTCTTTTACGTGTTGCAAACAGGTAAGTATACTAATATACCATGCTGTTAAGAATAGCTGTTTTATTGGGGTTATTTGTTCTGCATTCAAAACTAGTAGGATATTCACATGCCGACATAAGACCGGAGAGAATGATGACGACCGGTGAGACTTAACGGTTTAAGTTATTTGCTACAGCTATTGTTCCTTGGTTATTTTTGTCCTTGAAGTGAGTTACACATACTATGGTTATATACTGTGCCTATGGACTTGGTTCTGTAAGGAAGAAGAATAAAAGGCAGAAACTGTTTTTTCTACATTTACTACATTTACTACACATGCTAGAGTATAGAAGGCTATTCTTTCTTCTATAAAGCATTCCTTGACTGCTTTTGTGGAAGTGGGTCAACACCTACGTCATTGAGATGAGGCAGTAATAAAACATTACGGACACAAGGTTTAATAAGAGACATCAAAGCAATAGTAAAAGTGCATACAAATATCTCACAGCACACTACTGTACCGGTGAAGCCACAGGTCAAGAATGTTATTGCTTGCTTAAAAAATTTTTTAAGCCAAAGCTAAAGCAAAAATGTGGCTACAATTTTAAATTACATGCCTCCCAAATTCAGTGATAAAACAGGCTTTGTTTTGATGGGAAGACTTATCACACCATAGATTTCAGTAACTAAAACCATGCAGGTATGCCCATTGTAAAATAAAGTGTTACTTGAAAGACTGGGGGTTTTACATATGGAGGCAAAACACATTAGAAAAATGATCAAAAGCAGAAACCACCAGACAGTCGAGAAAATGCCATCTTTTATTCACAGCACTGACTATAGTCGTTTATAAACTCCGTGCAGAAGTGTGGGAACAAACAATGACCATCAACACCAAAAAGTCAATTCATACTTGTTAAATTAACCTTTTTTGGAAGACAGAAGTGCAAACGTTCTATGGAGGTTCTCAACAGACGTTATTTATACATATTTGTTGGACTTTACCCGTTTACCGCATGGTGAATTGCAGCCAGCGCACGAAGAATCCCCAGGAAAAGAAAATGGCTAGTTGTTTTTTTATTATTACAAGACCCGTAAACTGTGCTCTTTACGCACTCGACTCAATAAGTTGCTATATTAGCCCACGAAATAGGCCTAAATCGCGTTCTCCCGAGTCTAATATAGCGTACTCCCGAGTGTGCACTACCTAAGCTAATCATGGCAGGGCTTGATTTTAGTGCCTGATGATGGGAAGACCTCCTGGGAACCCCCGGTACCACAATGCTGCGTCTGATTATTTGTCCTTAGGCAAGATTTTTCGCCCACATTAAATGAGTCTGGTGTTAATGTGAGAAAGGTTGGGCAAAGGGGCCATTGGCACATTACTGGTTTGCCTCGCTTCCGTTCGTGTGCCCCCGGGCAGCTGTGGCTTTAGTATTAGTTAATCACCCGCTGTGCATAGAGTGAATGAACAATGACATTGAGCGTCTTTGAGAGAAATAAAATCGTCTTCTTCTTCTTCTACTGATTTTTTTTATTATAATATTATTAATCACAAAGTCCCGTGCGAACCGTCCCAAAGCGCTCCGGGTGCACAGACCATCGCTGGGATGTGGGGAGTGGGAGACCTCCGAACGCCGACCCAGCATCAATAACTAAGTGGCCTGATAAATTATGTAGCCCCCTCATACCTCCATGCGCCCTGACCCTCTGGCCAAGGACCCGTGGGCCTGTGTTGGTGCCCCAATAAAAGAACTCAATTTGTCAAAGCTGTTATACGTTAGTGACAATCTCTGGGATGTTTTGAATCTAGGGGTTTGAGCTGCGTGGCACAGCCGACTTCTGAACGTAATTAGTAAAGGACTTATTTACTGAGTCGAGAAGTGGATTTCTTCTTTGCAATCAAAGTTTATCATTTAAAAATACGATGCCATGGGAAGATGTGTAATCGCTGTGTTTGTGCTAAAAATCAATTCGGCAAATCAACGGCACCTTTAGCTCTGAGTTTTAGCTTTAATTTTCTGGCAATTTAGTTTTTGGGGAATCAATACTAAATGACATTTTTCTCACAGCACACCCCTGAGTAGTGACTTGATTAAAAGTTTTGCATCGGACTGAAATAAAGCCGTAATCAACTAAAGCCAAGGTGCCTTAACTATTTGCTTACAATCTGCTGTCGTTCTGGGACACCAGCCACAGTGGGGCGGCTGTTAAAGTGCTCTAATCCTAACCTCGCCTGGAGTCCTGTCTTGTCCTTGTCTTTATCTCCTTCTTGAATTTCCATTATATCTCTCAGAGTGTCCTATATTTAGTAAAAGATTTCAGACAACACTTTTTGCATCATTATAGTAGTAAAATATGTTGTAATTGGCATAGGTAATTTCCAACCAAATGATGTTCTTTAACTTTAGTATGATTCTATACTGACTTAAACCTAATCCAAATCTACATAATAGCCCTCACCTGAGGCTCTAACAGTTCAGGAACTGCTCTCGATACTTGAAATAAATCATGCTCTGATCTTTCAATTTCCTATAATAAAGAAAAACAGAGGAGAAAATATTGAATTAGAATCTACAGTGAGTAGCTCACTACATTGTTTGACATATACGATCAATCTCTAAAAACAATTCATAGTCCCATGCATACCTACAAAATTCCAACCTCACCTGATGCACTGAAGGGCCTGTTGCTTCTACCTCAACATTCCCTATATTGTTCTCTCTTGTTGGTTGAGTTTCCTATGTATGTTAACAGAAGATTAATCATCACAATTCATAATTTGCTATTACTTGTGCTTTCTCTTACTTACTTTCCAACTGTTAAAAAAGCTCTTGATATCTTTTATCTTTTTTTGTGGAGGTGGCATTTTTTCTAAATTATATAAGAAGGTATAGACAATCAAAAACAGACATTCATATACATGAACTGCAGAATCATTTATATAACTTGGCCAATGTCAAAAGTTACATAGTATTTCTCAATACAATGAGTTAACAAGAGTTTGGCAATAAGTAACAGTGTGGATTTTTCTATATATTTTTTTTTTTATTCCACTCTCAACCCAAAAAGGCAAGTAATGACTCACAGGGCTCTCAAGTATGCAAAATAAAAACTTAAATGACCTGTTGTGGTGTGTTTTGCGCACAACCAGCATGCATCGTTAACGCAATGGAAAATTTACGTATCCGAGCTTTAATTTCGGGAGCGCTGGTTGCGCTTTGGGAAGAGTCAGGGGAGAGACATGTCAGAGACACAGGGGAGAAACGGGGGAGATACGAGGGAGACCCGCACTTGCAACATGGTTCTGTCTGCATATGGTCCGAGCTCGGTACCATGTTAGAGCTGTGCTTTCACTGAGCGCCGCGGCTGTCATTACAAAGCGGCAGCAGCTGCACCAGGACGTGCACATTCGAGTGCATCTCTTGAATGTGCTTATAGCAAATAACAGCAAGTGCCCGCTGTCACACATTTCACAGAAATTACATTATCAGCAGATAAAGGTTGTAAATCGTGGATCCGTGGAATATTTTCATCCCTAGTTTATCCTGATTCACACAACACACCCACTTATACATTTTGAATAGTAAGAGCACAATAAGTATTTTCTCAGCCTTTCAACCAACCTGTTTCTTTATTGGAGCCAGTTCTGTTCTGTCTCTGTGCCGTGTGAGCTCCTCGGAACATTAAACAGTGCGCTGACAGATTAGAAATAACGTAAGTACTTTGAATGGTAATAGATCTACAGTACTTTCCTCTGATTACTCACGTGCTACAACGCTCAGGGAACGAAAAAAAAAACACTTGCTTCACGCTGGCTAACTTTTAAAAATTAAACAGTCGCTCAGTGCTTCAGTTTGGCGCTGAAGAAGACAGCCAATCACTGCAGAGAACGGAACGGGTCACGTGCTGCTGCTGCTGCTGTTGCTCTGGAGGCGAGGAGGAGGCGCGACGTGTGCACAAACGGAAGACATGTGTCCCGGACCGTCCGGGTCCCGGGACATCATGTCATTTTGGTGGGGACTTTTTAGTCTTCACCAAATATTGGTGGGGACATGTCCCCATGGTCCCCACGCAAACCTACGCCCTTGGATTAAACAATACTTGGGTGATGTGGGCCAGTCTGTTAAACCGAGCCTTAGAAATCTGGGTGTTATTTTGGACAAGGATATGTCACTAGTTCAACACTGCAAACAGCTGACCAAAAACTGCTTTTTTCAGCTGAGAAACATCTCCAAATGTAAGAAAATGGTGTCACAGAACGACTTGGAGCTCATAATTCATGCCTTTGTGTCTTCTCCTTTAGATTATTGTAATGGTTTGTTTTCATGTCTGAACAAGAAGGAGCTATCACGTCTGCAGTTAGTGCAAAACTCTGCAGCTCGGGTTCTCACGCACAAACAGGAGGAGCACATCACCCCGGTCCTCAAAGCTCTCCACTGGCTGCAGCTGTGTCCTACAGGATACATTTTAAAATATTGGTGCTGACTTTCAGAGCTCTGCATGGTCAGGCTCCCACTTATATCAGCGATCTGATTCAGCCTTACGCCCCCACTCGGGCCCTGAGGTCTGTGGATCACAATCTTTTGATGGTCCCACGCACGCGCTTTCGGACCAGGGGAGACGGTCCTTCCAGGCTGTTGTGCCTAAGCTCTGGAACAATCTTCCGCTCTCTCTGCGGCTGTTGGAGTCTGTTGATTTAATTCAAAGTTCAGCTAAAAACCTATTTATTTGGGCAAGCTTTTACATAATTTTCTTGCGGCTGTTTTAAACCTGTCACTGAGTTGTCTTGGCCATTATATTTACTGTATGAATATTTTCTATTTTCTATATTTGTATTTTATCTGTTTTTACCTGTTTAAACTGTGAAGTGCTTTGTGGCCTTGGTCTGGGAAAGGTGCTGTATAAATAAAGCTTACTTACTTACTTACATAGCGTTTTCCTTGATGGCCGAAAAGTTCAATGTTAGTCTCATCAGACCAGAGCTCCTTCCTCCATACATTTGGGGAGTCTCCCTCATGCCTTTTGGCAAACTCAAAACGTGCCATTTTGTTTTTTGCTGAAAGTAATGTCTTTCTTCTGCCACTCTGCCATAAAGCCCAACTCTATGGAGCGTACGGCTTATTGTGGTCCTATGTACAGATCCTCCAGTCTCTGCTGTGGAACTCTGCAGCTCCTCCAGGGTTACCTTAGGTCTCTGTGCTGCCTCTCTGATTAATGCCCTCCGTGCACGGTCCGTGAGTTTTGGTGGGCGGCCGTCTCTTGGCAGGTTTGCTGTTGTGCCATGTTCTTTCCATTTGGTTATGATAGATTTGATGGTGCTCCTGGGGATCATCACAGATTTGGATATTTGTTTATAACCTAACCCTGACTTGTACTTCTCAACAACACTGTCCCTTACTTGTTTGGAGAGTTCCTTGGTCTTCATGGCAGTGTTTGGTTAGTGGTGCCTCTTGCTTTGGTGTTGCAGCCTCTGAGGCCTTTCAGGTGTATATGTACTGACAGATCATGTGACACTTAAGGTGTGTGTATGTACTGACAGGTCATGTGACACTTAAGGTGTGTGTATGTACTGACAGGTCATGTGACACTTAAAGGTGTGTATATGTACTGACAGGTCATGTGACACTTAAAGGTGTGTATATGTACTGACAGATCATGTGACACTTAAAGGTGTGTATGTACTGACAGATCATGTGACACTTAAAGGTGTGTATGTACTGACAGATCATGTGACACTTAAAGGTGTGTATGTACTGACAGGTCATGTGACACTTAAAGGTGTGTATATGGGCGGCACGGTGGCTGAGTGGATAGCACTCTCGCCTCTCAGCAAGAAGGTCCTGGGTTCGAATCCCGGTTGGACCAGGGCCTTTCTGAGTGGAGTTTGCATGTTCTCCCCGTGTCTGCGTAGGTTTCCTCCGGGTGCTCCGGTTTCCCCTACCACTAAAAATATGTACAATAGGTCTGGCATGTGCCTCCTGTACTGGCACCCCTGCTCCCAAAAATAACCGCTTGTAAACCGCTTTGAGACTCTGATGTGTGAAAAGGCGGTATATAAATAAAGATTACTTTACTTTACTTTACTACTATGTACGGACAGACTGCACACACTGTTTATGTAACTTCTGAAGGTAGTCGGTTGCACCAGAGCTTTTTCTGGGCTTCATAACAAAGGGGGTGAATACTTAAAATAGTTTTATGTATATATTTTCCCATTTCACTTCACCAACTTAGACTATTGTTTTCTGATCCATCACATGACATTCAGATTAAAAAAACATTGAACTAAAGGCTGTAATGTAACAAAATAGGTAAAAAGCCAGGGGGTGAATACTTTTGCAAGGCACTGTAAACCTCTGCACCTTGAGGTGTTGTTATGGTCCTCTGGTCCCTCTGGTGTTGTTACGGTCCTCTCTTCTCCGCAGGTTCACCAGTGTGCGTGTCACGGCTAAGTACCATGGGATAAAGCTGGAGTACCAGGAGCACCGGCACGTGGCCCTGAACCTCCTCAATACCATCAAGACCAAACTGAAGCTGTGGAGGAGGCCCTACCTCTCCTCTGAAGGAGTGCGCCTCCTCCTGCAGGAGTGGCATGTGAGTCCAGGGGGGAGAGGAGGAGAGAGAGGCGAGGGGAGAGGAGAGGAGAAGAGAGGAGAAGAGAGAGGAGAGGAGAGGAGAGAGAGGCGAGGGGAGAGGAGAGGAGAAGAGAGGAGAAGAGAGAGGAGAGGAGAGGAGAGAGGAGAGGAGAGAGAAGGAGAGAGAAGGAGAGAGCGAGGAGAGAGAGGAGAGAGAGGAGAGAGAAGGAGAGAGAAGGAGAGAGAAGGAGAGAGAGAGAAGAGAGGAGGGGAGGAAAGGGGGGGAGAGGAGGGGAGGAGACGAGAGGAGATGGGGGGAGGAGAGGGGAGAGGAGAGGAGAGGAGTGAAGAGGGGAGGAGAGGGGAGGAGAGGAGGGGGGGGGGGAGGAGAGGAGAGGGGAGGAGAGGAGGGGGGGAGGAGAGGAGAGGGGAGGAGAGGAGAGGAGAAGGAGGAGAGGAGAGGAGGGAGGAGAGGAGAGGAGAGGAGAAGGAGGAGAGGAGAGGAGAGGGGAGAAGAGAGGAGAGGGGGGGAGAGGAGAGGAGAGGAGTGGGGAGGAGAGGGGAGGAGAGGAGGAGGAGGAGAGGAGAGGGGAGGTGAGGGGGGAGAGGAGAGGAGAAGAGAAGGAGGAGAGGGGAGGAGAGAGGAGAGGGGGGGAGAGGAGAGGAGAGGAGTGGAGAGGGGAGGAGAGGAGAGGGGAGGAGAGAGGAGGAGAGGAGAGAAGAGGAGAGATGTCTCTGATGTCTCTCTGATGTCTCTGATGTCTCCCTGATGTCTCTGATGTCTCTCTGATGTCTCTCTGATGTCTCTGATGTCTCTGATGTGTCTGATGTGTCTGATGTCCCTGATGTCTCTGATGTCTCTCTAATGTCTCTGATGTCTCTCTGATGTCTCTCTGATGTCTCTCTGATGTCTCTGATGTCTCTGATGTCTCTCTGATGTCTCTCTGATGTCCCTGATGTCTCTGATGTCTCTCTGATGTCTCTGATGTCTCTGATGTCTCTCTGATGTCTCTCTGATGTCTCTGATGTCTCTGATGTCTCCCTGATGTCTCTCTGATGTCTCTCTGATGTCTCTGATGTCTCTCTGATGTCTCTCTGATGTCTCTGATGTCTCTGATGTCTCTGATGTCTCTCTGATGTCTCTCTGATGTCTCTGATGTCTCTCTGATGTCTCCTTGATATCTCTGATGTCTCCCTGATGTCTCTCTGATGTCTCTGATGTCCCTGATGTCTCCCCGATGTCTCTCTGATGTCTCTCTGATGTCTCTGATGTCTCTCTGATGTCTCTGATGTCTCTCTGATGTTTCTCTGATGTCTCTGATGTCTCTGATGTCCCTGATGTCTCTCTGATGTCTCTCTGATGTCTCCCTGATGTCTCTCTGATGTCTCTGATGTCCCTGATGTCTCTGATGTCCCTGATGTCTCTCTGATGTCTCTCTGATGTCTTTGATGTCTCTGATGTCTTTGATGTCTCCCTGATGTCCCTGATATGTCTCTGATGTCTCCCTGATGTCTCTCTGATGTCTCTCTGATGTCTCTGATGTCTCTCTGATGTCTTTGATGTCTCCCTGATGTCCCTGATATGTCTCTGATGTCTCCCTGATGTCTCTCTGATGTCTCTCTGATGTCTCTGATGTCTCTCTGATGTCTCTCTGATGTCTCTCTGATGTCTCTCTGATGTCTCTGATGTCTCTCTGATGTCTCTCTGATGTCTCTGATGTCTCTGATGTCTCTCTGATGTCTTTCTGATGTCTCTGATGTCTCACTGATGTCTCTGATGTCTCTCTGATGTCTCTCTGATGTCTCTGATGTCTCTGATGTCTCTCTGATGTCTTTGATGTCTCTCTGATGTCATCTCTGATGTCTCTTTGATGTCTCTGATGTCTCTCTGATGTCTCTGATGTCTCCCTGATGTATCTCTGATGTCTCTCTGATGTCCATGATGTCTCCCTGATGTCTCTGATGTCTCTCTGATGTCTCTCTGATGTCTCTTTGATGTCCCTGATGTCTCACTGATGTCTCTCTGATGTCTCTGATGTCTCTCTGATGTCTCTGATGTCTCTCTGATGTCTCTCTGATGTCTCTCTGATGTCTCTGATGTCTTTTCTAGGACACGGGTGTAGGACACGGGTGTAGGACACAGGTCTAGGACATGGGTGTAGGACACGGGTCTAGGACACGGGTTGCCATGGAGACCAGCTCTCTGACGTCTGCTCTTCGTCCTCAGGGGCTCTACATCTTCCTCACCGCGTGTCTGTGCGACCGCATGGTGAGTGTGTGTCTGTCTGTGTGTGTGGTGTGTGTGTGCGTGTGTCAGTGTCTGTGTGTGTGGTGTGTGTCAGTGTGGTGTGTGTATGTGTCTGTGTGTCGTTGTGTGAGTGTGTGTGTGTGTGTGTGTATATGTAGATCCAGGACTGAGTGTGTGTCTCTGTGTCTCAGGTGCGTGATGGACTGAGACGTTACTTCAGTAAGAAATCTGCAGAGAAGGTGAATGTTCAGAAGCTACTGTGATGTCACACTGTGATGTCACACTGTGATGTCACACTGTGATGTCACACTGTGATGTCACACTGTGATGTCACACTGTGATGTCACACTGTGATGTCACACTGTAGAAATATGCCTTTATTTAATGAACTAAAAAAACATACTTCTGTTTAAGCAGGTAACTCTGGTCTCTCTCTCTGGTCTCTCTCTCTGGTCTCTCTCTTGGTCTCTCTCTGGTCTCTCTCTGGTCTCTCTCTGGTCTCTCTCTCTGGTCTCTCTCTGGTCTCTCTCTCTGGTCTCTCTCTGGTCTCTCTCTCTGGTCTCTCTCTCTGGTCTCTCTCTGGTCTCTCTCTGGTCTCTCTCTGGTCTCTCTCTGGTCTCTCTCTCTGGTCTCTCTCTCTGGTCTCTCTGGTCTCTCTCTGGTCTCTCTCTGGTCTCACTGGTCTCTCTCTGGTCTCTCTCTCTCTCTGGTCTCTCTCTGGTCTCTCTCTGGTCTCTCTCTGGTCTCTCTCTCGTCTCTCTCTCTGGTCTCTCTGTGGTCTGTCTCTCTGGTCTCTCTCTCTGGTCTCTCTCTCTGGTCTCTCTCTGGTCTCTCGCTCTGGTCTCTCTCTGGTCACTCTCTCTGGTCACTCTCTCTGGTCTCTCTCTCTGGTCTCTCTCTGGTCTCTCTCTGGTCTCTCTCTCGTCTCTCTCTCTGGTCTCTCTCTGGTCTCTCTCTGGTCTCTCTCTGGTCTCTCTCTGGTCTCTCTCTCTGGTCTCTCTCTCTGGTTTCTCTCTGGTCTCTCTCTGGTCTCTCTCTGGTCTCTCTCTGGTCTCTCTCTGGTCTCTCTCTGGTCTCTCTCTCTGGTTTCTCTCTCTGGTTTCTCTCTGGTCTCTCTCTGGTCTCTCTCTGGTCTCACTGGTCTCCCTCTGGTCTCTCTCTGGTCTCTCTCTGGTCTCTCTCTGGTCTCTCTCTCTGGTCTCTCTCTGGTCTCTCTCTGGTCTCTCTCTGGTCTCTCTCTGGTCTCTCTCTGGTCTCTCTCTCTGGTCTCTCTCTCTGGTCTCTCTCTGGTCTCTCTCTGGTCACTCTCTCTGGTCTCTCTCTGGTCTCTCTCTCTGGTCGCTCTCTGGTCTCTCTCTCTGGTCTCTCGCTCTGGTCTCTCTCTGGTCTCTCTCTCTGGTCTCCCTCTGGTCTCCCTCTGGTCACTCTCTCTGGTCTCTCTCTCTGGTCTCTCTCTGGTCTCTCTCTCTGGTTTCTCTCTGGTCTCTCTCTGGTCTCTCTGTGGTCTGTCTCTCTGGTCAGTCTCTCTGGTCTCTCTCTCTGGTCTCTCTCTGGTATCTCTCTCTGGTTTTCTGGTATCTCTCTCTGGTTTCTCTCTGGTCTCTCTCTGGTCCATGGTCTCGCTCTGGTCTCTAAAGTCTCTGGTGTGTTCCCAGTCCATCAGTTCCAGTGTGAGTCAGTCCAGTCTGAAGAAGAAGTGACCACAGCTGGGGTCGGATGAAGGCTTTGATCTGCACCATCAGAGGAGCTGCACATGGTTTTTCATGACTCGGCAGTTTCCACAAATCATTTTCTTATGAGTCATTGTACTTTTATTGCATGTTGATTACACTCTTACATTATTTGTGTGCATACATCTCTCTGGTCTCTCTCTGGTCTCTGTCTGGTCTCTGTCTGGTCTCTCTCTGGTTTCTCTCTGGTCTCTCTCTCTGGTCTCTCTCTGGTTTCTCTCTGGTCTCTCTCTCTGGTCTCTCTCTGGTTTCTCTCTGGTCTCTGTCTGGTCTCTCTCTGGTCTCTCTCTCTGGTCTCTCTCTCTGGTCTCTGTCTGGTCTCTGTCTGGTCTCTCTCTGGTCTCTCTCTCTGGTTTCTCTCTGGTCTCGCTCTCTGGTCTCTCTCTGGTTTCTCTCTGGTCTCTCTCTCTGGTCTCTCTCTCTGGTCTCTCTCTGGTCTCTCTCTGGTTTCTCTCTGGTCTCTCTCTCTGGTCTCTCTCTGGTTTCTCTCTGGTCTCTGTCTGGTCTCTCTCTGGTCTCTCTCTCTGGTCTCTCTCTCTGGTCTCTCTCTGGTCTCTCTCTGGTTTCTCTCTGGTTTCTCTCTGGTCTCTCTCTCTGGTCTCTCTCTGGTTTCTCTCTGGTCTGTCTCTCTGGTCTCTCTCTGGTTTCTCTCTGGTCTCTCTCTCTGGTCTCTCTCTGGTTTCTCTCTGGTCTCTGTCTGGTCTCTCTCTGGTCTCTCTCTCTGGTCTCTCTCTGGTCTCTCTCTGGTCTCTCTCTGGTTTCTCTCTGGTCTCGCTCTCTGGTCTCTCTCTCTGGTTTCTCTCTGGTCTCTCTCTCTGGTCTCTCTCTGGTCTCTCTCTGGTCTCTCTCTCTGGTCTCTCTCTCTGGTTTCTCTCTGGTCTCTCTCTGGTCTCTCTCTGGTCTCTTTCTCTCTGGTCTTTCTCTGGTCTTTCTCTGGTCTCTCTCTCTGTGGTTTCTCTCTGGTTTCTCTCTGGTCTCTTTCTCTCTCTGGTCTCTCTCTGGTCTCTCTCTGGTCTCTCTCTCTGGTCTCTCTCTGGTCTCTCTCTGGTTTCTCTCTGGTTTCTCTCTGGTCTCTCTTTCTGGTCTCTCTCTCTGGTTTCTCTCTGGTCTCTCTCTCTGGTCTCTCTCTGGTCTCTCTCTGGTTTCTCTCTGGTTTCTCTCTGGTCTCTCTTTCTGGTCTCTCTCTCTGGTTTCTCTCTGGTCTCTCTCTCTGGTCTCTCTCTGGTCTCTCTCTGGTCTCTCTCTGGTTTCTCTCTGGTTTCTCTCTGGTCTCTCTTTCTGGTCTCTCTGGTCTCTTGTGTTAAACTGTGTGAAATAAACAATAATATTAAGAATTGTTGGTTGTTGTTATTCAGACTAAAGTTACAGACCTGAGCTTTAAACATGTGTTATTCAGACTAAAGTTACAGACCTGAGCTTTAAACATGTGTTATTCAGACTAAAGTTACAGACCTGAGCTTTAAACATCTGTTATTTAGACCAAAGTACAATACAATACAATGTATTCTTGTATAGCCCTAGGTCACAACAGAAGTCATCTCAGAGGACTTAACAAAACCATTGAAATCACCAACACAGGTCAGAGAATCAACAGTTAAAACACATGAAGAATATAAAGCACACACAGAAGAAAATGTCCATACATGTTGTAGAATGCTAAAGTGTCCTGATCATCACCAATCCTTTCTGTTGGACACTAACTGTCCAACAAGACCCTCCTGCATCCACAAGGAACAACTCTTAAAAAACCCAGTGGGAAAAAGTGAGAAACCTTGGGGAGAACTAGGGAAACCCACAGGGAGGGAGACCCATATGAGAAAGGGATCCGCTCCTCCGGACGGAAAGGCTAATGATCCAGGACCTAAGCTAGCTACAGAACGTGGACCAGTGGCCGCTGAACGTGGACAGGTCCGGTGCAGGACTGAAGCACTCCCTGGCGGGTCGGGCGGGGCAGTCCGCAGGTGTAGATGGAGGAGGCCAGGCTCAGAGATCCCGTCATCGTACCATGAAACAGACAATGGGACAACGGGTGAATAGCAATGAACAAACTACAGTCAAAATCCTAAAAATGCTAAACAGATAAAGGAGGAGAGGATAGTGCTCAAGTTACCATACTTCTCCAGCAGGGGGCTCCCTATGCAGCTTGACTGACAGTCTGAGGAGTTTAGCCTTCCCTGAGTCTTACCTTCCT
The DNA here is from genome assembly GCA_964034765.1 of Knipowitschia caucasica. Classification (NCBI taxonomy): domain Eukaryota; kingdom Metazoa; phylum Chordata; class Actinopteri; order Gobiiformes; family Gobiidae; genus Knipowitschia; species Knipowitschia caucasica. Next base: position 32,041,669 of record OZ035834.1, on the reverse strand, counting down.
AGCCATATGCTAAACTAAAGAGGACTGTTTTAAACCTAGTCTTGAATAAAGAGAGCGTATCTGAAAGGAGGCGAGACAGCAGCAGCCACGGCTAGGCTAGTCTAGGTTACAGCACCAAGATTCATGGATTGCACACCAGGTGTGCCAAACCGATCCAAGCACACCTAATTATATATTATTTATTATACGGCTCCTCACAGCAGCAGTAGAACGCTCCATTGATTTGAATGTAATTTCAAAACGTTCTACCGGTCATTATTTTCTATAACGGACCTCTCAAAACAATAATGACCGCTGCCCATGGCAACGCTCTCTCTGCTTGTCTTTCAAATGCGTGGATAACTCCGCAAGTAGTTCCGGCCACTCCGGAGCTAGCCACGCTCAATCAACACACTTAAATGTTAATCGGAGAATACTTATACATATACATTCTTCACACACGTGCACGGAAATTTTCAGAATTTTTTCATGACAAAAATACTATTTCTCTGCGTCAAAAAGCGATCGTGAAAAACCCGGAAGTAGTTCCGGCCGCTCAATAAACGCAAATGCCAATCAATCAACGCAATGAAATGTTAATCGGAGAGTACATTATACAAATACATTATTAATACAAGTGCACGGAAGTTTTCAGAATTTTCCGTTTACGTTTTCATGACAAAAACACTGATGTAATGCGAGAAAATGCGATCCCGAAAAACCCGGACGTAGATACGGCACATTTTAGGAACATTTGCAGAGGATCGAATTATGGATTTAGGTTAGGTTTATGTTTGGGTCACTCACCGCTGATGTTCAGAATTCTTTGTTCAGTTTTCATGCAGTTCCAGAGAGTTCTAGTTTGGAAGTTGCCAGCCTAACTGTTGCACTAGCATAGCCACGGGAAAACCTTTGGGAACTATTTTATTTTCTGTCATTAAATAAACCTTTCGGCCTTCCTAAAAGTGGACTGAAGTTTATGTTGTGTGTTCTGTTGGTAAAGCCGTATAATAAGCGGGATAACGTATATTACGCAGGTCATTATCGGAAAATAAGTACCTTCAGGGCGCCCCCTCCGCTGCGCGTCGGGGTCCGCTTCGCCCTGTCGGTACTTATTTTCCGATAATGACCTGCGTAATATACGTTATCCCTTACATATCATATACATCACATATACCATACATACCATATATATCATATGTAATACACAACATAGCATAATATATAACATAATATACAACATAACACAATACAAAACATAATACATATATTGTATAATATATAACATAATACAGCATATATATATATATATATAATATATACACCATATATTATATATGACCTAATGATATGCTAAATTAAAGTAGAGTGCTTTAAGCCTGGCCTTGAATGTGGAGACCGTCTCTGCTTCCTTAACATAAATGAAGCTGATTCCACAGTAAAGGAGCTTGGAGCTAAATGCTCTGCCGCCAACAGTGACCTTTGAGACCTTAGGAACCACCAGACGTCTGGCGTTTTGTGAGCGCAACGCTCGACTTGGTTGATACGACACTAACGTGTCTTGGAGATAAGAAGGAGCCAAGCCATTTATGGCTTTATATGTTAAGAGAAGGATTTTAAACTTTATTCTGTACTCCACAGGGAGCCAGTGGAGTGATTTTAACACCGGAGTTATGTGCTCCCTCCTTTTGGTACCTGTTAAGATCCTAGCTGCTGTATTCTGAACGAGCTGGAAGCTCTTCAAAGAGGTTTTAGGGCACGCTGCCAATAAAGCGTTACAGTAGTCAAGTCTTGAGGTGACAAACGCGTGAATACGTTTTTCCGCGTCACTTTTAGGAAGGAAATTCCTAATTTTAGCGATGTTCCGTAAGTGTAAATACGCCGTTTTAGTTGCTTGGCTTATATAAGCCTTGAAGGAGAGTTCTTGGTCAAAAATGACTCCAAGATTCCTCACAGATTCCTAAAGTTACAGACCTGAGCTTTAAACATGTGTTATTTAGACTAAAGTTACAGACCTGAGCTTTAAACATGTGTTATTTAGACTAAAGTTACAGACCTGAGCTTTAAACATGTGTTATTCAGACTAATGTTACAGTCCCCAGCTTTATTCCATGCTCTCAAGATGGCTGCTGTCGCTGTAACCATGACAACACCGCTCACCAAACCGACCAACCAGAGCAGGTGTCAGACACACAGAAGGCTCGGAGAACAGTGAGATGCAGCAGTGTGGACTCAGGTCACTTTGGCTCTTCAAAGACATACTTCCTTTGATAATTGAGCCTATCGTAAATATAATAAACGCATCCATACAAAGTGGCTATGTCCCACAAGCTTTTAAAACCGCAGTAATCAAACCCCGTCTGAAGAAAACAAACCTGGACCCAGAAATACTTACAAACTACAGACCGATCTCAAACCTCACTTTCATATCTAAAATCCTGGAAAAACTTATAGCTGAGCAGCTTTGCTGCCACCTGCAGGAAAATAATATGTTTGAAGTCTTTCAATCAGGATTCAGAGCTCATCATAGACTGAAACGGCACTAGTCAAAGTCACAAATGACTTACTACTAGCTGCTGATAATGGACAAGTGTCAGTGCTGGTCCTACTGGACCTTAGTGCTGCATTTGACACAATAGACCACAGCATTCTACTGCAGAGGCTAGAATGTGATATAGGTCTTAGAGGAACAGCCCTTGGCTGGTTTAAATCCTATTTATCAGATCGGTATCACTTCGTCAACGTAAATCAGAACTCGTCGCCTTATTCTGGAGTAGAATTCGGTGTGCCGCAGGGTTCGGTACTCGGACCGATTCTTTTCACTCTCTACATGCTGCCGTTAGGAAACATTATTAAAAAGCATGGAATTGGAGTCACGTGGACCAGGATGTCTGAAAGAGCGAGGCTCCCGCTAAGTTTCCTCTATGTTTATTTAATTTTATCAACGAGACCTTTATTTCTACCACCAAACTGTGGTTAAGTAATGCTTAAGTATCAATATGTGGGAAAGTGGACTTTTAAAAAGGACTTTTAACTGCTTTCATTTTTGTGATGTGTTTTGTGTGTTTTTATTGTTTTAATGCATGCATTTTATCACTGTTCCCCGGACACTTCCCCTAACCCGCACCTGCTCATCAATCAAGACCTTTTAATTGGGGGCGGGCACTGCAGGACGAGAGGACACAGAGAGAGGAAGAGAGCAGAGAAGAGCCAGTCCAAAGGAGGAGGACACGGGACCGGGCCAAAGGAGGAGGACACGGTACCGGGCCAAAGGAGGAGGATACGGGACCGGGCCGAGGACAAGCACCGCCAGCCAAAGACCACAGGGCACTGAGGCCAGCGGGGAGAGCGGCACCGGTGAGGCGCGTGCGCGCCCGGGCTAGGCCCACAGAGAGACCGGTAAGTGTGGGTGTTCATGTATTTGAGTGTGTGTGTATATGTATGAATGTATGACCATATATGTCTGAAGAAGAAATAGAAAAACAGAACAATAACAGTAAATAAAACTAAAATAATGAGTGCTGCCACCTGCTGTCTCCACAGATCCCAGTGACGGATCCCAGTGACGGATCGATCCCAGTGACGGATCGATCCCAGTGACGGATCCCAGTGACATATCCCAGTGACGGATCCCAGTGATAGATCCCAGTGACGGATCGATCCCAGTGACGGATCCCAGTGACATATCCCAGTGACAGATCCCAGTGACGGATCCCAGTGACGGATCCCAGTGACAGATCCCAGTGACATATCCCAGTGACGGATCCCAGTGACAGATCCCAGTGACGGATCCCAGTGACAGATCCCAGTGACAGATCCCAGTGACATATCCCAGTGACGGATCCCAGTGACGGATCCCAGTGACGGATCCCAGTGACGGATCCCAGTGACGGATCCCAGTGACAGATCCCAGTGACATATCCCAGTGACGGATCCCAGTGACAGATCCCAGTGACGGATCCCAGTGACAGATCCCAGTGACGGATCCCAGTGACATATCCCAGTGACAGATCCCAGTGACGGATCCCAGTGACAGATCCCAGTGACAGATCCCAGTGACGGAACCCAGTGACATATCCCAGTGAAATAACATATCCCAGTGACATATCCCAGTGACAGATCCCAGTGACGGATCCCAGTGACAGATCCCAGTGACGGATCCCAGTGACAGATCCCAGTGACAGATCCCAGTGACGGAACCCAGTGACATATCCCAGTGACATCCCAGTGACATATCCCAGTGACAGATCCCAGTGACGGAACCCAGTGACATATCCCAGTGACATATCCCAGTGACATATCCCAGTGACAGATCCCAGTGACGGATCCCAGTGACGGATCCCAGTGACGGATCCCAGTGACAGATCCCAGTGACAGATCCCAGTGACATATCCCAGTGACAGATCCCAGTGACGGATCCCAGTGACGGATCCCAGTGACAGATCCCAGTGACGGATCCCAGTGACAGATCCCAGTGACAGATCCCAGTGACAGATCCCAGTGACCGATCCCAGTGACGGATCCCAGTGACGGATCCCAGTGACAGATCCCAGTGACGGATCGATCCCAGTGACAGATCCCAGTGACAGATCCCAGTGACGGATCAATCCCAGTGACGGATCCCAGTGACGGATCCCAGTGACGGATCCCAGTGACGGATCCCAGTGACGGATCCCAGTGACGGATCCCAGTGACGGATCCCAGTGACAGATCCCAGTGACATATCCCAGTGACAGATCCCAGTGACGGATCCCAGTGACAGATCCCAGTGACATATCCCAGTGACGGATCCCAGTGACAGATCCCAGTGACGGATCCCAGTGACAGATCCCAGTGACGGATCAATCCCAGTGACGGATCCCAGTGACGGATCCCAGTGACGGATCCCAGTGACGGATCCCAGTGACATATCCCAGTGACGGATCCCAGTGACGGATCCCAGTGACGGATCCCAGTGACGGATCCCAGTGACGGATCCCAGTGACAGATCCCAGTGAGATATCCCAGTGACATATCCCAGTGACAGATCCCAATGACGGATCCCAGTGACATATCCCAGTGACAGATCCCAGTGACGGATCCCAGTGACAGATCCCAGTGACGGATCCCAGTGACATATCCCAGTGACAGATCCCAGTGACGGATCCCAGTGACAGATCCCAGTGACGTATCCCAGTGACAGATCCCAGTGACGGATCCCAGTGACAGATCCCAGTGACGGATCAATCCCAGTGACGGATCCCAGTGACGGATCCCAGTGACAGATCCCAGTGACGGATCCCAGTGACGGATCCCAGTGACATATCCCAGTGACGGATCCCAGTGACGGATCCCAGTGACGGATCCCAGTGACGGATCCCAGTGACAGATCCCAGTGACATATCCCAGTGACAGATCCCAATGACGGATCCCAGTGACATATCCCAGTGACAGATCCCAGTGACAGATCCCAGTGACGGATCCCAGTGACAGATCCCAGTGACGGATCCCAGTGACATATCCCAGTGACAGATCCCAGTGACGGATCCCAGTGACAGATCCCAGTGACGTATCCCAGTGACAGATCCCAGTGACGGATCGATCCCAGTGACAGATCCCAGTGACATATCCCAGTGACGGATCCCAGTGACAGATCCCAGTGACGGATCCCAGTGACAGATCCCAGTGACGGATCAATCCCAGTGACGGATCAATCCCAGTGACGGATCCCAGTGACGGATCCCAGTGACAGATCCCAGTGACGGATCCCAGTGACAGATCCCAGTGACGGATCCCAGTGACGGATCCCAGTGACGGATCCCAGTGACGGATCCCAGTGACGGATCCCAGTGACGGATCCCAGTGACGGATCCCAGTGACGGATCCCAGTGACGGATCCCAGTGACGGATCCCAGTGACAGATCCCAGTGACATATCCCAGTGACGGATCCCAGTGACAGATCCCAGTGACATATCCCAGTGACAGATCCCAGTGACGGAACCCAGTGACATATCCCAGTGACATATCCCAGTGACAGATCCCAGTGACGGATCCCAGTGACGGATCCCAGTGACAGATCCCAGTGACATATCCCAGTGACGGATCCCAGTGACAGATCCCAGTGACGGAACCCAGTGACATATCCCAGTGACAGATCCCAGTGACGGATCCCAGTGACGGATCCCAGTGACATATCCCAGTGACGGATCCCAGTGACGGATCCCAGTGACGGATCCCAGTGACGGATCCCAGTGACGGATCCCAGTGACGGATCCCAGTGACGGATCCCAGTGACGGATCCCAGTGACGGATCCCAGTGACGGATCCCAGTGACGGATCCCAGTGACGGATCCCAGTGACATATCCCAGTGACAGATCCCAGTGACAGATCCCAGTGACGGATCCCAGTGACATATCCCGGTGACAGATCCCAGTGACGGATCCCAGTGACGGATCCCAGTGACAGATCCCAGTGACAGATCCCAGTGACAGATCCCAGTGACAGATCCCAGTGACAGATCCCAGAGACATATCCCAGTGACGGATCCCAGTGACGGATCCCAGTGACGGATCCCAGTGACGGATCCCAGTGACGGATCCCAGTGACGGATCCCAGTGACGGATCCCAGTGACGGATCCCAGTGACGGATCCCAGTGACAGATCCCAGTGACATATCCCAGTGACGGATCCCAGTGACATATCCCAGTGACATATCCCAGTGACAGATCCCAGTGACGGATCCCAGTGACAGATCCCAGTGACATATCCAAGTGACGGATCCCAGTGACGGATCCCAGTGACAGATCCCAGTGACATATCCAAGTGACGGATCCCAGTGACAGATCCCAGTGACAGATCCCAGTGACGGAACCCAGTGACATATCCCAGTGACAGATCCCAGTGACGGATCCCAGTGACGGATCCCAGTGACATATCCCAGTGACAAATCCCAGTGACAGATCCCAGTGACGGATCCCAGTGACAGATCCCAGTGACAGATCCCAGTGACAGATCCCAGTGACAGATCCCAGTGACGGATCCCAGTGACAGATGACGGATCGATCCCAGTGACGGATCCCAGTGACAGATCCCAGTGACGTATTTTGGCTGTGTTTATGTGACCACATATTTATTTGCTTATTTTGTATTATTATTATTATTTGTATTTTTTCATTTATTTATTTATTTTTCAGTGCGTGTCTAGTGCATTAAAAACATGCAAGGTTTTTATTTGTTTATTTTTTCTTAGTCCTGTCACTGTTGGGGTCTCCTGCAGCAATAGCAGGGCCACTTCCTTGTTTAGTCTTGTTCCTTGTGTGTGTTGTGTGTATTGTATGTGTGTATTGTATGTTGTGTGTATTGTATGTGTGTGTTGTGTGTATTGTATGTATGTGTGTGTATGTTGTGTGTATTGTATTGTGTGTGTATTGTATGTTGTGTGTTTGTGTTGTGTGTATTGTATGTGTGTGTTGTGTGTATTGTATGTGTGTATTGTATGTTGTGTGTGTGTTGTTGTATGTATGTGTGTATTGTATGTGTGTGTGTGTATTGTATGTGTGTATTGTATGTTGTGTGTGTGTATTGTGTGTGTGTGTATTGTATGTTGTGTGTATTGTATGTGTGTGTTGTGTGTATTGTATGTTGTGTGTATGTTGTGTGTATTGTATGTGTGTGTATTGTATGTGTGTGTTGTGTGTATTGTATGTGTATGTTGTGTGTATTGTATGTTGTGTGTATTGTATGTGTGTGTATTGTATGTGTGTGTTGTGTGTATTGTATGTGTGTATTGTATGTTGTGTGTGTGTTGTGTGTATTGTATGTGTGTGTTGAGCGTGGCTTATGAATTAAAGTCCAGGGTTCTGTGGGAGCGCTCCAGGGCAGTCACCTCTAGAGCACATGCCTCCCCTCCTGAATGGACTGGTCTAGTAGGTGTGAGTCTGTTGTTGGTTATCATCATTTTTCCAGTTTTGGTAAAAAAGAGCTTTGGTTACTGTGGTGACAGGGTTAGCACAGGCTGTTAAGGCCGCCCTGCGATTTGGACTGTTGTAATGTTGAAAGTTTGATTTTGGTTTTATTTTGTTTCCAGTAAAAAAAAACGTGGCGGGTATGTTTGCGAATAGGTAGTTGAGTTTTGGAAGGATCTTCATTTTTACTGCAGAGATGCGGCCGATGAGAGTGAGTGGGAGGTTTGTCCATCCGTCTAGATCATCTTTTATTTGGTCAAAAACCGGGGTGTAGTTTAGTGGGAACAACTCTGACAGCCTAGGGGAAATGTGGATGCCCAGATACTTCATGTTGCCCTTGTGAATCCCAGGGAAGAGATCCTGAGCTGAAGAGTCCCAAGCCCCATCTGTCAAGGGAAGTATTGTAGATTTGTTCCAGTTTATTGTGTAGTCTGATATGGCTGAAAAAGAGTTTATGATTTTGAATGTATTATTTGAAATATTATTGTTTCAATAATATTTGTGTGTGCGTAACCAGATTTGTGTGAACGTAAAAAGATTTGTGCGTGCGTAACCAGATTTGTGTGTACGTAAAAAGATTTGTGCATGCGTAACCAGATTTGTGTGTGTGTGAAAGAAATATTTGTGCGTGTGTAAATAGATTTGTATGTACGTATCAAGATTTGTGTGTGCGTAAAAAGATTTGTGTGTGCGTAGAAAGATTTGTGTGTGTGTAAAGAAAAAAAAAGGATGTTTTACACACAAGTTTTTTTTTTACACACGAATCTTTTGACGCAGTCCTGCCTTCGCAGATTCGCAAGTGTAACTTGGACTGTGTGCGTGCGTAAACAGATTTGTGTGTGTGTAATTTGACATTTGTATCTGTAACAGAACAATCTGTGTGTAAATAACCACGTTGTACGAAGAGAAGAACGGACAAAAGCCTAAGTGCTACGCACAGGCTCTGTTTTACACACAAATCTCTTTTTGACACACCTCTGCCGCCAAGCGTGTGTCAAAGAGATTCATAAGTGTAATGTGGTTGTTCTAGCAGTACACCAGCAGATGGTGCTGTTGTAGCTGGTTATTACCTACACGCAAACAAACCAAAACCTACTGCCTTGACAAGACACACTACCGCAGCTGTTTATGATATTTTTTTCCTATTTTCAAAATCCTGTCATTCACACCACTGTATGATACATGAATCTATTATAATAACTGGTTTGGGTGTTACTAGCTTGGAGCTGAAGGATTCTCGCGTACTGCAGACTAAATTCACGTGGGCTACACAGAAATTTTCCCCATAGAACTCAAAGTAAACAAAAACAGCTGACAGAGAACCTACAGCTTTCATAAAGGTCGGATTTTGTGGGAATTTTAGTGTCCCTTGTCATCCTGAACTTTTCTTCTTCTTAAATCCTTCGGTTTTCTTTAAATCTACACGTTAGTTAGTGCCACAAACTCAGCTGGTTTGCTTGCATGTATAACCAGCTACAACAGCACCATCTGCTGGTGTACTGCTAGAACAACCACATTACACTTATGAATCTTTTTGACACACGCTTGGCGGCAGAGGTGTGTCAAAAAGAGATTTGTGTGTAAAACAGAGCCTGTGCGTAGCACTTAGGCTTTTGTCCGTTCTTCTCTTCGTACAACGTGGTTATTTACACACAGATTGTTCTGTTACAGATACAAATGTCAAATTACACACACACAAATCTGTTTACGCACGCACACAGTCCAAGTTACACTTGCGAATCTGCGAAGGCAGGACTGCGTCAAAAGATTCGTGTGTAAAAAAAAAAAACTTGTGTGTAAAACATCCTTTTTTTTTCTTTACACACACACAAATCTTTCTACGCACACACAAATCTTTTCACCACCCTGAGGTGGTGAAACCCTAAGGACCACCCTGAGGCCCAAACCGGGGGGGTTCTCTGGAGCGGGGGCCTCCTCCTGCGTGCCCCCCGCAGAAAACGCTTAACCAACGGATGAGAGCGGGCTGTGAACCCCCCGAATCCGTCGTGACCCGAAGTAATGGCTGCCGCAAACACCGCCAAGGTGGCGACAGCCCTCCCCTTGTCAAGAGCTCCTGTAGGAATCCCAGGACCCCCTCCAGCGGGCAACGCCTGGGATCCCAGGAACGAAACCGCACCAGTCGCTGAAGAGCCTCCACCTCGTGGCGTAGGCCCTCACAGTGGACGGCGCCCTCGCCCCCTGAGTGGTCTCCACCACCGCAGGGGGAAGACCCAGGCCTACGAGGTTCCGCCTCTCAGCCTCCAAACCCAGGGCCTGCGGCCGATTATCGGGCGTGAAAACAGGGCTCCTCCCCCCCTGGACTAGAGCCCCCAGCTCGTCCGGGAGGGCCCAGGGCTCCATCACCGCCATGCCCCTCAGGAAGGGGAACCACCGGGCATGCGGACTGTCCGGCGCCACCAGGACCACCGACCTCCTCTCCTGTTCGATCCTCCGCAGCAGGACCGGCAGGAGACGCACTGGTGGGAAAAGCGTACAGCAGGCCGCCTGGCCAGGGGTAATGAGCCGGAGCGGCCCTTGAGGCGAACCAGGACGGGCACTGTGCGTTTCCTGCACTGGCGAAAAGGTCGACCACTGGACGGCCGAACCTCCGCCAGATCTCCGCAGCTACCCATGGGGCCAGGCCCCACTCGTCCTGGAGTGGGCCCCCCCCTGGACATCCTGTCAGCCCCCACGTTCCGGACCCCCGGGACGTGGCGCGCCCTGAGAGACAGGAGGTGAAGCGCCGCCCACAGCAGCGTCACCGTCGCCATGCGATGGAGAGCGGGGGACCTGGTGCCCCCCTGCCTGTTCAGATAGGAGACCACTGTGGTGTTGTCTGAGCGAACCATCACGTGTCTCCCCTGCAGCTGAGGAGCAAAGTGCAGCAGTACCCTGTGCACTGCCTCCATCTCCAGCAGGTTGATGTGACGGGCTGAGTCCGACCAGCAGCCTCCTACAGAGCTCTGGCCGAGGACCCCGCCCCATCCTTCGAGCGACGCGTCCGTGAACACCTCCACGTGAAACACGCCGCAGGGCAGAGTCACTCCGTCCCGCAATAGACCCGGAGTGAGCCAGAACCTGATGTTCGATGCTGCCACTTGGGGAACCCAGATCAGCCTCCCCCCGTCCCGGGAGGGGTGAAGCCTGAGGCGTGAGAACCACCTCTGAAAATTCCTCATGTGGAGAAGGCCTAGCCGCACCACAGCATGAGCCGCCGCCATCATTCCCAGCAGGGACCTGAGGCGCCGAGCGGGGACTCTGGGGCCCACCAGAACCTCCCTGGGCAGACGGGTAATGTTCATCCGTCTGTCCACGGACAATGCAGCACGGAATGTCACAGAGTCTAGCTGCAGGCCGAGATAAATCATGCGCTGAGCCGGTTGCAGCCTGCTTCTACGTCATGGTGCTACGTCCCTTAGCGGACTTCGCTAGTGGGATAACACGTGCACCTATTCGTAGAACTTAAGTTACAATAGGTAACTATTAATTTTCTCCCTGTTCACCACAAAGCCCAGGCGCTGTATGTGGGACAGGACCCAGTGCGTGTGACACTTCCCTGGATGATGCCAGAATTAACCAGTCGTCTAAGTAGGTTAAAATTCTTACCTCTGCGCGTCTGAGCGGCTCCAGTGCCGCTTCCACGCATTGGAAAAGTCCGAGGCGCGAGTGCATAAGTACTCGTAATTCCTCTCTCCCGCTGCGAAGCGCAGAAACCTCCTGTGTTCTGGCACTATGGGCACGTGGAAGTACGCATCTGTCGGGTCTATGGAGGACATCCAGTCTCCCTCCCTGACACACTCGAGTAGCTGCTTTGTGGACAGCATCCGAAACTACCGTTTGGAAATGCACTCGTTTAACACGCGCAGATCCAGAATGGGACGCACCCCGCATGACTTCTTTGGCACTAAGAAGTGTGGGGAGTACAGCCCCCTGGTGGCGTCCTGCGGGTCTACCTCCACTGCTGCGCCTCGACTCAGCAGAGAGGAGACCTCCGCTTGCAGTGCCTCTATTGATCCCCGTACCTGAGAGCGTACTGCCCGTACGCCTCGGAATGGTGGTGGCTTTCGGGAGAATTGCAGTGCGTAACCCCTGCGCAAAGTTTTCTCCAGCCATATACTGTCATCCAAACCCAGCTCCCTCCAGATGCTGTAGAAGTCTGTGAGGGGCGGAACGGGAGCTGAAACACGAGACGTCACGGCCCCGCCCACTCCTGGTGTTCCTAGCAGGGAGGGGGGGTGGCCGAAAGGGCCGGGGGGCCCCCTGCGTCACACCGTGAGCGCCGGGGGCGGTCACGTGTTCTGCAGGCCCGACGTCATAAGTACGGGACTGCTCATCACACGTGACTCGGCTGCTGTGCCCCCCCCTGGCTCTTGCCTCATGGAGGGGGGGGCGAGCCCCTGGAGTGGGAAACCCCGTGTTAGCCTTAAGCTCAGCGATGCTAACACGCGTTCGGCCGAAGCACACACACCACTACTCACCAGATCCCTCCGCCTGACCTCTCTCTGGGAGGGCATAGCATGAACCAGAGAACCGGAGCTCGTAGCTCGCTGCACACCCTGCTCTGGGGGTCGCAGGCCTAGCGAAGCCACGTTATGTGCCCGGGAAGTAACACAATCAAAATTCACATTATTTGACATGTTACATACCCCCAAATGAGACTCAGAACGAGTAATGATGAAATGCCGGTTGGCCTTTATTGAAGGAAAACTTTCCACCCCGACCTCCTCTGCCATAGGGAGGTCGGTGGTGGGTGCGTTGCTCCCGCGAGCCACCCATGGGTCTGTCTGGACCCGGGGGCCTCGTTGAGGGGGGACGATGGACAACAGAGCGCGGATACGGGTCAGGATGCCTCCCGGGCGAACGCTCTCGACCTCTGTCCCGGCTCTGTGATGGCTGGTGGGCCTCGCGCCTCGGTGCTAGGTGCGGGGCTAGCCTAGCCGAGTCTTTAGCTGCAGACTCCAGTCTCGCCACCAAGGCTTGCATGTCCGGGCCGAAGAGGGACGTCTGAGAGATGGGCAGGTCCAGCAGCTGCCTCCTCTCCGCCTCCCTGATATTAGCCAGCCCAAGCCAAAGGTGCGTGGCCCCGACTTGGGCTGCTGCCATGGAGCGGCCACCATCCACAGCTAGCGTCTGGCACATGCGCAGGATCGCCGCCGAGGTGGTCCTCGCCTGTGACAGGAGGTCTCCACTGAGCGCCTGGTCAGAAGAGAGCAACATATCCAGGGCCCCCGTGATGAAAGTCATGTTGTTAGTCAATGCGACGACCTGCGCTGCAATGGCATAACATCTATCCAGCATCGCCAAGACATCCTGTCCCGCTCGGAGGGAAGGAGAGGTCTGGTGCCGGGCCACACGGATGCGGAGGGCTGCAGGGCCATGCGGACTGAATCCTCGATCACCGGTCCAGGACCAGTCCTGCCCGCTGCAGTACATGTCGTACCCCAGAGCAGGCCTCTTGGCTGCTAGGGGCTTAGGCCACTCACGTGTCGCGTAATGGACGAACGGGTCCATCCGCGGGCACAACGTGGGTTGCATCCTCCTCCTTCCTCGAGTGGTGGCGCCCACAGAGGTGAAGTCCTCCACCGTCTGGATCCAGCGACAACGTCCGACGCCGGAGGGCGAAGGGAACTCGGACGAACAAGGAAGACATCTCAGAATGAAGTAAGTACTGTGGTAGATCTCAAACGGCGCCAGAGTGAAAGAGGGGGTGCGGCCTTGTGCAGGGGCATTTATAGAGAAGGGTGGCTGGTGATTGGAGCAAATTATTTTGATCTCTCTGGCGTGTGACCTGGGGGTCACGAGTGATATCCCACTAGCGAAGTCCTAAGGGACGTAGCACCATGACGTAGAACGGGATCCAGATTCAGATTCAGATTCATTTATTTGCCATTTGCAGTAAAACCACATTGGAAAACTGTGCAAGACTACCCCGGTGTGCGCCAGACAGACGACACACACCAGAGCTCTTGCCACGGCGCCATCGATTCCGGCGCCATGCTACAAACAGTAGAATATGACAGTTATACAACAGCAGAGAGCAAAACAGACACATATTTCAACAAACATGGGAGAGACACGGTACATGTGGTAAACATGCGGATCTTTTTGAAGGGAAGTCATCACTCTGGCCCGCCTCGTCCAATATAGCGCGTCAGAGGGGAGTGTGGGTGGGGGAGGTGGAGGGGAAGACCACCGAAGACTGAAAAGAGGGGGGGAGGCAGACATGTAGAAGGCGGGGGGGACTGTAACTGGTGTTCTGGGTTGTGAGTATGAGTAGAAAGAGTCCAGTGTCGGCCTTGAGTGGCCGGGTAGCAGGAATGTGGAATGTGAAGGACAAAGATAGCGCAGGTGCCTGCAAACATTGGAGACAAAACAACACATGCCTTGTGGGAAATTTGTATAAGCACTTTAGCTGATTCAATGAAAGGCAGTGTAAACTAAAGCCAATATGTCCAAATTATACTGGAACTGGACCCTCCGTTCACAGTTATCCGGAGTTGACCACGTCAGTACGAGGTTCAACCGTGAGGCCCGAGTCCTTCAATCAATCCTTCCACTCGTTTAAGTCCATCCAAAGATCTCACTCCCAGATCTGAAAGGGAATGTTCGATCCGACTCACACCCCGTTGTGTCCCCACTGTGCCCTCGACCACGACTCTGACCAACTCGCGGAAACTCTCCTTGTTTTCCGCGGACAGCCGCTCGTAAATCTTCTGAGTGGACAGCCCTCCAACTTTGTGGTAGATCAAGCCAACTCCAAATCCAATCAGGAGGAACCCTGCTACCATAAATCCAAAAATGTATATATCCTCAATGTCCTCGATGGACAGTCCCGACAGACAGACGGGGAGCCACTTTTGCCAGTTGTCAAAAACGTACCCAGCAGCCGCCGTACCGTCCGGGCAGACGGCATCTCCAGAACCGCCTTTACGTGATGAAAAAATAGTATCAATTGCGTTGAGAGACCAGTTGATTAATTCCATCATTTTTCAAGTTGTACACAGGCAGAACTCTAGGAAAAAAAGACAGTCAGGGCAAGCAGCAGGAGCAGGGGAGAGACACGTCTGACCTCGAGGAGAGCAGGAGAAGAGAGCCATGTGCATGTGCAAGAGCCTTATGTGCAATTGAGTCTGCACATAAGGTCTCGGCCTAGTAGATTAACCGGGCACAATGGGGAATATAGAAAAGAATGTTTAAGCTGGTTGCCCTGAGAATCAAAACACGTTAGCGGTGACGTAAATTGCTCTTTAGTCGTCTCTCCCCCCGCTGCTAATGAGAATGTGAAACGGCCGCTCATTTTAGGGGAGACAGAAAGGCTGTCACTTTTTAGCACAGAATTTGTTGCCCCGGAGTCATCCAGAATTTTAACTTTTACACCACAGATTGTTAGCGTATATTACGGGAATTCAGCATGAATTATCTCTAAAAAGTGCCAATTGCAATTTGTTGTTGTTCAAACTTACATGAGCGGTCGCTTTGGTGACGAATGTGAACCCGGGTTTGATCAGTCGCTCGTGTTTCCTCCACGCCCGCCTCTGCCGTCCTCTGGCCCCGTGTGAGCTTGAGCGTTCCTCTGCCTTTAACGCCTCCTCCGGTGACAGTCCTTCGACCCATGTCGAGCACACAGTCTTTCCGCCGGGCTGTGGAAGTTTCTCAAAGTCCGCAGGAGGCCCAGGTAGCCCAAAGCGTTAGCCTGTGGTCCATGAGGGTTGGTGAATAACCAAACGTGCCGGTACTTTTGGCTTCTTCTGTTTGCGGTGCGGGGGCAACTTTCAACGGGGTTTCAGCGGGTGCGTTTTGTGTATCACGCTGCCGCCTCCGTGGGGAACAGTCACGGGATTTGGAGCAGTTTGTCTCTGGCCTCCAAAGCAGTTGTCGGTGTCTCACATATCTGCTTCCCCCGCTTCTTCTTCTGCGGTTTCCTGAGCGTGTATCTGCTTCCGCCACTTCTTCTTCTGCGGTTTCCTGAGCGTGTATCTGCTTCCGCCACTTCTTCTTCTGCGGTTTCCTGAGCGTGTATCTGCTTCCGCCACTTCTTCTTCTGCTCCCGGGTTTGGGCCCACTTCTCGCGGGGTCTCAGCTGGTGCGAGCGCCGCCGTGGTTGGGGCGTGGGGCTGGGGCTTTGAGGCAGAGGACAGAGCGCGGAGGAAAAGCGCCGACAGACCTGGACAGGGAGAGGAAAAAGGGACAACAGTAGTCTGCTCATTTTTTTAAAAAAAACCCAACGCCTTGTTTGGGTGCACACTTATTGTTAGTAGGGGAAAAAGGGCGGTAGGGTGGGGGTGTGGGGGTGTGTGTGTGTGTGTGTGTCCGCCTGTGTGTTCTCCGCTTCGGTGAAAAGCGGAGGAGCTATTGTTTTTACATATTTCTTTCTCTAACGTCTTTTGCCGTGATATTCTTAAAACCAAGTATATTTTTTCTTCCCTTCTTCTTCTAAATTATCACGCAAGATGCGTAATTGATTCGGAGACATATAGCCTCCATCGGAAAAAGCCAGATGACCTGCACCATAGGCAAGCACTCCATAGCTTGCATCTCTAGATTGATTTTTCCCCATTTTCTCGTACGAACAATGGACCTAACCCGCTTAGTCTCTTCCCTGCTCTTACCCACTTTGGGGCGCTCCGTTCCCCCCCCGCTGGTTCAACCAACGAGCGCGCGTTCTTGAAACGGAGCGGGCCTGGCTGAAGACACTTAGAGAAATTATCAGGGTCGCTTACAGAGCGATTACTAACGCGCAGCCGCTAGCTTCAATCTAGAACAAAAGACCCCAAAAATCCCGCACACAGTCTATGCTGTGGCAATGAATGAAATACCCCAAAAATACATAAATAAACAAATCCCCGTGTACACTTAAGTGCTGCCCTGGGCTCGTTACGCAGATGAAAAGACAAAACTCACCAAATTAGGTTCTTTTTGGTCTTGTGTGGCAAAAGATTCCTTCCATGCGCGGGACGAGCGCGCCCTCCTTTGTCTCCAAATAGAGCAGAGGCTGGTGTTGTTCCAGGTCGGCCAAACGCGGCCGCTCGTCCCCGCCGAAAGTATCCATGCCAAGACATGTCAGCAACGCCAAATTGTTGTAGAATTACATACCCCAATGAAGGAGAAAGCTCAAAGGTCTTTGTCTTAATTCAGGAGCGTAAGTTTATTGTAACACACGTGCGGAGAGCTAACATATACAAAGGCTGCATACCCAAGCTCTGCCGCGCAGAGCTCAGCTTCCTGTTTACATAGACAACACATAAAGACAGTCACGCCCACAACAGATGGGAGGGGGCCACCGGTGAAGGAGGCGCATAGGGAGGCGCCATCCCCGTGGTGAGGCAATCAGACACAGTGGCATGGGGGTGTGAACAGACAGACAATGGTAGAAATGCAGGCATACAGATGCAAGATGCGAAAGACACAAGGGTGTGACAGACAGCAGAGACCTTCACAAAGCTCAGCATGGCGTCAGAAGGTCGTCTCTGCATTGATAAAAGGCCTTTTACGTCCGTGTATTTGCTGCGGCTGGTTTTAATGTAATTACTCTAAAAACTGTCATTACAGTAGTTTGGTACGAGGCCATAGAGAGACCTGAGACCAGGACTAATGTGATGGTACTTCCTGGTTCTAGTCCTGGACCTGAGCTTCAGTGTTTTAATAATGTTTGTTGTTTCATTGTTCAGACTTTGGAGTGAGTGCGTTCCTCGCCGCAGGAGGAGACATGACCCGACATAAGGTCAGAAAGACGTTTGTGGGAACGCCCTGTTGGATGGCACCAGAGGTCATGGAACAGGTGCGTCTGACAGATACCATCAAAGCACTGACATATACCATCAACACACTGACATATACCATCAAAATACTGACATATACCATCAACACACTGACATATACCATCAAAATACTGACATATACCATCAAAACACTGACATATACCATCAACACACTGACATATACCATCAAAATACTGACATATACCATCAAAACATTGACATATACCATCAACACACTGACATATACCATCAAAACACTGACATATACCATCAAAACACTGACATATACCATCAAAACACTGACATATACAGTACCATCAAAGCACTGACATATACCATCAAAACACTGACATATACCATCAAAACACTGACATATACCATCAAAACACTGACATATACCATCAAAGCACTGACATATACCATCAAAACACTGACATATACCATCAAAACACTGACATATACCATCAAAACACTGACATATACCATCAAAACATTGACATATACCATCAAAACACTGACATATACCATCAACACACTGACATATACCATCAAAACACTGACATATACCATCAAAACACTGACATATACCATCAAAGCACTGACATATACCATCAAAACACTGACATATACCATCAAAACACTGACATATACCATCAAAACACTGACATATACCATCAAAACACTGACATATACCATCAAAACACTGACATATACAGTACCATCAAAGCACTGACATATACCATCAAAACACTGACATATACCATCAAAGCACTGACATATACCATCAAAGCACTGATGTAACCCAGATATATTTTGATATACTTTTTAAGAAATATTTTAAGAATGATATTGTTCATGTAATTTAAAATATCATTACATTTAAAATCATGTTTTTACCTGTGAAATGAAATGTTTTGTCAAGTCTCGCAAGACTTGGGGCGAGACTTTGGGTCTGAGATTTGCGCGCCGCCATTTTGAATATAGCCGGCTGCTTAGCATTTGTGGTTAGGTGTGTGGGAGATGCTGCATTAAGAGCTGCTACAGGTAAACATTTACCCCTCTAACTCGCTACCTCTGCCAAATCAAAGATCAGTTCCTAAAACGTTGTCCTCCCAACCTTTTACAGATTCATGTGACCGCAAAGTTGTCTTTGCTGCGTATATGTGTGTGTGTGAAGAAGGAATCGGTGAGTGCAATGTTATTGTTATGCTAATGCTAACTGGCGCAAAATGCTATCCAGTGCTGGCATTTATTGCTATGTGAGATTTTTATTAAGCTAAATCAGCTAAACTATAAGTGTATGCCTCACTCTATGAATTGTGTTAAGGTACCTGTTTAATGTCGTAAATGAGTGAACTTTTACTGTCATGAACAACCCATGGTTATTTAATGTATTCACCTGGTAGATAAGGGAATATTTATGCATGCATATTTTGTACACAGGCCAGGCTTAGGAGACTGCTTATTGCCATTGGCGACTTGCCGTGAGAGTACTGCCAGCAGCCATCCTACAGTTACCTGTGTGTTTTGATCAGCCTTCACGTCTGCTGCGGTAGGACACGCTGTAGGCACTCGCTCACTCCCACCACCTCCTACATTACGAGGGTTGGGCCGGGGAGCTATTTTCCTTCCCTCTGGATCCTAGAACTGTTTACCTTTTGGGACTAAGAGAGGCCCTCTGTCTGTGCTGCTCCGATGATTGGGTTTTGTTTTGTTTTGTTTTGTAAATATTCAAGTGCTCCAGCCTCTGTTGTGCTGCTCCATGATTGGCTCCAGCCTCTGTTGTGCTGCTCCATGATTGGCTCCCAGCTCTGTTGTGCTGCTCATGATTGGCTCCAAGAAAGTTGTGCTGCTCCATGATTGGCTCCAGCTGCTGGACTGAAATTTGCCCCAGTGTGCCCCTCCTTGATATCCCGCAACCCACCACCAGGGTTCCGACACATAACACACTTTTTTCAGGAAAGTAAACCTCCAGGGGTCCTTTCCATATTTTTACAGAGACTGCATAAGGACCGTTAGAAAAGCATTACCCATTGATTATTAAGCTTGGACCAGTGGGGTCCGGTGTTCGGGCCCCACCACGTAAAACCAGTCCCCATGACGTGAGTGGAATCTCAGGTTATGGAACCCACCAGGAGTTGAAAACAAGTACAGACACATACACACACACACACACACACACACACACACAGAGACACACACACACACACACACACAGAGAGAGACACACACACACACACACACACACAGACACACAGACACACAGACACACACACACAGACACACAGACGCACACAGAGTTAGTACTGATCAGAACAAACTAAAACATGGTTTTTGTACTTGTTTGTGTCTGGTGTGTATAGTTGTGTGTTTTGGTGTGTGTACTTGTGTGTGTGTTGTAATTGTATATGTACTTATATGTTGTGTGTGTGTAGTTGTGTGTGTGATGTGTATAGTCCTGTGTGTAGAGTGTACAGTTGTGTGCACAGTTGTGTGTATAATTGTGTGCATAGTTGTGTGTATAATTGTGTGTATAGTTGTGTGTATAATTGTGTGTATAGTTGTGTGTATAATTGTGTGTATAATTGTGTGTATAGTTGTGTGTATAGTTGTGTGTATAATTGTGTGTATAGTTGTGTGTATAATTGTGTGCATAGTTGTGTGTATAATTGTGTGTATAGTTGTGTGTATAATTGTGTGTATAGTTGTGTGTATAATTGTGTGCATAGTTTTGTGTATAGTTGTGTGTATAATTGTGTGTATAGTTGTGTGTATAATTGTGTGCATAGTTGTGTGTATACTTGTGTGCACAGTTGTGTGTATAATTGTGTGTATAGTTGTGTGTATAATTGTGTGTATAGTTGTGTGTATAATTGTGTGCATAGTTGTGTGTATACTTGTGTGCACAGTTGTGTGTATAATTGTGTGCATAGTTGTGTGTATACTTGTGTGCACAGTTGTGTGTATACTTGTGTGCACAGTTGTGTGTATAATTGTGTGTATAGTTGTGTGTATAATTGTGTGCATAGTTGTGTGTATAATTGTGTGTATAGTTGTGTGCATAGTTGTGTGTATAGTTGTGTGTATAATTGTGTGCACAGTTGTGTGTATAATTGTGTGCACAGTTGTGTGTATAATTGTGTGTATAGTTGTGTGCATAGATGTGTGTATAGTTGTGTGTATAATTGTGTGTATAATTGTGTGTATAATTGTGTGTATAGTTGTGTGTATAATTGTGTGCATAGTTGTGTGTATAATTGTGTGTATAGTTGTGTGTATAATTGTGTGTATAGTTGTGTGTATAATTGTGTGTATAATTGTGTGTATAATTGTGTGTATAATTGTGTGTATAATTGTGTGCATAGTTGTGTGTATAATTGTGTGCACAGTTGTGTGTATAATTGTGTGTATAGTTGTGTGTATAATTGTGTGTATAGTTGTGTGTATAGTGTAGAGAGAGATAACCACCCACAGATAGAGAGGGATAACCACCCACAGATAGAGAGAGATAACCACCCACAGATAGAGAGAGATAACCACCCACAGATAGAGAGAGATAACCACCCACAGATAGAGAGATAACCGCCCACAGATAGAGAGAGATAACCACCCACAGATAGAGAGATAACCACCCACAGATAGAGAGATAACCACCCACAGATAGAGAGATAACCACCCACAGATAGAGAGAGAGATAACCACCCACAGATAGAGAGATAACCGCCCACAGATAGAGAGAGATAACCACCCACAGATAGAGAGGGATAACCACCCACAGATAGAGAGAGATAACCACCCACAGATAGAGAGGAGATAACCACCCACAGATAGAGAGAGATAACCACCCACAGATAGAGAGGGATAACCACCCACAGATAGAGAGGGATAACCACCCACAGATAGAGAGGGATAACCCCACAGATAAGAGGATAACCACCCACAGATAGAGAGAGATAACCACCCACAGATAGAGAGAGATAACCACCCACAGATAGAGAGAGATAACCACCCACAGATAGAGAGAGATAACCACCCACAGATAGAGAGGGATAACCACCCACAGATAGAGAGAGATAACCACCCACAGATAGAGAGAGATAACCACCCACAGATAGAGAGAGATAACCACCCACAGATAGAGAGAGATAACCACCCACAGATAGAGAGAGATAACCACCCACAGATAGAGAGAGATAACCACCCACAGATAGAGAGAGATAACCACCCACAGATAGAGAGAGATAACCACCCACAGATAGAGAGAGATAACCACCCACAGATAGAGAGAGATAACCACCCACAGATAGAGAGAGATAACCACCCACAGATAGAGAGAGATAACCACCCACAGATAGAGAGAGATAACCACCCACAGATAGAGAGAGATAACCACCCACAGATAGAGAGAGATAACCACCCACAGATAGAGAGGGATAACCACCCACAGATAGAGAGGGATAACCACCCACAGATAGAGAGAGATAACCACCCACAGATAGAGAGAGATAACCACCCACAGATAGAGAGGGATAACCACCCACAGATAGAGAGAGATAACCACCCACAGATAGAGAGGGATAACCACCCACAGATAGAGAGGGATAACCACCCACAGATAGAGAGGGATAACCACCCACAGATAGAGAGAGATAACCAACCACAGATAGAGAGGGATAACCACCCACAGATAGAGAGGGATAACCACCCACAGATAGAGAGGGATAACCACCCACAGATAGAGAGGGATAACCACCCACAGATAGAGAGGGATAACCACCCACAGATAGAGAGGGATAACCACCCACAGATAGAGAGGGATAACCACCCACAGATAGAGAGAGATAACCACCCACAGATAGAGAGGGATAACCACCCACAGATAGAGAGGGATAACCACCCACAGATAGAGAGGGATAACCACCCACAGATAGAGGGATAACCACCCACAGATAGAGAGGGATAACCACCCACAGATAGAGAGAGATAACCAACCACAGATAGAGAGGGATAACCACCCACAGATAGAGAGAGATAACCACCCACAGATAGAGAGGGATAACCACCCACAGATAGAGAGAGATAACCACCCACAGATAGAGAGGGATAACCACCCACAGATAGAGAGGGATAACCACCCACAGATAGAGAGAGATAACCACCCACAGATAGAGAGAGATAACCAACCACAGATAGAGAGGGATAACCACCCACAGATAGAGAGAGATAACCACCCACAGATAGAGAGGGATAACCGCCCACAGATAGAGAGGGATAACCACCCACAGATAGAGAGGGATAACCACCCACAGATAGAGAGGGATAACCACCCACAGATAGAGAGAGATAACCAACCACAGATAGAGAGAGATAACCACCCACAGATAGAGAGAGATAACCAACCACAGATAGAGAGAGATAACCACCCACAGATAGAGAGGGATAACCACCCACAGATAGAGAGATAACCACCCACAGATAGAGAGGGATAACCGCCCACAGATAGAGAGAGATAACCACCCACAGATAGAGAGGGATAACCACCCACAGATAGAGAGGGATAACCACCCACAGATAGAGAGGGATAACCACCCACAGATAGAGAGAGATAACCACCCACAGATAGAGAGAGATAACCACCCACAGATAGAGAGAGATAACCACCCACAGATAGAGGGATAACCACCCACAGATAGAGAGAGATAACCACCCACAGATAGAGAGAGATAACCACCCACAGATAGAGAGGGATAACCACCCACGGATAGAGAGGGATAACCGCCCACAGATAGAGAGAGATAACCACCCACAGATAGAGAGAGATAACCACCCACAGATAGAGAGATAACCACCCACAGATAGAGAGATAACCACCCACAGATAGAGAGAGATAACCACCCACAGATAGAGAGGGATAACCACCCACAGATAGAGAGATAACCACCCACAGATAGAGAGAGATAACCACCCACAGATAGAGAGGATAACCCCCACAGATAGAGAGAGATAACCACCCACAGATAGAGAGATAACCACCCACAGATAGAGAGAGATAACACCCCACAGATAGAGAGGGAATAACCGCCCACAGATAGAGAGGGATAACCACCCACAGATAGAGAGAGATAACCACCCACGGATAGAGAGGGATAACCGCCCACAGATAGAGAGGGATAACCACCCACAGATAGAGAGGGATAACCACCCACAGATAGAGAGAGATAACCACCCACAGATAGAGAGAGATAACCACCCACAGATAGAGGGATAACCACCCACAGATAGAGGGATAACCACCCACAGATAGAGAGAGATAACCACCCACAGATAGAGGGATAACCACCCACAGATAGAGAGATAACCACCCACAGATAGAGAGAGATAACTGCCCACAGATAGAGAGGGATAACCGCCCACAGATAGAGAGAGATAACCGCCCACAGATAGAGAGGGATAACCACCCACAGATAGAGAGGGATAACCACCCACAGATAGAGAGATAACCACCCACAGATAGAGAGAGATAACCACCCACAGATAGAGAGAGATAACCACCCACAGATAGAGAGGGATAACCACCCACGGATAGAGAGGGATAACCGCCCACAGATAGAGAGGGATAACCACCCACAGATAGAGAGGGATAACCGCCCACAGATAGAGAGAGATAACCACCCACAGATAGAGAGAGATAACCACCCACAGATAGAGAGAGATAACCACCCACAGATAGAGAGGGATAACCACCCACAGATAGAGAGGGATAACCACCCACAGATAGAGAGGGATAACCACCCACAGATAGAGAGAGATAACCACCCACAGATAGAGAGGGATAACCACCCACAGATAGAGAGAGATAACCACCCACAGATAGAGAGATAACCACCCACAGATAGAGAGAGATAACCACCCACAGATAGAGAGAGATAACCACCCACAGATAGAGAGGGATAACCACCCACAGATAGAGAGGGATAACCACCCACAGATAGAGAGAGATAACCACCCACAGATAGAGAGGGATAACCACCCACAGATAGAGAGAGATAACCACCCACAGATAGAGAGGGATAACCACCCACAGATAGAGAGGGATAACCGCCCACAGATAGAGAGAGATAACCACCCACAGATAGAGAGGGATAACCACCCACAGATAGAGAGAGATAACCACCCACAGATAGAGAGGGATAACCACCCACAGATAGAGAGAGATAACCACCCACAGATAGAGAGAGATAACCACCCACAGATAGAGAGGGATAACCACCCACAGATAGAGAGGGATAACCACCCACAGATAGAGAGGGATAACCACCCACAGATAGAGAGATAACCACCCACAGATAGAGAGATAACCACCCACAGATAGAGAGAGATAACCACCCACAGATAGAGAGAGATAACCACCCGCCGAGGGCCAAAGGTGAGTGGACAATTTTTTTAGTGTGTATAATTTTAGTGTATTTATGTGTATATATATATGTTTGTGTATACAAATGTGTGTATATATTTGTGTGTATATCTATGTGTGTGTGTATATGTGTGTGTATATATGTTTGTGTAAACATGTGTGTATGTGTGTGTATATATTTGTGTGAATATATATTTGTGTGTATATATGTGTGTGTGTATATATGTGTGTGTATACATGTGTGTATATGTGTGTATATATTTGTGTGAATATATATGTGTGTGAATATATATTTGTGTGTATATATGTGTGTGAATATATATGTGTGTGTATATATGTGTGTGTATATATGTGTGTGTATATATATATATGTGTGTGTATATACTGTATATGTTTGTGTAAACATGTGTATATGTGTATATATATATGTTTGTGTATACAAGTGTGTATATATTTGTGTGTATATCTATGTGTGTGTGTATATATGTGTGTGTATATATGTTTGTGTAAACATGTGTGTATGTGTGTGTATATATTTGTGTGTATATATATTTGTGTGAATATATATGTGTGTGTATATATTTGTGTGTGTGTATATATATGTGTGTGTATACATGTGTGTATATATATATTTGTGTGAATATATATGTGTGTATATATTTGTGTGTATATATGTGTGTGTATATATTTGTGTGAATATATATGTGTGTGTATATATTTGTGTGTATATATGTGTGTGTATATATATATGTGTGTGTATATACTGTATATGTTTGTGTAAACATGTGTATATGTGTGTATATATATGTTTGTGTATACATATGTGTGTATATATATATATGTATGTACCTGGCAGAACTCCTGGTAGCTGACCCTGCCGTCCCCGTCCTGGTCCACCCACACGATGGTCTTGTTGATGATCTGCTGCAGCTGGTCCTCTTCCAGGTTCTTTCCAACCATCAACTTCAGGACCATGAAGAGCTCCTCGTTAGAGATGAACCCATCACCATCAACGTCATAGATCCTGAAGGCAACTGTGGAGACACCATCAACGTCATAGATCCTGAAGGAGACACCATCAACGTCATAGATCCTGAAGGCAACTGTGGAGACACCATCAACGCCATAGATCCTGAAGGAGACACCATCAACGTCATAGATCCTGAAGGCAACTGTGGAGACACCATCAACATCATAGATCCTGAAGGCAACTGTGGAGAGACACCATCAACGTTATAGATCCTGAAGGAGACACCATCAACGTCATAGATCCTGAAGGCAACTGTGGAGACACCATCAACGTCATAGATTCTGAAGGCAACTGTGGAGACACCGTCAACGTCATAGATCCTGAAGGCAACTGTGGAGACACCATCAACGTCATAGATCCTGAAGGCAACTGTGGAGACACCATCAACGTCATAGATCCTGAAGGCAACTGTGGAGACACCATCAACGTCATAGATCCTGAAGGAGACACCATCAACGTCATAGATCCTGAAGGCAACTGTGGAGACACCATCAACGTCATAGATCCTGAAGGAGACACCATCAACGTCATAGATCCTGAAGGCAACTGTGGAGACACCATCAACGTCATAGATCCTGAAGGAGACACCATCAACGTCATAGATCCTGAAGGCAACTGTGGAGACACCATCAACGTCATAGATCCTGAAGGCAACTGTGGAGACACCATCAACGTCATAGATCCTGAAGGCAACTGTGGAGACACCATCAACGTCATAGATCCTGAAGGCAACTGTGGAGACACCATCAACGTCATAGATCCTGAAGGACACTGTGGAGACACCATCAACGTCATAGATCCTGAAGGAGACACCATCAACGTCATAGATCCTTAAGGCAACTGTGGAGACACCATCAACGCCATAGATCCTGAAGGAGACACCATCAACGTCATAGATCCTGAAGGCAACTGTGGAGACACCATCAACGTCATAGATCCTGAAGGACACTGTGGAGACACCATCAACGTCACAGATCCTGAAGGAGACACCATCAACGTCATAGATCCTGAAGGAGACACCATCAACGTCATTGATCCTGAAGGCAACTGTGGAGACACCATCAACGTCATAGATCCTGAAGGAGACACCATCAACGTCATAGATCCTGAAGGCAACTGTGGAGACACCATCAACGTCATAGATCCTGAAGGGGACACCATCAACGTCATAGATCCTGAAGGCAACAGTGGAGACACCATCAACGTCATAGATCCTGAAGGAGACACCATCAACGTCATTGATCCTGAATGCAACTGTGGAGACACCATCAACGTCATAGATCCTGAAGGAGACACCATCAACGTCATAGATCCTGAAGGCAACTGTGGAGACACCATCAACGTCATAGATCCTGAAGGAGACACCATCAACGTCAATGATCCTGAAGGCAACTGTGGAGACACCATCAACGTCATAGATCCTGAAGGAGACACCATCAACGTCATAGATCCTGAAGGCAACTGTGGAGACACCATCAACGTCATAGATCCTGAAGGAGACACCATCAACGTCATAGATCCTGAAGGAGACACCATCAACGTCATAGATCCTGAAGGCAACTGTGGAGACACCATCAACGTCATAGATCCTGAAGGAGACACCATCAACGTCATTGATCCTGAATGCAACTGTGGAGACACCATCAACGTCATAGATCCTGAAGGAGACACCATCAACGTCATAGACCCTGAAGGCAACTGTGGAGACACCATCAACGTCATAGATCCTGAAGGAGACACCATCAACGTCAATGATCCTGAAGGCAACTGTGGAGACACCATCAACGTCATAGATCCTGAAGGAGGCACCATCAACGTCATTGATCCTGAAGGCAACTGTGGAGACACCATCAACGTCATAGATCCTGAAGGACACTGTGGAGACACCATCAACGTCATAGATCCTGAAGGACACTGTGGAGACACCATCAACGTCATAGATCCTGAAGGAGACACCATCAACGTCATATATCCTGAAGGAGACACCATCAACGTCATAGATCCTGAAGGAGACACCATCAACGACATAGATCCTGAAGGTCTCTCTCTCTGGTCTCTCTCTCTGGTCTCTCTCTGGTCTCTCTCTGGTCTCTCTCTGGTCTCTCTCTGGTCTCTCTCTCTGGTCTCTCTCTGGTCTCTCTCTCTGGTCTCTCTCTCTGGTCTCTCTCTCTGGTCTCTCTCTCTGGTCTCTCTCTGGTCTCTCTCTGGTCTCTCTCTCTGGTCTCTCTCTGGTCTCTCTCTGGTCTCTCTCTGGTCTCTCTCTCTGGTCTCTCTCTCTGGTCTCTCTCTCTGGTCTCTCTCTGGTCTCTCTCTGGTCTCTCTCTCTGGTCTCTCTCTCTGGTCTCTCTCTGGTCTCTCTCTGGTCTCTCTCTGGTCTCTCTCTCTGGTCTCTCTCTGGTCTCTCTCTGGTCTCTCTCTCTGGTCTCTCTCTGGTCTCTCTCTGGTCTCTCTCTCTGGTCTCTCTCTGGTCTCTCTCTGGTCTCTCTCTGGTCTCTCTCTGGTCTCTCTCTCTGGTCTCTCTCTGGTCTCTCTCTCTGGTCTCTCTCTCTGGTCTCTCTCTCTGGTCTCTCTCTGGTCTCTCTCTGGTCTCTCTCTCTGGTCTCTCTCTCTGGTCTCTCTCTGGTCTCTCTCTGGTCTCTCTCTGGTCTCTCTCTCTGGTCTCTCTCTGGTCTCTCTCTGGTCTCTCTCTGGTCTCTCTCTGGTCTCTCTCTGGTTTAAACAGTTGTGTGACTCACAGCGAAGTCTTTGCTCTTTGGTTCCTTTGACAGAGAACTGCATCACACCCTCCAGGAACTCTGCAACACACACGCATAGACACACACACACACAAACACAGACACACACACACACACACACACACACAGAGACAAACAGACACAGAGACTTAGACCCTGTTTCCACAGAGACGCCGCAACAATAACGTTAAAAAAGTAAAAATAGACCAGAGAGAGACCAGAGAGAGAGACCAGAGAGAGACCAGAGAAAGACCAGAGAGAGAGACCAGAGAGAGACCAGAGAGAGAGACCAGAGAGAGACCAGAGAAAGACCAGAGAGAGAGGCCAGAGAGAGACCAGAGAGAGAGACCAGAGAGAGACCAGAGAAAGACCAGAGAGAGAGACCAGAGAGAGAGAGACCAGAGAGAGAGACCAGAGAGAGAGACCAGAGAGACACCAGAGAGAGACCAGAGAGAGAGACCAGAGAGAGAGACCAGAGAGAGAGAGACCAGAGAGAGAGAGACCAGAGAGAGAGACCAGAGAGACACCAGAGAGAGACCAGAGAGAGAGACCAGAGAGAGAGAGACCAGAGAGAGAGATCAGAGAGAGAGACCAGAGAGAGAGACCAGAGAGAGAGACCAGAGAGAGAGACCAGAGAGAGAGACCAGAGAGAGAGAGACCAGAGAGATACCGGAGAGAGAGAGCGAGACCAGAGAGAGACCAGAGAGAGAGACCAGAGAGAGACCAGAGAGAGAGACCAGAGAGAGACCAGAGAGAGACCAGAGAGAGAGAGACCAGAGAGAGACCAGAGTAAGACCAGAGGAAGACCAGAGAGAGACCAGAGAGAGAGACCAGAGAGAGACCAGAGAGAGAGACCAGAGAGAGACCAGAGTAAGACCAGAGGAAGACCAGAGAGAAGACCAGAGACCAGAGAGAGAGAGACCAGAGAGAGACCAGAGAGAGAGACCAGAGAGAGAGACCAGAGAGAGAGAGACCAGAGAGAGAGACCAGAGAGAGAGAGACCAGAGAGAGAGAGACCAGAGAGATACCAGAGAGAGAGAGTAAGAGCGAGACCAGAGAGAGACCAGAGAGAGAGACCAGAGAGAGACCAGAGAGAGAGACCAGAGAGAGACCAGAGAGAGAGAGAGACCAGAGAGAGACCAGAGAGAGACCAGAGAGAGACCAGAGAGAGAGAGACCAGAGAGAGACCAGAGAGAGAGACCAGAGAGAGAGACCAGAGAGAGACCAGAGAGAGAGACCAGAGAGAGAGAGACCAGAGAGATACCAGAGAGAGAGAGCGAGACCAGAGAGAGACCAGAGAGAGAGACCAGAGAGAGACCAGAGAGAGAGACCAGAGAGAGACCAGAGAGAGACCAGAGAGAGAGAGACCAGAGAGAGACCAGAGTAAGACCAGAGGAAGACCAGAGAGAGACCAGAGAGAGACCAGAGATAGAGACCAGAGAGAGAGACCAGAGAGAGACCAGAGAGAGAGACCAGAGAGAGACCAGAGAGAGACCAGAGAGAGAGACCAGAGAGAGAGACCAGAGAGATACCAGAGAGAGAGAGCGAGACCAGAGAGAGACCAGAGAGAGAGACCAGAGAGAGACCAGAGAGAGAGACCAGATAGAGAGACCAGAGAGAGACCAGAGAGAGACCAGAGAGAGAGAGACCAGAGAGAGACCAGAGTAAGACTAGAGGAAGACCAGAGAGAGACCAGAGAGAGAGACCAGAGAGAGACCAGAGAGAGACCAGAGAGAGAGAGACCAGAGAGAGACCAGAGTAAGACCAGAGGAAGACCAGAGAGAGAGACCAGAGAGAGACCAGAGAGAGAGACCAGAGAGAGACCAGAGAGAGAGACCAGAGAGAGAGAGACCAGAGAGATACCAGAGAGAGAGAGCGAGACCAGAGAGAGACCAGAGAGAGAGACCAGAGCGAGACCAGAGAGAGAGACCAGAGAGAGAGAGACCAGAGAGAGACCAGAGTAAGACTAGAGGAAGACCGGAGAGAGACCAGATATTGAGACCAGAGAGAGACCAGAGAGAGACCAGAGAGAGAGACCAGAGAGAGAGACCAGAGAGAGAGACCAGAGAGAGACCAGAGAGAGACCAGATATTGAGACCAGAGTGAGACCAGAGAGAGACCGACCTCTGAAGTCCACCTCCCCGTTGCCGTCCTGGTCGAACAGGTCGATGACTCTTTGGAGCAGGGGGTTGTCCTTCAGTTCAGGCAGAGACATGAACTCCTCCACACTCAGCTCTCCGGACTCATCCAGGTCCAGCTTCTTAAACCGCTTATCCAGCCTCCGCATCTCTGTGGGGACACCACACCTGTGTTAGGCTCCTCCCCTCTGTGGGGACACCACACCTGTGTCAGGCTCCTCCCCCTCTGGCTCCTCCCCCTCTGGGGACACCACACCTGTGTCAGGCTCCTCCCCCTCTGTGGGGACACCACACCTGTGTCAGGCTCCTCCCCCTCTGTGTCCAGGACACCACACCTGTGTCAGGCTCCTCCCCCTCTGTGGGGACACCACACCTGTGTTAGGCTCCTCCCCTCTGTGGGGACACCACACCTGTGTCAGGCTCCTCCCCCTCTGGGGACACCACACCTGTGTCAGGCTCCTCCCCCTCTGTGGGGACACCACACCTGTGTCAGGCTCCTCCCCCTCTGTGTCAGGCTCCTCCCCCTCTGTGTCAGGCTCCTCCCCCTCTGTGTCAGGCTCCTCCCCCTCTGTGGGGACACCACACCTGTGTCAGGCTCCTCCCCCTCTGTGGGGACACCACACCTGTGTCAGGCTCCTCCCCCTCTGTGTCAGGCTCATCCCCCTCTGTGTCAGGCTCCTCCCCCTCTGTGTCAGGCTCCACCCCCTCTGTGGGGACACCACACCTGTGTCAGGCTCCTCCCCCTCTGTGTCAGGCTCCTCCCCCTCTGTGTCAGGCTCCTCCCCCTCTGTGGGACACCACACCTGTGTCAGGCTCCTCCCCCTCTGTGTCAGGCTCCTCCCCCTCTGTGGGGACACCACACCTGTGTCAGGCTCCTCCCCCTCTGTGTCAGGCTCCTCCCCCTCTGTGGGGACACCACACCTGTGTCAGGCTCCTCCCCCTCTGTGGGGACACCACACCTGTGTCAGGCTCCTCCCCCTCTGTGGGGACACCACACCTGTGTCAGGCCCCACCCCTCTGTGTCAGGCCACACCCGTCTGTGTCAGGCTCCTCCCCCTATGTCTCAGGCCACAGAAAGTTACTACCAGACAGGAGAAACAGACAAAGGGTTAACAGCAGCAGTAGCTGTAGCTGTAGCAGTGGCAGCAGTAGTAGTAGTTACTGCTACTGCTACTGCTACTACTACTACTACTGTTACTGTACCACTACTACTACAGCTACTGCTAATACTTCTACTGCTACTGTTGCAATACCTGGAGTTTTCTGCATATTGTTTGTGGATGACATCGTCTCTCTCTGGTCTCGGGTCTGGAGGTCTATAGATCCATGGTCTCAGGTCTAAGCCGGTGTCATGTGACCTCTCTAATCTCTGGTCTCTCTCTGGTCTCTCTCTGGTCTCTCTCTCTGGTCTTTCTCTGGTCTTTCTCTGGTCTCTCTCTCTGGTCTCTCTCTCTGGTCTCTCTCTGGTCTCTCTCTGGTCTCTCTCTCTGGTCTCTCTCTGGTCTCTCTCTGGTCTCTCTCTGGTCTCTCTCTGGTCTCTCTCTGGTCTCGGGTCTGGAGGTCTACAGATCCATGGTCTCAGGTCTAAGCTGGTGTCATGTGACCTCTCTAATCTCTGGTCTCTTTTCTCAGGGATGAAAATAAAACTGACGTCTCTGAGAGAGGGAGAAGGGTGAGGACAGGGGTGAGGGAGGGAGAAGGGTGAGGACAGGGGTGAGGGAGGGAGAAGGGTGAGGACAGGGGTGAGGGAGGGAGAAGGGGGAGGACAGGGGTGAGGGAGGGACAAGGGTGAGGACAGGGGTGAGGGAGGGAGAAGGGTGAGGACAGGGGTGAGGGAGGGAGAAGGGTGAGGGACAGGGGTGAGGGAGGGAGAAGGGGGAGGACAGGGTGAGGGAGGGACAAGGGTGAGGACAGGGTGAGGGAGGGGGACAAGGGTGAGGACAGGGGTGAGAGAGGGAGAAGGGTGAGGACAGGGGTGAGGGAGGGACAAGGGTGAGGACAGGGGTGAGGGAGGAGAAGGGTGAGGACAGGGGTGAGGGAGGGAGAAGGGTGAGGACAGGGGTGAGGGAGGGAGAAGGGGAGGACAGGGGTGAGGGAGGGAGAAGGGTGAGGACAGGGGTGAGGGAGGGAGAAGGGTGAGGACAGGGGTGAGGGAGGGACAAGGGTGAGGACAGGGGTGAGGGAGGGAGAAGGGTGAGGAACAGGGGTGAGGGAGGGAGGGGTGAGGACAGGGGTGAGTGAGGGAGAAGGGTGAGGACAGGGTGAGAGAGGGAGAAGGGGGAGGACAGGGGAGGGAGGAAGGGTGACAGGGTGAGGGGGTGAGGGAGAAAGGGTGAGGACAGGGGTGAGGGAGGGAGGGGTGAGGACAGGGGTGAGGGAGGGAGAAGGGTGAGGACAGGGGTGAGGGAGGGAGAAGGGTGAGGACAGGGGTGAGGGAGGGAGAAGGGTGAGGGAGGGGTGAGAAGGGTGAGGACAGGGGTGAGGAGGGAGAAGGGGGAGGACAGGGTGAGGGAGGGAGAAGGGTGAGGACAGGGGTGAGGAGAGGGAGAAGGGGGGGGGTGAGGAGGGGAAGGGTGAGGACAGGGGTGAGAGGGAGAAGGGAGAAGGGGTGAGGGACAGGGGGTGAGGACAGGGGTGGAGGGAGGGACAAGGGTGAGGACAGGGGTGAGAGAGGGAGAAGGTGAGGACAGGGGTGAGGGAGGGAGAAGGGGGAGGACAGGGGTGAGGGAGGGAGAAGGGGTGAGGACAGGGGTGAGAGAGGGAGAAGGGGGAGGACAGGGGTGAGGGAGGGAGAAGGGGAGGACAGGGGTGAGAGAGGGAGAAGGGGGAGGACAGGGGTGAGGGAGGGACAAGGGTGAGGACAGGGGTGAGGGAGGGAGAAGGGTGAGGACAGGGGTGAGGGAGGGAGAAGGGTGAGGACAGGGGTGAGTGAGGGAGAAGGGGCGAGGACAGGGGTGAGAGAGGGAGAAGGGGCAGGACAGGGGTGAGGGGAGGGAGAAGGGTGAGGACAGGGTGGATGAAGAGGAGAAGGGGAGGACAGGGGTGAGGGAGGGAGGTCTGTGGGGACATCTCATGGAAGAGGTTTCAGATGGGGTGGATCGCCATAGACAACAGCAATTCCAGTTCCTGACAATATCCTGATTTAGACCTGCTTTAGTCCGGCTTTAGACCTGCTTTAGACCTGCTTTAGACCTGCTTTAGACCTGCTTTAGTCCTGCTTTAGACCTGATTTAGACCTGCTTTAGACCTGCTTTAGACCTGCTTTAGTCCTGCTTTAGTCCTGCTTTAGACCTGCTTTAGACCTGCTTTAGTCCTGCTTTAGACCTGCTTTAGTCCTGCTTTAGTCCTGCTTTAGTCCTGCTTTAGACCTGCTTTAGACCTGCTTTAGACCTGCTTTAGTCCTGCTTTAGTCCTGCTTTAGACCTGCTTTAGTCCTGCTTTAGACCTGCTTTAGACCTGCTTTAGTCCTGCTTTAGTCCTGCTTTAGTCCTGCTTTAGACCTGCTTTAGACCTGCTTTAGACCTGCTTTAGACCTGCTTTAGACCTGCTTTAGACCTGCTTTAGACCTGCTTTAGTCCTGCTTTAGTCCTGCTTTAGTCCTGCTTTAGTCCTGCTTCAGACCTGCTTTAGACCTGCTTTAGTCCTGCTTTAGTCCTGCTTTAGACCTGCTTTAGTGCTGCTTTAGACCTGCTTTAGTCCTGCTTTAGTCCTGCTTTAGACCTGCTTTAGACCTGCTTTAGTCCTGCTTTTTAGACCTGCTTTAGACCTGCTTTAGACCTGCTTTAGACCTGCTTTAGACCTGCTTTAGTTCTGCTTTAGACCTGCTTTAGTCCTGCTTTAGACCTGCTTTAGACCTGCTTTAGACCTGCTTTAGTCCTGCTTTAGTCCTGCTTTAGACCTGCTTTAGTCCTGCTTTAGTCCTGCTTTAGACCTGCTTTAGTCCTGCTTTAGTCCTGCTTTAGTCCTGCTTTAGACCTGCTTTAGACCTGCTTTAGACCTGCTTTTGACCCTGCTTTAGACCTGCTTTAGTCCTGCTTTAGTCCTGCTTCAGACCTGCTTTAGACCTGCTTTAGTCCTGCTTTAGTCCGCTTTAGACCTGCTTTAGTGTGCTTTAGACCTGCTTTAGTCCTGCTTTAGTCCTGCTTTAGACCTGCTTTAGACCTGCTTTAGTCCTGCTTTAGACCTGCTTTAGACCTGCTTTAGACCTGCTTTAGTACCTGCTTTAGACCTGCTTTAGTCCTGCTTTAGTCCTGCTTTAGACCTGCTTTAGTCCTGCTTTAGTCCTGCTTTAGTCCTGCTTTAGACCTGCTTTAGACCTGCTTTAGTCCTGCTTTAGACCTGCTTTAGTCCTGCTTTAGTCCTGCTTTAGTCCTGCTTTAGACCTGCTTTAGATCT
Source organism: Knipowitschia caucasica (assembly GCA_964034765.1). NCBI lineage: Eukaryota > Metazoa > Chordata > Actinopteri > Gobiiformes > Gobiidae > Knipowitschia > Knipowitschia caucasica. The sequence continues at coordinate 32,006,275 of OZ035834.1, read as the reverse complement.
GCTTTTAGTCCTGCTTTAGTCCTGCTTTTAGACCTGCTTTAGACCTGCTTTAGTCCTGCTTTAGACCTGTTTTAGTCCTGCATTAGGTCCCTGCTTTAGTCCTGCTGCTTTAGACCTGCTTTTAGTCCTGCTTTAGACCTGCTTTAGTCCTGCTTTTAGTTCTGCTTTAGACCTGCTTTAGTCCTGCTTTAGTCTTTAGTCTTGCTTTAGTCCTGCTTTAGAGTCCTGCTTTAGATCCTGCTTTAGTCCTGCTTTAGTCCTGCTTTAGTCCTGCTTTAGTCCAGCTTTAGACCTGCTTTAGTCCTGCTTTAGTCCTGCTTCAGTCCTGCTTTAGACCTGCTTTAGACCTGCTTTAGTCCTGCTTTAGTCCTGCTTTAGACCTGCTTTAGACCTGCTTTAGTCCTGCTTTAGACCTGCTTTAGTCCTGCTTTAGTCCTGCTTTAGACCTGCTTTAGTCCTGCTTTAGACCTGCTTTAGACCTGCTTTAGACCTGCTTTAGACCTGCTTTAGTCCTGCTTTAGTCCTGCTTTAGACCTGCTTTAGACCTGCTTTAGTCCTGCTTTAGTCCTGCTTTAGTCCTGCTTTAGTCCTGCTTTAGACCTGCTTTAGACCTGCTTTAGTCCTGCTTTAGTCCTGCTTTAGTCCTGCTTTAGACCTGCTTTAGTCCTGCTTTAGACCTGCTTTAGACCTGCTTTAGTCCTGCTTTAGTCCTGCTTTAGTCCTGCTTTAGACCTGCTTTAGACCTGCTTTAGTCCTGCTTTAGTCCTGCTTTAGTCCTGCTTTAGACCTGCTTTAGTCCTGCTTTAGACCTGCTTTAGACCTGCTTTAGTCCTGCTTTAGTCCTGCTTTAGTCCTGCTTTAGACCTGCTTTAGTCCTGCTTTAGTCCTGCTTTAGACCTGCTTTAGTCCTGCTTTAGACCTGCTTTAGACCTGCTTTAGACCTGCTTTAGTCCTGCTTTAGTCCTGCTTTAGTCCTGCTTTAGTCCTGCTTTAGTCCTGCTTTAGTCCTGCTTTAGACCTGCTTTAGTCCTGCTTTAGTCCTGCTTTAGTCCTGCTTTAGTCCTGCTTTAGACCTGCTTTAGTCCTGCTTTAGTCCTGCTTTAGACCTGCTTTAGACCTGCTTTAGTCATGCTTTAGACCTGCTTTAGTCCTGCTTTAGTCCTGCTTTAGACCTGCTTTAGTCCTGCTTTAGACCTGCTTTAGACCTGCTTTAGACCTGCTTTAGACCTGCTTTAGTCCTGCTTTAGTCCTGCTTTAGACCTGCTTTAGTCCTGCTTTAGTCCTGCTTTAGTCCTGCTTTAGTCCTGCTTTAGACCTGCTTTAGACCTGCTTTAGTCCTGCTTTAGACCTGCTTTAGACCTGCTTTAGTCCTGCTTTAGTCCTGCTTTAGTCCTGCTTTAGACCTGCTTTAGTCCTGCTTTAGACCTGCTTTAGACCTGCTTTAGACCTGCTTTAGTCCTGCTTTAGACCTGCTTAAGACCTGCTTTAGTCCTGCTTTAGACCTGCTTTAGACCTGCTTTAGTCCTGCTTTAGTCCTGCTTTAGACCTGCTTTAGACCTGCTTTAGTCCTGCTTTAGACCTGCTTTAGACCTGCTTTAGACCTGCTTTAGTCCTGCTTTAGTCCTGCTTTAGTCCTGCTTTAGACCTGCTTTAGACCTGCTTTAGTCCTGCTTTAGTCCTGCTTTAGTCCTGCTTTAGTCCTGCTTTAGTCCTGCTTTAGTCCTGCTTTAGACCTGCTTTAGACCTGCTTTAGACCTGCTTTAGTCCTGCTTTAGACCTGCTTTAGACCTGCTTTAGTCCTGCTTTAGACCTGCTTTAGTCCTGCTTTAGACCTGCTTTAGTCCTGCTTTAGTCCTGCTTTAGACCTGCTTTAGACCTGCTTTAGACCTGCTTTAGTCCTGCTTTAGACCTGCTTTAGACCTGCTTTAGTCCTGCTTTAGACCTGCTTTAGTCCTGCTTTAGACCTGCTTTAGTCCTGCTTTAGACCTGCTTTAGACCTGCTTTAGTCCTGCTTTAAACCGCTTTAGTCCTGCTTTAGTCCTGCTTTAGACCTGCTTTAGTACTGCTTTAGTACTGCTTTAGACCTGCTTTAGTCCTGCTTTAGTCCTGCTTTAGTCCTGCTTTAGTCCTGCTTTAGACCTGCTTTAGACCTGCTTTAGACCTGCTTTAGTTCTGCTTTAGACCTCCTTTAGACCTGCTTTAGTCCTGCTTTAGTCCTGCTTGAGTCCTGCTTTAGACCTGCTTTAGTCCTGCTTTAGACCTGCTTTAGACCTGCTTTAGTCCTCCTTTAGACCTGCTTTAGACCCGCTTTAGACCTCTTTTAGTCCTGCTTTAGACCTGCTTTAGACCTGCTTTAGTCCTGCTTTAGACCTGCTTTAGACCTGCTTTAGTCCTGCTTTAGACCTGCTTTAGTCCTGCTTTAGACCTGCTTTAGACCTGCTTTAGTCCTGCTTTAGACCTGCTTTAGACCTGCTTTAGTCCTGCTTTAGACCTGCTTTAGACCTGCTTTAGACCTGCTTTAGTCCTGCTTTAGACCTGCTTTAGACCTGCTTTATTCCTGCTTTAGACCTGCTTTAGACCTGCTTTAGACCTGCTTTAGTCCTGCTTTAGTCCTGCTTTAGTCCTGCTTTAGTCCTGCTTTAGACCTGCTTTAGTCCTGCTTTAGTCCTGCTTTAGTCCTGCTTTAGTCCTGCTTTAGTCCTGCTTTAGACCTGCTTTAGACCTGCTTTAATCCTGCTTTAGACCTGCTTTAGACCTGCTTTAGTCCTGCTTTAGACCTGCTTTAGTCCTGCTTTAGACCTGCTTTAGTCCTGCTTTAGACCTGCTTTAGACCTGCTTTAGTCCTGCTTTAGACCTGCTTTAGACCTGCTTTAGTCCTGCTTTAGTCCTGCTTTAGTCCTGCTTTAGACCTGCTTTAGTCCTGCTTTAGACCTGCTTTAGTACTGCTTTAGACCTGCTTTAGTCCTGCTTTAGTCCTGCTTTAGTCCTGCTTTAGTCCTGCTTTAGACCTGCTTTAGACCTGCTTTAGACCTGCTTTAGTTCTGCTTTAGACCTCCTTTAGACCTGCTTTAGACCTGCTTTAGTCCTGCTTTAGTCCTGCTTTAGACCTGCTTTAGTCCTGCTTTAGACCTGCTTTAGACCTGCTTTAGTCCTGCTTTAGACCTGCTTTAGACCCGCTTTAGACCTGCTTTAGACCTCTTTTAGTCCTGCTTTAGACCTGCTTTAGTCCTGCTTTAGACCTGCTTTAGACCTGCTTTAGTCCTGCTTTTGACCTGCTTTAGACCTGCTTTAGTCCTCCTTTAGACCTGCTTTAGACCTGCTTTAGACTTGCTTTTGACCTGCTTTATTCCTCTTCATCCCTTTTCGGCCCTTTTCAGCCCTCTTCAGCCTTTGGCTCTCTTCAGCCCTCTTCAGCCATACTCAGCCCTCTTTGGCCCTCTTCAGCCCTCTTCAACCCTTTTTGGCCCTCTTTGGCCTTCTTTGGCCTTCTTCAGTCTTATTTGGCTCTCTTCAGCCCTCTTTGGCCCTCTTCCGCCCTCTTTGGCCCTCCTCAGCCCTCTTTAGCCCTTCTTGGCCCTCTTCAGTCTTCTTCAGCCCTCTTTGGCCTTCTTCAGCCCTCTTTGGTCCTCTTTAGCCCTTTTCAGCCCTATGCCCGTCTTTGGCCCTCTTTGGCCCTCTTTAGCTCTCTTTAGCCCTCTTCAGCCCTCTGGCCCTCTCCAGCCCTCTGGCCCTCTTTAGCCCTCTTCAGCCCTCTTTGGCCCTCTTCAGCATTCCTCAGTCCTCTTCAGTCCTCTTCATCCCTCCTGGCCCTCTTCAGCCCTCCTCAGCTCTCTTTGGCCTGGTTTGTCCTCAGGTCTCGGACAGCGGCCTGGGGATGCTGGAGAAGAATGCAGACGATGTGTTTAAGAAGCTGCAGAATATGACCAACAACACCAAAGCCTTCAACAGTGTCCCCAACCTGAAGACGTCTGTCACTGTCATCTCCACCATGAGCACCAAGCTGAGCAATCTGAGCAACCAGACCACTGTCAATGTGAGCCAGTCCGAGCCAGTCTGAGCCAGTTTGAGCAACCCGACCACTGTCAATGTGAGCCAGTCCGAGCCAGTCTGAGCCAGTTTGAGCAACCCGACCACTGTCAATGTGAGCCAGTCCGAGCCAGTCTGAGCCAGTTTGAGCAACCCGACCACTGTCAATGTGAGCCAGTCCGAGCCAGTCTGAGCCAGTCTGAGCAACCAGACCACTGTCAATGTGAGCCAGTCCAAGCCAGTCTGAGCAACCCGACCACTGTCAATGTGAGCCAGTCCGAGCCAGTCTGAGCCAGTCTGAGCAACCAGACCACTGTCAATGTGAGCCAGTCCGAGCCAGTCTGAGCCAGTCTGAGCAACCCGACCACTGTCAATGTGAGCCAGTCCGAGCCAGTCTGAGCCAGTCTGAGCAACCAGACCACTGTCAATGTGAGCCAGTCCGAGCCAGTCTGAGCCAGTCTGAGCAACCAGACCACTGTCAATGTGAGCCAGTCCGAGCCAGTCTAAGCCAGTCTGAGCAACCAGACCACTGTCAATGTGAGCCAGTCCGAGCCAGTCTAAGCCAGTCTGAGCAACCAGACCACTGTCAATGTGAGCCAGTCCGAGCCAGTCTTAGCCAGTCTGAGCAACCAGACCACTGTCAATGTGAGCCAGTCCGAGCCAGTCTGAGCCAGTTTGAGCAACCCGACCACTGTCAATGTGAGCCAGTCCAAGCCAGTCTGAGCAACCCGACCACTGTCAATGTGAGCCAGTCCGAGCCAGTCTGAGCCAGTCTGAGCAACCAGACCACTGTCAATGTGAGCCAGTCCGAGCCAGTCTAAGCCAGTCTGAGCAACCAGACCACTGTCAATGTGAGCCAGTCCGAGCCATTCTGAACCATGAGTAGCTAAAACAGAAGCTAATTGCTGGGTTGCAGCGTCACACAGAGCCTTAAAGTCCTCTGAGGAACAGGAAGTAAACCTCCCTTTTAAGAACAATGTAAACCTCCCCTTTAAGAACTATGTAAACCTCCCCTTTAAGAACTATGTAAACCTCCCCTTTAAGAACTATGTAAACCTCCCCTTTAAGAACAACGTAAACCTCCCCTTTAAGAACAATGTAAACCTCCCCTTTAAGAACGTAAACCTCCCCTTTGAGAACAACGTAAACCTCCCCTTTAAGAACAATGTAAACCTCCCCTTTAAGAACAACGTAAACCTCCCCTTTAAGAACAATGTAAACCTCCCCTTTAAGAACTATGTAAACCTCCCTTTTAAGAACATTGTAAACCTCCCCTTTAAGAACAATGTAAACCTCCCCTTTAAGAACAACGTAAACCTCCCCTTTAAGAACAATGTAAACCTCCCCTTTAAGAACTATGTAAACCTCCCCTTTGAGAACAACATAAACCTCCCCTTTAAGAACAACGTAAACCTCCCCTTTAAGAACAATGTAAACCTCCCCTTTAAGAACTATGTAAATCTTCCCTTTAAGAACAACGTAAACCGGCCCTACGCGCAGTCAACGCTTACGCGCAGTCAACGCGTACGCGCAATCAACGCTTACGATACGCGCAATCAACGCTTACAAGCTGTAACGCTCACACGCAGTCAACGCTCACACGCAGTCAACGCATACGCACACTCAACGCTCACACGCAGTCAACGCTTACGCACACTCAACGCTTACGCGCAGTCAACGCTTACGCACACTCAACGCTTACGCGCAGTCAACGCTTACGCACACTCAACGCTTACGCGCAGTCAACGCATACGCGCAATCAACGCTTACAAGCTGTAACGCTCACACGCAGTCAACGCTCACACGCAGTCAACGCATACGCACACTCAACGCTCACACGCAGTCAACGCTTACGCACACTCAACGCTTACGCACACTCAACGCTTACGCACACTCAACGCTTACGCGCAGTCAACGCTTACGCACACTCAACGCTTACGCACACTCAACGCTTACGCGCAGTCAACGCTTACGCACACTCAACGCTTACGCGCAGTCAACGCTTACGCGCAGTCAACGCTTACGCACACTCAACGCTTACGCGCAGTCAACGCTTACACGCAGTCAACGCATACGCACACTCAACGCTTACGCACACTCAACGCTTACGCACACTCAACGCTTACGCGCAGTCAACGCTTACACGCAGTCAACGCATACGCACACTCAACGCTTACGCACACTCAACGCTTACGCACACTCAACGCTTACGCACACTCAACGCTTACGCACACTCAACGCTTACGCGCAGTCAACGCATACGCACACTCAACGCTTACGCACACTCAACGCTTTCGCACACTCAACGCTTACGCGCAGTCAACGCATACGCACACTCAACGCTTACGCGCAGTCAACGCTTACGCACACTCAACGCTTACGCGCAGTCAACGCTTACGCACACTCAACGCTTTCGCACACTCAACGCTTACGCGCAGTCAACGCATACGCACACTCAACGCTTACGCGCAGTCAACGCTTACGCACACTCAACGCTTACGCGCAGTCAACGCTTACGCACACTCAGCGCTTACGCACACTCAACGCTTACGCGCAGTCAGCGCTTACTCGCAGTCAACGCATACGCACACTCAACGCTTACACGCAGTCAACGCATACGCACACTCAGCGCTTACGCACACTCAACGCTTACGCACACTCAACGCTTACGCGCAGTCAGCGCTTACTCGCAGTCAACGCATACGCACACTCAACGCTTACGTGCTGTGAAGGCGTCCTGTGGAAATGAGCTGTAACAGCCTTAATCCTCCCCATTGCTGGAAACATTGTTCGCTGCATGAACAGATTTCTCAGAATCAGAGTGAAACTAGACAGTGCTCCTGTGTGTGTTTTCTACATGTTTAAAAGGAGAAATTTACTTCCTGTCCTACGTCCCCAGGCCACGCCCCCTTTAGGTCACGTGACAACCCCGCAATACTTTAGCTAATACTGTAAATAATACTGTTAAAACTTTTTTTCACCCAAAGAGCTACCGTCCCGGGACGATAAAGGCAGAGAGCTACTTTCCAAGGACGATAAAGACAGAGAGCTACTTTCCCAGGACGATAAAGACAGAGAGCTACTTTCCCAGGACGATAAAGACAGAGAGCTACTTTCCCAGGACAATAAAGGCAGTGAGATACTTTCCCAGGACGATAAAGGCAGAGAGCTACTTTCCCAGGACGATAAAGGCAGAGCTACTGTCCCAGGACGATAAAGACAGAGAGCTACTTTCCAAGGACGATAAAGACAGAGAGCTACTTTCCAAGGACGATAAAGGCAGAGAGCTACTTTCCCAGAACGATAAAGGCAGAGAGCTACTTTCCAAGGACAATAAAGGCAGAGAGCTACTTTCCCAGGACGATAAAGGCAGAGAGCTACTGTCCCAGGACAATAAAGGCAGAGAGCTACTTTCCCAGGACGATAAAGGCAGAGAGCTACTTTCCAAGGACAATAAAGGCAGAGAGCTACTATCCCAGGACGATAAAGGCAGAGAGCTACTTTCCAAGGACAATAAAGGCAGAGAGCTACTATCCCAGGACGATAAAGGAAGAGAGCTATGGGAACAAGGCCGATATTACAGAAGCTAATACTGTAGCTAATACAGAAGCTAATACTGTAGCTAATACAGAAGCTAATACAGAAGCTAATACAGAAGCTAATACAGAAGCCATAACTGTAGCTAATACAGTTCCTTGCAAAAGTATTCGGCCCCCTTGAACCTTTCAACATTTCGCCACATTTCAGGCTTCAAACATAAAGATATAAAATTTTATTTTTTTGTCATGAATCAACAACAAGTCGGACACAATCGTGAAGTGGAACGAAATGTATTGGATAATTTAAACTTTTTTAACAAATAAAAAACTGAAAAGTGGGGCGTGCAATATTATTCGGCCCCTTTACTTTCACTGCAGCAAACTCACTCCAGAAGTTCAGTGAGGATCTTTGAATGATCCAATGTTGTCCTAAATGACTGATGATGATAAATAGAATGTACCTGTGTGTAATCAAGTCTCTGTATAAATGCACCTGCTCTTTGATAGTCTCAGGGTTCTGTTTAAAGCACAGAGAGAACCATGAAGACAAAGGAACACACCAGGCAGGTCCGAGATACTGTTGTGGAGAAGTTTAAAGCCGGATTTGGATACAAAAAGATTTCCCAAGCTTTAAACATCTCAAGGAGCACTGTGCAAGCAATTATATTGAAATGGAAGGAGTATCAGACCACTGCAAATCTACCAAGACCCGGCCGTCCCTCCAAACTTTCATCTCAAACAAGGAGAAGACTGATCAGAGATGCAGCCAAGAGGCCCATGATCACTCTGGATGAACTGCAGATAACTACAGCTGAGGTGGGAGAGTCTGTCCATAGGACAACAATCAGTCGTGCACTGCACAAATCTGGCCTTTATGGAAGAGTGGCAAGAAGAAAGCCATTTCTCAAAGATATTCATAAAAAGTCTTGTTTAAAGTTTGCCACAAGCCACCTGGGAGACACACCAAACATGTGGAAGAAGGTGCTCTGGTCAGATGAAACCAAAATCAAACTTTTTGGCCACAATGCAAAACGATATGTTTGGCGTAAAAGCAACACAGCTCATCACCCTGAACACACCATCCCCACTGTCAAACATGGTGGTGGCAGCATCATGCTTTGGGTCTGCTTTTCTTCAGCAGGGACAGGGAAGATGGCTAAAATTGATGGGAAGATGGATGGAGCCAAATACAGGACCATTCTGGAAGAAAACCTGTTGGAGTCTGCAAAAGACCTGAGACTGGGACGGAGATTTATCTTCCAACAGGACAATGATCCAAAACATAAAGCCAAATCTACAATGGAATGGTTCACAAATAGACGTATCCAGGTGTTAGAATGGCCAAGTCAAAGTCCAGACCTGAATCCAATCGAGAATCTGTGGAAAGAGCTGAAGACTGCTGTTCACAAACGCTCTCCATCCAACCTCACTGAGCTCCAGCTGTTTTGCAAGGAAGAATGGGAAAGAATTCCAGTCTCTCGATGTGCAAACTGATAGAGACATACCCCAAGCGACTTGCAGCTGTAATTGCAGCAAAAGGTGGCGCTACAAAGTATTAGCGCAAGGGGGCCGAATAATATTGCACGCCCCACTTTTCAGTTTTTTATTTTTTTAAAAAGTTTAAATTATCCAATAAATTTCGTTCCACTTCACGATTGTGTCCCACTTGTTGTTGATTCTTGACAAAAAAAAATATTTTTTATATCTTTATGTTTGAAGCCTGAAATGTGGCAAAATGTTGAAAGGTTCAAGGGGGCCGAATACTTTTGCAAGGAACTGTATTAGCTACAGTTATGGCTTCTGTATTACTGTACTGTAGCTAATACAGAAGCTAATACTGTAGCTAATACAGAAGCTAATACTGTAGCTAATACAGAAGCTAATACTGTAGCTAATACAGAAGCTAATACTCTAGCTAATACAGCTAATACTGTAGCTAATACAGAAGCTAATACTGTAGCTAATACAGAAGCTAATACTGTAGCTAATACAGAAGCTAATACTCTAGCTAATACAGAAGCTAATGCTGTAGCTAATACAGAAGCTAATACTGTAGCTAATACAGAAGCTAATACTGTAGCTAATACAGAAGCTAATGCTGTAGCTAATACAGAAGCTAATACTGTAGCTAATACAGAAGCTAATACTGTAGCTAATACAGAAGCTAATGCTGTAGCTAATACAGAAGCTAATGCTGTAGCTAATACAGCTTGCTAATGTGTACTGTCCCTGTTCACAGTCAATACATTGAATGCTTTCTTTCAGAACTTCCTCCTTTCTGCCAGTAACCTTCTGGAGCAGCCTCTGAACAACTCCTGGGAGTTGTCCTCTAAGGACACCAAAACGCCGTTAGCGGCGGAGTACCTGATCGCCGTGGAGCACCTGATCGACAACGCCAACGTCACACACCCCGATACCCAGAATAACCTGCAGGTGCGCAGCTGCCACGGCGTCTCCTGCAGCAACAAGGTCTTCAACAACAGCGTGACCGTCTCCACAGGCCACGGCGCCGCCATCACAACCACCGGGTTCTTAAACCTGGCAAACTTCCTGCCCAACAACCTCGAGCAGGAATACAGCCTGAACAGCATCGTCATCTCCACCACAGCTAGGGCTGAGAGCGTGGCTGGGAAAGCACAGGGAGGCGCACAGGGAGGCGCACAGGGAGGCGCACAGGGAGGCGCAGGCGTGGGGGAAGTCGACATCACCATAGACTTTGCTCTGATTGGCCCGCGGCGCCGTAACCACAAACTAATATGTGTATTCTGGAAGACGGACAAGTGGTCAGAAGAGGGCTGCGAGCTGCAGAGCGAGGGCCGCTGCCGCTGCCACCACCTGTCCTCGTTCGCCGTGCTCATGTCCAAGGCGCCGTTAGAGGTGCCGTACCTGACGCAGATCACGTACGCCGGCCTGTCCGTGTCCATCGTGTCTCTGGTGGCGTTCCTGGTGGTGGAGCTGGTGATCTGGCGAGACGTGGTGAAGACGGACACGCTGCACATGCGGCACTGCGCCCACGTGCACATAAGCGTGTGCCTGCTGGTGGCGGACGTGTGCTTCCTGGCGGCGGCGCTGCCCGGGGAGTTGTCGGCCGTGTGGTTGCTGACGTTCGTGGTGCTGCAGCACTTCTGTTACCTCGCCATGTTCTTCTGGACGCTGTGCCTCAGCTGCGTGCTGATGCATAAGACGGTGTACGTGTCTCTGCGCGGCGCCGGCCGCACGGCGTACATGCGCTTCTCGCTGCTGCTCGGCTACGTGAGCCCGCTCCTCATCGTCGTGGTTACCTTTCTGGCCAATGACGGCGCAGACGGACGGTACTACTCCAAGGAAACGCGCTGGCTGGTGTACGACGGCCTGTTAAAAGGCTCCATCTTCACCTTCATCATCCCTGTGTGCATCATCGTCTTCATCAACCTGTTCTTCATGGTGCTGGTGATCCTGAAGCTGCTGCAGAGCGCGGCGGCGCAGCCCACGGCGGATCCAGAGAAGAATTCTGTGAAAACCGTCATCCGCTCCGTGGTACTGCTCACGCCGGTGTTCGGCCTCACCTGGGTCTTCGGGTTCTTCATAATCCTCTTCGACCTGACGAAGGGACCAGGGGCGTACGCTGCTAACTACCTGTTCACCATCATGAACGCCTTCCAGGTACGTCTCCATGGTAATCGTAAGTACCAGAGGTACCAGAGGGTTAGGGACATGGGTCTAGGACACGGGTCTAGGACACGGGTGTAGGACACAGGTCTAGGACACGGGTGTAGGACACAGGTCTAGGACACGGGTGTAGGACACGGGTCTAGGACACGGGTCTAGGACACGGGTCTAGGACACGGGTGTAGGACACGGGTCTAGGACACGGGTGTTAGGACACGGGTTAGGACACGGGTCTTTTATATTTTGTTTTTCAGATTCTATAAGGTTCTTTTCCTAAGAAATGTTTTGTACAGAGCTCTCTGGTCTCTCTCTGGTCTCTCTTTGGTCCCTCTCTGGTCTCTCTCTGGTCTCTCTCTGGTCTGTGGTCTCTGGTCTCTGGTCTGTGGTCTACATGGTTGTGTCTCCTCAGGGTGGGCTGCAGTGTGAGTGTGAGAGACTTCAGGACCAGTTTTAGGACCGGGGTGGTCTTCTTGGCGCTGGTTTCGTCTCTCAGACCAGGTCTGGACCTGTCCCGGGCCTCACAGAGGAGCAACCTGCAGAACCTGGAGGAGGCTTTCAGCGCCGCGGAGAGGGACCTCCACATCCCACGACTGCTGGAGCCACATGGTTAGACACACACACACACACACACACAGAGACACACACACACACAGAGACACACACACACACAGACACACACCCACACACACACACACACACACACACACAGACACACACACACACACACACAGACACACACACACATAATACAAGTAAGTAAGTAATACAAAACAGTCAATAGAAACCAAACAACTATTTTAAAGGAATTTTATTTTAGATTTTTTTTTCGAATTGCAGTGATTCTATTTTTGACATAGAATTTAATGCCACTCCATGTCCGATGTCTAAGGTCATCTGATGAGGCATTAATGCAGGCCAGGCCAGGCCAGGCAGTGAGACTTCCCAGGGACCTTTCCAGTCTGTATGAAAGGTGTCATGGTCTTCTCCACAGCCTTCACCTCAGATGCAGACCATGGCTTTCTTACACGTTCTAGGGAGAGAAATAAAAATATATTAGCAATATACACTCCCAGGGTTAGGACCAAGCAGCCTGGCTGTAATCCCCCACCTGGTACACTTACCAGAAGGGGCACTGCCACTACCATGGGGTGCATCTGGATGAATGGTTGAAGGTTCTCCGCTTGAAGTTTCTTTTAGCCCGTCCGTTTGTGAGAGGATCTCTACTGCTCTCCCTGTCGCACAGAAAATAAAAATACAAGTGGCCTTTAGGGGAAAAAAATCATACATATTTTAATAATATCAAGAATTACCTTCAGGCTCAATTTTTATCTGGTCGAGGCTCTTTCCTTCGAATTCCGTCACTCTTCCCTGCTCCATGGCCATCAACACTTTGCTGATTTTGGCCAGCTCCAGTGTCCCCTCTGGTAGTATGTAATATTGCCTGTGGATGCGAATGTCATGGCCGAGGAAGTTGGCAAGTATGTCCATCTGATTCTCTTTCATATTGAGAACTGTAGACATAGTAGCTATGTGCTTTCTAAGTTTGGTTGAGGATAGCATCTCTGGATGCACCGCACCACATTCTTTGGCTACCTGCCGTAGGGAGTCTGATCCCCTGATGTGGGTGTCTGCGCCCGGGCGGGAAAAGAAGTATGGGTTATGGTCAGAGATGGAACAGGCCCTTCTGTTCTCCACCAGCACCTCCATCGAAGCAATCATTTCAGGAGTCAAAAGAACCGGCACTTTCCGACTTCTTTTCACTTTAATTTCAATGCGTTGAAGATGCTGACACAGCTTTTTCTCAAGTTCGGACAGTCCCAGAGCAATGTCAGAATGGATCCCAGTCTTACTTCTTAAGGTAAAGGCTGTCAGTGGCATCTTTGAAACCTCACCTTCCCTTCTTCGATTGAAAATAATGACCTCACAAAGAGTCAAAACTGCCAGTTTAGACCAATGCTTAGAAGTTGGCTCACTTATTAGGGTTTGCACATATTCAGGTCGACATACCTCAATATGTGCATGCATGGCTCTAACGTCCTCAGTCAGAGGGAGCAGGTCCGGAGTGTTCCACTTGGCTTGCCGGAGGGTCTGTAGGGCAGCAGAAGAAACACAGACGTCCCACCTCTTCTCAAAAAGCAGCCGGCTTCGTTGGAGGTTTTTAATAAATAGTTCATCAACACAATGCTCCATTTTTGAGTCACATTCAAGAATATCTGCTAGCTTTCTGAGGCTATGGCCGAGTTTGAGGGCCAAGGATGGAGTCTTGTATTGATTTGTTTCCTCATCATATCCAGCCACAGACCTGACTGCATCAATCACATGGTTAAAATTGGAAGGAATAAAGAAATCCATAATTGTTTTCAGTTTCCCTGCAGTTTTTGCTTCGTTAATTAACCTACCGACTTCTCTCATTTTCTGCCTAATGTAATCATGCTTAGTCTTATCATGCCCGTGTTTTAAGTACAGGTGCTCTCCGAGTCTCAGAATCCCCTTTTCTGCTTTGACAACACCCGTGACCTCATCCTGATGCATTGCCGAAATTAAAGACCACAGCTTTTTGCTGATGCCCTCCGGTACAGGCTGGGCTAGGGAGCAGAGGGACTGGACCCTACTTCTACCTGGTTTAGCCTGGTTTAGCCTGGGCATCTTTCTGTGAAAGCCGGCACCTGGCCACATGCCTCCACAGCGACTTTCGCTTAAGCAATGCCCCACAGTTTATACAGTGCAAAAACTCACTGGATTTAACTGGGGAATTTGGCTGTTTAGCTGGGACTAAAGTTCCAATGCCGGCCTTTAAAACCTCAAAATTGTGCTCATGGTTTCCACTATTCCTGATCAAATCAAACTGAAGTTTACGTGCTTTAGATTTCACAGGTAGAGCCAATGCTCTGGCTACGTCACTTTCATTTCCATGTTTTCTAGTCAAATGACGGGACATTTTGTGGCAGGACATTGAACAGTAGAGGCAGAAGTGTCTCTTGCTGTAAACTCGCCCCCCATTTTTCTTCTTTTGCAGCTGCATGATAACAATCTTATTTGCCTTTGGTTCGTCACTTTCCGAGTCTTGAAGAAAAGTGTTTTTGATTTTTCTTTTTCCATACTTTTTTACAGGTTTCTTCTTGACAGTTAAATCGTCAGAATCTGAGTCGACTTCATCAATTAGGAACTCTTGACTAAGCTGCACAAACAACAAATAATTTGTAATCATTCTATATAACAATTTGAAGTCATGACTTGTAGTCAGCACTTACCAGTGGTTTGTAAGCGTGCGCTTCAGTGTGCTGCTCTGTGATTGGCTGCAGCCTAATGAACCACACACTTGCACCTTTTTCTAGCCTGACACCTGATTTCCTCTGTTGTGCTGCTCCATGATTGGCTCCAGCCTCTGTTGTGCTGCTCCATGATTGGCTCCAGCCTGCTGGACTGAAATTGCCCCAGTGTGCCCCTCCTTGATATCCCGCAACCCACCACCAGGGTTCCGACACATAACACACTTTTTTCAGGAAAGTAAACCTCCAGGGGTCCTTTCCATATTTTTACAGAGACTGCATAAGGACCGTTAGAAAAGCATTACCCATTGATTATTAAGCTTGGACCAGTGGGGTCCGGTGTTCGGGCCCCACCACGTAAAACCAGTCCCCATGACGTGAGCGGAATCTCAGGTTATGGAACCCACCAGGAGTTGAAAACAAGTGCACACATACACACACACACACACACACACACACACACACACACACACACATACACACACACACACACACACACACACACACACATACACACACACACACACACACACACAAACACACACACATCTCCCTCCCTCGCCTCTCCTCTCCCTCCTCCCCCCTTCCCCTCCTCCCTCTCCTCTCCCCTCCCCGCTCCCCTCCTCCCTCCCCTCCCCTCTCCCCTCCTCCCTCCCCTCCCGTCTCCCCTCCTCCCTCCCCTCTCCCCTCTCCGCTCCCCTCTTCCCTCTTCCCTCCCCTCTCCCCTCTCCCCTCTCCCCTCTCCCCTCCTCCCTCCCCTCTCCCCTCTCCCCTCTCCCTGGTACTGAGGCCAGAGTGCTCTAAGCTGCTCTGATGGAGCGTTCTGCTGCAGACATCGATGTCCGAGACCCAGAGGAGAAGTCCATCATGACCTACGTGTCCCAGTTCCTGCAGTACTCCAGAGACCTGCCCCAGGACCAGGACCTGGACCAGGACCCGGACCAGGTTTGTCACACATAGACCCAGGACTGAGGCTGTAGACCCAGGACTGAGGCTGTAGACCCAGGACTGAGACTGTAGACCCAGGACTGAAATTGAGCCACACCCGTAGTTCGTGCAACGTAGCCCAGTGTGTGTGTGTGTGTGTGTGTGTATGGGTGGGTGTGTGTGTGTTTCTGTCTGTTGTCTTGGTTTCAGTCATGTTTCATAAGGAAGGGGCTCAGTCATGGGGGAGTTCAGAGTAGAGCTGCTGCTCTCTCTGACAGGGGAGGGGCTCAGTCACCTCCTGGTCTCCTCCCTGGGAAGGTGTTGTCTCACCAGAAGGAGACCAGGAGGAGACCAGAAGGAGACCAGAAGGAGACCAGGAGGAGACCAGGAGGAGACCAGAAGGTGACCAGAAGGAGACCAGGAGGAGACCAGAAGTAGACCAGAAGGAGACCAGGAGGAGACCAGGAGGAGACCATAAGGAGACCAGGAGGAGACCAGGAGGAGACCAGGAGGAGACCAGGAGGAGAGCAGGAGGAGACCAGAAGTAGACCAGAAGGAGACCAGGAGGAGAGCAGGAGGAGACCAGGAGGAGACCAGGAGGAGAGCAGGAGGAGACCAGAAGTAGACCAGAAGGAGACCAGAAGTAGACCAGAAGGAGACCAGGAGGAGAGCAGGAGGAGACCAGGAGGAGAGCCAGTACAGGTGTCTCAGGACTGTCCCTCTCAGCCTCCAAACTAATGATAGAATCAAACTTACAGACCTGAGCTTTACTCTCTTCTATTCCCTGCTTTTCTCTTCTGCATCTTTTTCTGTTTTTTCAGACTTTTGCTCCGAAAAGTCCTTCTCCTGTGAACCTCCCGTCTCACTTCACCCCCGCCATCTCTGCGTCTCCTCTCCGACAGGTGCACTCCTCTTTCTCCTCATCCTCCTCCTTTTTCTCATCCTCCTCCTTTTCTCCTCCTTCCAACACGCAACACAATCCCACAGAATCCAAATCTCTGTTTCTCCATAAATATCATTGGGCCCAGTACACAGCCCTGTGGTCCCCACATGTGTGTGTCTATAACAATCACATGACACACACGTGTCTATAACAGTCACATGACACTCACGTGTCTATAACAGTCACATGACACACATGTGTCTATAACAATCACATGACACTCACGTGTCTATAACAGTCACATGACACACACGTGTCTATAACAGTCACATGACACACACGTGTCTATAACAGTCACATGACACACACGTGTCTATAACAGTCACATGACACTCACGTGTCTATAACAGTCACATGACACTCACGTGTCTATAACAGTCACATGACACACATGTGTCTATAACAATCACATGACACACACGTGTCTATAACAGTCACATGACACTCACGTGTCTATAACAGTCACATGACACTCACGTGTCTATAACAGTCACATGACACTCACGTGTCTATAACAGTCACATGACACACATGTGTGTCTATAACAGTCACATGACACACGTGTCTATAACAATCACATGACACACACGTGTCTATAACAATCACATGACACACACGTGTCTATAACAGTCACATGACACACATGTGTCTATAACAGTCACATGACACACACGTGTCTATAACAGTCACATGACACACACATGTGTCTATAACAGTCACATGACACACACGTGTGTCTATAACAGTCACATGACACATGTGTCTAACACAGTCACATGACACAGGTCACATGGTCACGTGTGTCTGGAACAACAGTGTGACTGTTGTGACTTTAAGAGATCAGAAACAGTTTAATTTAAAGCTGTGGTTTGTAAATGTTTCATAAATATCATTATTGGAAACTATTTGGATCAAAGAGGGAGATCAAAGACTGAAAACACAGCCGCAGGTCTCTGTGATGTCACATGCTGGAACAGTTTTCATGACCACATGTTTGTTTGTGTTTAACTGCCCCTCCCCTTTAACTGCCCCAACCCTTTACCTGCCCCAACCCTTTAACTGCCCCTCCCCTTTAACTGCCCCAACCCTTTACCTGTCCCTCCCCGTTAACTGCCCCTCCCCTTTGACTGCCCCTCCCCTTTGACTGCCCCTGCCCTTTGACTGCCCCTCCCCTTTGACTGCCCCGCCCTTTAACTCCCCTTTGACTTCCCCTCCCCTTTACCTGCCCCTCCGCTTTCCCCCACGGCGAAGCAGACGTCCTGATAATTTTGTGATTGAGGTGAATCCAGAGATTGACAGTTTGATGATGTTTGTGAAGCTCCAGGACACGCCCTCCTGCTGGGACAGGTTTCCCTCCAGGTGGCGAGGTTCACAGCAGGACAAGGACGGGTCTGTCCTGTTCTGTACCGAGTCAGAAATGTGACCAATGTCAAAGAGGAAAGACTCGTTTGTCACCATGGAACCAAGCACATACTATCAACACAGACCAGGAGAGACCAGGAGAGACCAGGAAAGACTAGGGGAGACTAGGGGAGACTAGGGGAGGCCAGGAGTGACCAGGAGAGGCTAGGATAGGCCATGGAAGACCAGGAGTGACCAGGGGAGACCATGAGAGACCAGGAGAGAGCAGGAGAGAGTAAGAAAGACCAGAGAGAGACCAGGAAAGAGACCAGACAGAGTGACCAGAAAAAGACCAGAGAGAGACCAGAGAGAGACCAGAGAGAGACCAGAGAGAAACCAGAGAGAGACCAGATAGAGACCAGAGAGAGACCAGAGAGAGACCAGAGAGAGACCAGAGAGAGACCAGAGAGAGACCAGAATGAGACCAGAGAGAGACCAGAGTGAGACCAGAGAGAGAGACCAGAGAGAGAGACCAGAGAGAGAGAAACCAGAGAGAGACCAGAGAGAGACCAGAGAGAGACCAGAGTGAGACCAGAGAGAGAGACCAGAGAGAGAGAAACCAGAGAGAGACCAGAGTGAGACCAGAGAGAGAGACCAGAGAGAGAGAAACCAGAGAGAGACCAGAGATCTTCTCACATAGTAAAAGGCAGTGTCAGTGTGAGTCGTGTTTGAGCCTGTTTCTCTTCAGGCTCCAGCGTCTCATGATCAAACATGTGTCACCACAAACCTGCACCATGTGTGTGTGTATCTGTGTGTGTGTGTGTGTGTGTGTGTGTGTGTGTGTGTGTGTGTGGATCTGTGTGTGTATCTGTATGTGCGTGTGGGTGTGTGTGTCTCTGTGTGTGTGGGTGTAACTGTGTGTGTGTGTATCTGTGTGTGTGTGTGGGTGTGTGTGTGTGTGTCTCTGTGTGTGTGTGTGTGTGTAACTGTGTGTGTGTGTGTGTGTGTGTATCTGTGTGTGTATCTGTGTGTGTGTGTCTCTGTGTGTTTATGTGTATGTGTAACTGTGTGTGTGTGTGTGTGTACGTGTGTGTGTGTGTGTCTTTGTGTGTGTGTGTGTGTAACTGTGTGTGTGTGTGTGTATCTGTGTGTGTATCTGTGTGTGTGTGTCTCTGTGTGTTTATGTGTATGTGTAACTGTGTGTGTGTGTGTGTGTACGTGTGTGTGTGTGTGTATCTGTGTGTGTGTGTGTGTGTATGTGTATTTTTGTGTGTGTGTGTGTGTGTGTGTGTGTAACTGTGTGTGTGTGTGTGTGTATCTGTGTGTGTATGTGTGTATCTGTGTGTGTGTGTGTGTGTGTGTATGTGTGTGCAACTGTGTGTGTGTGTGTGTATCTGTGTGTGTGTGTATTTGTGTGTGTGTGTGTGTGTATCTGTGTGATTATATATGTGTGTGTATGTGTGTGGTACCAGGTGAACCCAGACAGAAAGGCTCAGGAGCTGACCATGTGGCTGCACCAGGCGCACGAGGAGCTGCTGGAGGAATGGGACTCTACAGAGGGAGAGACCTACGCCGAGAGATACCAGGTGAGCACTGACACACACTGTACCATGTGAGCACTGACTACCATGTGAGCACTGACACACACTGTACCATGTGAACACTGACACACACTATACCATGTGAACACTGACACACACTGTACCATGTGAACACTGACAAACACTATACTATGTGAACACTGACACACACTTTACCATGTGAACACTGACACACGCTGTACCATGTGAACACTAACACACACTGTACCATGTGAACACTGATACACTGTACCATGTGAGCACTGACACACACTGCACCATGTGAGCACTGACACACGCTGTACCATGTGAACACTGACACACACTGTACCATGTGAGCACTGACACACACTGTACCATGTGAGCTCTGACTACCATGTGAACACTGACACACACTGTACCATGTGAACACTGACACACACTGTACCATGTGAACACTGACTATCATGTGAGCAGACACAGTGTACCATGTGAGCACTGACACACACTGTACCATGTGAGCACTGAAACATTCTGTACCATGTGAGCACAGACACACTGTACCATGTGAGCACTGACTACCATGTGAACACTGACACACACTGTACCATGTGAACACTGACACACACTGTACCATGTGAGCACTGACACACACTGTACCATGTGAGCACTGACACATTCTGTACCATGTGAGCACTGACACACACTGTACCATGTGAGCACTGACTACCATGTGAACACTGACACTCACTGTACCATGTGAACACTGACACACACTGTACCATGTGAACACTGAATACCATGTGAGCACAGACACACTGTACCATGTGAGCACTGACACACACTGTACCATGTGAGCACTGACACATTCTGTACCATGTGAGCACAGACACACTGTACCATGTGAGCACTGACACACACTGTATCATGTGAGCACTGACTACCATGTGAGCACTCACACACACTGTACCATGTGAACACTGACACACACTGTACCATGTGAACACTGACCCACACTGTACCATGTGAGCACAGACACACACTGTATGCAAGACAAAAGCTGGGTCTGTGACTTTAAAGCTGGGGTCTGTGCCTTTAAAGCTGGGGTCTGTAACTTTCGAGCTGTCCTGCAGGGGGTACAGACGTTCCTGGTCTCCTTTAACGAACACAGACGTCCCATCATGCCTCTGCTCACGACCATGAAGAGGACGCCCCAACTGACCCAGGACCAGAGGGCACTGCGGCGAGCCTGGGACACCATCACTGAGAAGGTACAGACACATCACTGAGAAGGTACAGACACACTGAGAAGGTACAGACACATCACTGAGAAGGCACAGACACATCACTGAGAAGGTACAGACACATCACTGAGAAGGCACAGACACATCACTGAGAAGGCACAGACACATCACTGAGAAGGTACAGACACATCACTGAGAAGGCACAGACACATCACTGAGAAGGCACAGACACATCATGAGAAGGTACAGACACATCACTGAGAAGGTACAGACACACTGAGAAGGTACAGACACATCACTGAGAAGGCACAGACACATCACTGAGAAGGTACAGACACATCACTGAGAAGGCACAGACACATCACTGAGAAGGCACAGACACATCATGAGAAGGCACAGACACATCATGAGAAGGCACAGACACACTGAGAAGGCACAGACACACTGAGAAGGCACAGACACACTGAGAAAACACAGACACATCACTAAGAAAGGCACAGACACATCACTGAGAAGGTACAGACACATCATGAGAAGGTACAGACACATCACTGAGAAGACACAGACACATCACGGAGAAGGTACAGACACTGGTTTGGTCTTGGGTCTGGTCTCGGGTCTGGTCTCTGGTCTGGTCTGGTATGGTCTTGGGTCCTGTCTCTGGTCACTGAGAGACCAGACTGGTCTGGTCCTGGTCTGGTCTCTGGTCCTGGTCCTGGTCTCTGGTCTGGTCCTGGTCTGGTCTGGTCTCTGGTCTGGTCCTGGTCTGGTCCTGGTCCTGGTCTCTGTTCTCTGGTCTCTGGCCCTGGTCTGGTCCTGGTCTGGTCCTGTCTCAATCCGGTCCTGTTCTGGTCTCTGGTCTGGTCTCTGGTCTGGTCCTGGTCTGATCCTGGTCTGGTCCTGGTCTGGTCTCTGGTCTGGTCTCTGGTCTGGTCTCTGGTCTGGT